>VWPW01027327.1:0-12893 GCA_013389825.1 Crypturellus undulatus | reverse complement strand
CAACGGCCGCGTAACGGCCGCGCAACCGCCAACCGCCGGGCGGCGCCAGAGACCGCGCGCGCGGCCGCCGCAGAGCGCACACGGGGCGAGCCGCGGCGGCACCATCGAGGCCAGCGCTGCACATCGCGGTGACACCTGAGGTTAGATGGACCGCTTCCGATTTTTAACCTGTAGTAAGGAGTAGGAAAATCGATAAAGCAGCAGCTGGACGCGTGTTTTGAAGAGGGAGCTGAACCACGTGCAGGAGAGAGAGGGGTGGGAAGGAGGCACCACGCCAGCTGGAGTGCAGGGAAACCCTCCTCCCGCTCCCCCAGCCTCCCGCAGCGGGTGAAAGGAGCCGTCACTGCTTCGCTGGCGGCCTCAGGCTTAGCCCAAGCGGTAGGAACATTCTGCCAAACCAGTGGGAACTCTAATGATGAAAAAGCATAACCGTTACTTCTACGCAAAACAGAGCAGCAGCAGAGATACTGCTGGAATGTGAAATAAGAAAATCAGGAGTGGGGTTTTCTTTTGGGGAGAGAGGATCTGTGGTTGCATTGGCCTGTATTTCAGCAAGTGCAACTGCCACCTAGCAGCGCACTCACCCAGCACAATAAAAAACCACAACCGAACTCCCCCAAAAAATGACACAGCAATATCCCTATCTCTCCCAAATTTATGTTCCTTTGTTATTTTGTTGTTGTTGGCACTACCCTTTTCTTTTGAGATCATATCAAAATCAGAAGGGCCACATTGTGCTGGGCAGATGACAGACTTCACTGCCTGAACATCTATCTCCTCTACACCTGACTCGCCAAGCTCTGTGAGATCGCCCTCCAGACAGCCAAATATCCACCCTGAACCTCCCCTGCTGTATCCTAAGACAAGCCCAAAGCAGAGCACACACCCAAGCACACACAGGTAAAAGAAGCAGAGGGAGTTTTGCAGACTGCAAGTTAAGGCAGGACAGTGGTCACCCCCCACCCTTTCCTCCCACCTGACTCTCCATCACAGCTGCTCCCTGCTATTGTTTCTCTAGAAAGGTTTTCGAAAACCTGGGGGAAAAAAAAGAAGCCTGAAGCTTTACCGTGCTTTTAAGAATGGCCACAGATTTACACCAAACAGGACAAATGAGATTTTTCTAGGAAGTACTGAATACCAGCAAGATCAGAACTGACTTGGTTAAAAGTCAGGACTACCTGAAAACTTCTCAGGCACTTCATTCCCAAAACAGGCCACATGAGCACAGAAGACCAGGCTACCAAATAGTGGACAAAACTATTTAGCCTAAAACAGTCGTAAACTCAACTGATACCAAACCCTGAGATTTTGCAGAGCAAACAGCAGAGTCACCACAAAAAGCGTATTTCTTTCTCAACAATTTTTGACTGAAAGCAATGATGAATGAAACCCAATAGTAACATCTTTTCCAAATACCAGATCTGTTGGCCTCGCCAGGTCACACCTTTATAGACCGTAACAGAGACCCTTCTCCATGACGCTCTCATCACACAGCCTCTGCTCCCCACCGCTCATGACCACTGCCTCTTTCAGGGCTGCAGTTGGACAGCAGACTATTTTCTGCTGAAGGAGAGGCTCACTTCTGCACTTCTTCAGGAACTTGTCCAATCCCCCACCCCGAATATAGGAGCATACAAACCTCACCATATTTTTGATTCAGGTATGACATGTATTTCTTTCATATACTTTGTCTATTCTAAAAGCAGAGGAATGTGAATATGTTTTAAAGTCTAAAAGCACCGCACTATCCACACACCCCAGATAAATTTGAAAACAAGGTACATATGATGAATATTCATTCATACCAAAAGTTGAAGGCAATGGGAAGATAGCATGGCAAAGACAGAAATCTAAGTTAAAAAGGGCATGTTTTGGCATGTTTGAAAACCTAGTTATTACTAGCTAAGGTGAGGGAGGACTGCAGCCTGTTGGAACCACTTGTGGGATTTAACCACAAATGCATTCTCAAGCCAGGGGTAAGGGCATTCACCAGCCTCTTCACTCCATTACAGCGTCACTTGTTTTACTGACAGGAAAATGCTGTAATCTCATGGGCAGAGTCTGCCTGTCAAGTAGTGGCCAGTTTCTCTCCCTCTCAAGGAGTGTAAATCTTGCTGAAAAGGGGAATACTGAGGAGATTCCTGGATTTGAAATTTGCTTCTTGCCTCCACTGTGTCCCTGAGCACTACTGAGGCAGTCAACTTCCCTTGACCTTGGTGGGAGGTGTGCATGATTAAAGCCAGCAGAAGAGAGACAGGAATGAAAAATCACAAAAACCCTTCTTTCTAAAAGAAAACAAAAAAATATTTCCAGCAATGAAAAATCTTTTCTGTTCCCAAGGGCAAACTTTGAAATCAAAATAACTGTTACACACATATATCCTATTATTTGTTAACAGGTTTCACACAAGTAAGTTGCTCAAATCACTTTGAAAACATTTCCTTTAATATAGGACCACAGGAGATAGATTAAAAGCATGCAAGCCTCTTGCTGAATGCCAGAGGCTCTGGAACACTGCACTCAGCACTTTGTAAAATTATCTCCCTTCAAAAGAATTTTCTACAATACTGATTGAAAAGGAAAAGCGAGGTGGGAGCCAAGTAAAGCTAGTGCGAAGTAGAGTCATTTCCATTGCACATCTATACTCACCCTGCATCCTGCCTACACCACCCTCCACTCATCACTCAAACTCGGGTGTCAAACACAGCTGGTCACACCTGGCTGCCTGCTGGACAACTGCAGCTCCCGTTGATGCTACTGCACCATGGACATGGGCCACAAAAGAGTACCGGGCACCACAGGTGGGGCTGCAGGAACCAGCGCCCCAACAGCTGCTGGCTGTCACTGTGTGTGGCATGTTGTGACTGGCTGTCACCAGTGAGCCCTGATGGGAAGTGATACAATAAGGGTAGTGGCAGTGAGGGTGATGGCAGCCACCGGCATCAGGGCAGAGCACCAGCCCTCTAGGCCCTAGACTGGGGCTGCTAGCTCGATACAGATTTCCTGACAAGTCTGCCACCTCAAGGCTGGCTCTCAAGGCACGGTGAAGTCTTAGAAATCCAAAGCCAAGATATTTTCAGATTTTCCTGATCTGCTTCTGCAGACTCGCTCTCCCTTTCACAGCAGCCTCACTGTGACCTTTCTAGAGCTCCCTTTACCTGAGGGCCTCCAATGTGCTACTTGGAAACTGCAAGGGGCCCTATGAATGAAGAACAACATATACAGCAGAAAGCCTAGGGGAATTGCTCAGCAGTTTCCACGCTCCGGTTTTATTGCAATCTTCGGGTTAAAAGTTTTTACATAAATATACTTCTTATAAAAGCTGAAACCTGGCTTTCATATAACAGGCACTAAATCCAGGGACAGCTTTGTGGATATCCAAACATGCCAGTTATGCTGATTACTCTGTTAAATCAGGGCATCAAGCTGCAGGTAGGTTCCCCTTCTCAGAATTTAGTCCAGTATATTTTCAGAACCCTTGCTGTCAAACATTTTGATATAAGATCTCAGCTTCCTTTCAACTTTAAGCCAAAAGGCTTCATATAACTAACGTGGGATGCAATACGACTAGGTATGTATTCTAATAAAGGAAAGATGAGGCCTCAACTTCTCCTAGGCTATGAGGAGTGGAAGATTGTGCCATATCGCTCTGAGCATCTTCAGCTCCCCTTGAAGCCTATGGCAGCAATCCAAGATCTCTCTGGATCAAGTCCTCACTCATTCAGAAGGTAATTCTGGGATTTTCAGTGAGGACTTTCTTTCACTTTGGACTTCTGACAGTGCTTTCGTGCAATTAGTATTGGAGCTTCCATAAATTCCTTTCCTTTTTCTCTTCTTTTTAATCTTTTTTTTTTTTTTAAGAAGCAATATCCTACACTTTTTGGTTATTTTTAATTAATTATTTTGCTTTGATCCATTTTATGTTGAATCTTTTGAAGTTCAGAGCAAAAGGGCAACTCCTTGGAGCACAGTATAGCATGGCAGGGACCAAGAAAGCTGTTAGGAGACTAGATACGCAAAACACGGACCAGTAAGCTACCTAACAAGTCTAAGGCCCTGTCCATGACTACTATACTGAATACTCCCAGATACTCTAGGAAAAACAAACTTCAAAGTGTCCACAGTGCTAGAACAGCAACACCTTTGCAAGGGGTGAATCAGAGTGGAAGAAAAGTCATGTAGGTTTCACACTCAAAAGTTGCCATTCTTACATGATGTCTGTGTTGAGAGCACCAGCAAAACCAAGGAATGACGCCGGTACAAACAGGGTAGAGATGAAGTGGAGGAGTAAAGGATTAAAAATAGTCAGAACAACGCAGGATTTAAAATCTGTATAAAGATGTTTTTCAATTCAAATTATCTTAATTTATACCGTGTTGTGTACTCAAGAACAAATAACTGACAAAGTTCTAGAGCTTAAACTGTAGTTAAAATCTGGAGTCCATTTCATTATGGAAGATGAAATCGGGTTTTCTTCTTCAAACAAAGTACAAAGGATTCAAAACCTGTCGGGAGTTACAAGATCAAGGAACTGTAAATAATATAGCATCAAAAAGGTGTCTGGACCAAATCTCAGGCTGGTGTAAGTCAGCATAGCTTTGAGAAGCTAATTGACTTTAATTATGGAAAATCAGATTTATGATGAGTATTCCTAGAACTTGTTTTCTATTAAAGAAAAAAAAAAAACTCGAATGATCACCATGAACTCTATCTATCTGCAAAGTAATTACAGATAACATAGATTCTCTACCTATATAGGAATTATAGGCACTACATATTAGAGATTCATAGATCATTACAGGTATTACTATAAAGTACTTACAGATATTAGAGATACTACAAATTTGAATACAGTAACTATAGATAAGTGTCACTTATTAGATATAAAACACGTGCTCCGTTGTAACAGCAGTCTTTTTGGGTGCTAAATAAGAAATCATTAAAAAACAATGACTCATCAGTCATTAATGAACTAAATATTATTCAATATATTAATTATATTACTAAATATAGTTATTATATATTAATTAAATAAACAGCAGAGAGCACTCTAACTGTGGTCCGCCTATTGTTACTTTTGCCCCTGAGATGCTTTTGCTTTTGACAGCTGCCGTGCCGAGCACACGGCGGGGAGCGCACGCAAGGCACGAGAGCATCAGCTGCAGCAGAGCCTCCCACGCCAGCACCCCCGGAGACTCCCTGCCGATCGATTACAAACCGGAGGCTCTTTCAGCACCAAGAGAATCACAAAGCAGCAGCCCCGGCAGTGTGCGGAGCGGGTGATGGATGCCGCATCAGTCTTTCCTGAGTGACAACTGAATGGGGGCAGATGCAGAGTAGCTTCTTTACAGTTGTGCTTTTGTAAACTCACCTGGGAAATCTCTTGTGTAAAAAGCACAGCATTACACAGAATTTGCAGGGACAATAATAATGCATCATTTTTCTTGCTGCATGTAGCTCCTGCAAGGGCCTGAGAGGACTTACCTCTTCCAGAAACTTGATTGCCATTACCAGCTATGGTCCCTATTTCTAAAAGGATTACCTACTGCATTTTACAGAGCTCTGTAAAAACTTGCTTTTGTTAGTGTTTCTGTCACTTCCTTTAAAACCACACTCCACAAGCTGACAGATCCTACCGACTTCCTCAACATACTCCTTGAGCTTTTCTTATTTTCCTTACAATACTCTTGCTGTTGACTCTCTGCTGCTTTTGGCACTATTTAACACTTATGGCCTGGCTAGGGATCACGCTATCCCATTTAGCTGAGGAAGCAGAAAGCAGAAGGATCTTTTTCAAGGCAATGTTAACAAGCAGCACACAATTCAGAGGGCACCTACAGTGTTACACCTCAGCCCCATGCTGCGCCAACCTGAATGCGACTGAGCATCTCCCTAGACCCCACTGTCTTCCCAGGACTCTCAGGAATGCCATGCATCACAGAATGACACAACTTGCTTTCCTCTTGCATGTGCCCAACTCTAGGGTTTTCTCCATGTTGCTTTAGCCTAGGCTCTTTCTCATTTTGCACATTCTCACTCAAATGCTTCCACAAGCATAAACAAAGTTGCATCTCATTTTATTTTCTGCCAGGAGAATCCATCCAGGACATATCAGCATTAAGGAACTGATCACAAATTCTAAAGAGACCTCTGGCCTCTGGGCCTCATCCAACTGCCACTGCTAATGTCAGAATGGGGTTGGGGTCTATATGAATATACAGAGATTATATCCAGCCTCATATTTAGATCCTCTTTAAGTCATTTTGTATTATTTTTTATTGAAGTAACTTGTAAAAACTCCTTCTTTATTCATTTATGAACTTAACTTACTCACTTGAACTACTCATAAACACTTAGTTCAAGCTAGGATAGTATTATGAATATCTACCAAAAATATAAATGACAAAAAGTTTAGAAAAGATCCAAGGATGCAATCAAGTTGACATAATAATGCAAAAATTGAGGGAGTGCTTTCTGCAAAATTCTGCAAAGAGGAAGATCACAACAGGACAGAATGGGGCTGAAAAATGTAATAATCTCACAAAGAACCTTAATACCGTATGGATTTGATTATACTTGAAAAGTACATTGTACTTTTTACATATGGATTTATAGCTACAAATTCTGAGCCTTGAAATTCTGAAAATCTGAATATGTCTGTGATATGAACACTGAAATTAACTGTCTGCCCTACAAACAGGACAAAAAAATCTGTCAAGTGTATTTATATAAAAGACTTCAAAATCGTTTCATAGTAATATTTCAAGTGCTGAAAGTTGTATTCATTCCTAAACTAGATATTTCTTTATTCTCATACAGATATGCCAAAACTTACTACTGTGGTAATGCAACCTGACTTTATCATCTCTTATTTCAGGATGGTTCCCAACACTTTTAACAAACTCCCCTACAGAGTATTTCACTGGAAAAAAACATGTCACTAAATCTAAATTTAAGAGAAATCTATACACTGTAGTAAAAAAAGAAAAACACTGGTTTGCACACAAAAATTATCATCAACATCTGAGTGCATGTGTTTGTAGTTTGGTACAACGAGGATACACACCTCATAGTCACAGACAGGGAAGAACGTCACCAACTGTTCTCCAGCTCAAATAATATATAATTAAATTCAAACCCTCGCTTTGTACCTGGAAGAATTTCATTACGAAAATGTACTACATGAAGTATACCTGTGAGCACATGCGAGCTGGAGCTGCTTGCCAAAATGCAATGCCAAGGTTGATCTGGGGCCTCTTTCTTCATGGCAGCAATGTTAAGGAACCAAATTACTCACATTACCAGCATAAAAGCACCCACTAACTTCATGCCTAACGAATGGGTTTCCAGCTACCAGCACTTGAGGGCCAGCTCCAAACAAAACCTACCAGAGTTCTGTCATTCTCCCAGCAGACAGAGCAGTTGCTTCATCTGCCCGGTACAGAAAAAACAACAGGAGAATTTTGACTAACCCTGATTATGGCCAGAAAGGTCAGGTTTCTTCCTTATACATAAAACTGCCTGCACAAGAGGTCATCTGAGTGCGTATATAGGAAACTCTGCATCATGTGTTATTGAGACCACAATGCCTAATAATTCAAAAAGAGGAGACACATTCCAGTGGATATTTGTGAGCTACTAAGTTACTGAGTTACTGAGTTACTAAGAAAAAAAAATCAGCAAAAGCATTTCAGCCCTAAAAGTAGTTAAAAATATTCCTGATAAATCCAAATAAGATAATGAATGATCCAGCACTGAGCTCAATGGTGAAAAATGAAAAATTTATCACCAAGAGAGTCTGAGACATCTCCTCAAGGATTGGCAAAATGTTTAATGCAAAAGCAAAGAAGCTGCAATTGGGAAATAACTACAACTGCCATATGTGCACTGAGTATGGCAGCTGAAGGGAGGGAGGTCCTTATACCTAAGTCTTAATTCATTCTTTGACCAGTGAAGACTATTCAAGCTAAGACTAAGCTAACTGAGTAGTACTGGATTGTTTTCAAGAACACTTAACACTTTTTGGAGAAGAGCTTTTACAGCCATCATTTGAGGCAGACCCTTCTCATGCTTTTCCCCCAAAGAAGGACGCTAATGCATCTCCCCTGACTTCATCAGAGTCAGAGCTTTGTGCATCTGCTATGCACGCTACAAGGAAAAGGTTTTGGTTCTCTCAAATATTGTCTCCTTTTCTGTCTATGCTCATTAGCATTTAGTAAGAAAAGAAAATCTGAAAGGTAAGGTGTAGAGAAAGGGATTTATTTCCATCACAGGAATCACAGGCACATAACTAATAAACAAGAGTGAGCGGTTAAGGATTTGGCTCAAAGATTAGAAGTTGGAAAACAGTAGTTCATGGTACTATTCCTTGCCGTGCCCCTAACCTGCTGTATGGCCCTGGTTAAGCCTTCAAGGCAGGGACAGTCTCTTCCCATATACTTATGTTACACCTAACACCCCAAGACTTCCAGGCACTACTGTAATGTAAATATACGTCATCATAATTTTATTTAATGGTCATCTACAGACATACCTGCATTTTCAAAGCATTGCAGAGGGATCTACCCATGCAGTCCCTACTGATTTCACTGGAAGACAGTTCCTTCTCAACATGCCAGCTTATAGTTTGGGTGTGTGAAGACAGACAGACAGAAAGTAAGAAGGTTGAATAAAGTAATCTAAGCAGTGTAACCCTACATTAGCAGCTATTACTCCAACAGACCACACCAGTGTCTTTTGAAATGGATCATTCCAGCACACAAGTATCAGAAGGGATGCTAAGCAACAAGTTAGTGTGTGGCATATATATGAACTGTCCTGGTCACCTACACTGTATTGGTTACGTATCAACCTTGCTTCTTCAGAAGCAAGAAAGTTCCCATTAGCTGCAAGAAACAGACTGAGAGTTCATTAGTCTTCTTAAGAGTCATGTTTAGCAAATGTGTTAGTTCCTTCAGTGGAAAACCTGAAATGAGCTCTCATATCTCAACTGTTCACACACAGTTTCAAAAGAAAATCTAAACCAATCTTAAAAACTATTTTGACTAAAGTCTGAATATTCCTGCTAATTGAGTAGTTCAAGCAAGTCATTCCACGTATGCTAACTAGGGTGATTTGCTTATTCACAATGTGACTTGGTTATTCAGATTTATACTTTCAGAAACAACTAGGTACAAAAGGAAAAACAAAAAGCATTCATGAGAGATGTAAACTCAAGTAGCCTCTTCACACAGCTGAACACAGGTGAGCACTGCAAAAGGCTGTACTGGATTTTATTAACAGCCAGGTTATGTCTCAGGACTTCACAGGCTTTGAGAGCAACAGATAGAGGGGACCAACAGCTAAACCTCACCGAGGAGGATCCCGAGGACCATGAGAAGGAGAGCCCAGAAAAAGGCACTGCTGCTCGAGATCACAACAAAGAGCAGCAACTGCAGCAGGCACCGATGGCTCAATAGATTACCAGTTGCAGCCTGCCTTTGCTCATCTCCCTGAGCCTGAATCCTTTTGAACTGTAACCTCAGGAAAAACAAGCAAATTGACCTAAGTGTGATCTAAAAACTAAAAGCAACTTCACTGGGGAAAAAAATAGGGAAAACACCCTGAATTTGAATCTCTAGACTTTTCTTCCATAAAAATGCTTTTAGAATAAATTAATTACACGCCTCACATACAATTCTCAATATTCTCTCTTCCTATATGCAACATCAATAATAAGCACAGGAAATGGATGTTTATTTATCTATTTTGGGTTCCAACTCTTCCAGATAAGGTCTAGCACTATTTCCTTTTATTTCTCAAAAATATCATGGCTTAAATTTTGTTGTGGCCACTCAAGTCAAAAAAAGAAACTGAGACATCACTGTTCAAGCCTATAATATGAACTGATGCTCTGATTGCAAAACACTGCGGGCAATTTACATGGATACTTTCAAAAAAAAAAGGGGAGAGAAAGAGAAGGAACTTCATGTGAGATACCAGAATAAAGCTGATTTCTCATCACTCTGCCTTGTAACTGCAGCAGGTAAAAATAAGCTAGTCTACATCTGGCCTTGGAATTTTCAATACAGCCTGAAAAGTTAAGTTGAAAAATCTCCATATTGGGGTTAGGTATCCGTTAATAATAATATAAAAGTACATGCCACACAGCGATACACCTTACGTGCCCTATATAGTGTTTTGTCAAGTAAGTTGACATTTCAGAAGCAGAGCCTGCTGGCAGGTGTGCACTGATGCACATGTACGTGGATGGCAGGTCCGGATGGCAGCTCTGGATGTCTGTCGGATTTCAAGCTTCAAGCTGTGAAGCAAGTGAGATTCAGAAATTACAGCAATGCTTGTCCAGTGTGGGGAGGAGTCAAGAGAGGGACAGCTGCCTTTTCCTCCAATCTGAGTTTTTAATGAGAGTTTTAACATGCCTCTCTGCATGTTACACTTGAGGCCTGTCAGTCTGCAGGTGCCAGGCTGTCCTGAGGGAGGAGATGGTTTGGAGCAGCCTTCATGCTGCTCCTTTCCAATGCCCTGCCAGAGACCTACACGTTCTCACAGGAGCTTGCTCTCCTGTGTTGTCACTGTCCATAGTTCGGGAACTAATGTAGACTTGTTCATCTCCCTCTGTCGTGGAATGATTAAAAGGAGAGAAAGAGAGGAAGGAGGCAGAGAACTGGGCAGTCAAGTCTGGTGACTAGTGACACTGGAGTAAAGAAACTTGATTTGCTTCTGACACTACCCTGATATATAGCTCTAGGCGAGACACTCGGCTCCTTTAGGCCACAGCACTCTTATCTGTAAAACTGAGATAACAGCACAGTCCTCCTCGGTAGGATGCTTTGAGGTCTCTGGATGGAAAGCAAAGGGCTCCCAGCACTCAGTTGTCTTTTGGATTCACTGCTGGGCCTTTGCTGGGTACTTTGCTTCAGACAAGCGTTTAGAGCACTGAAGCTCTCCAACTTTCGCAGCTTTGGTAACACCTTCCTGAGTTTGCAGATAGCCTGAAACTCCCGCGGGTTAAACTTGAACTCTAGCACTACACATTTCTAAAGCCAACTTTTAAACCACAGATTATATAAACACTCATCTGATGGGCCTCTCCTACAGAAGGTGACCAGTTTTCTCCTTATTCCTGGAGCCTCCAACCAATCTGCCAGCCCCTTCTCTGCTAGGGCTGTCCTGGGGGCTCCGTGTGGAGGCAGAGCCAGTTTTCCATGCACAGAGATGTAGTCAGGGGAAGAGGGAACCATCCATCACCTCCCAGTTTCATTCCACAAAGGTAGGCTTGGGTGCTGGGGAGATACAGGCAGTCAGACGAGTTGGAGCTGCTTGACCTGTGGGGAGCAGAGGATGTCTCTTCACATCACACCCTGCTCTTCCCGTATTGTCCCTTGCCAGAACCGAGAAGCTTAAGCAGCTTCAGACATTCCCACAGGAAACATGCAAAGCGAGATCAAAACAGAATGAGAAAGGCAAGAAGTCACTGGTGAAAGAGGCAAACAATTTCTCACTGCCGAGTTAACTCCTGCTCTTGCTGCACCCCATCTGCAGCAGACAACAAGGAATGGTCTTTCCAAGCTTCAGTCTGATGAGAGGAACAGGGTTTTCCTTTTCCAGCTCCCTTGCAGATTTTTTACCTTGAACTTTTCAGAGGAAAAACGGAATTGTACAGTCCTGTTTCACATCCCCTTCCTTTCCACATGCTATCACTTCGGGGCTGTGTGAGCTCTCAAGTTTGTCCCGGGGTGACGACAGATACACGACTCGCAAAGCAGAAGGCCTGTGCACCTCAGGAATAACCTTCTGTCAGCCACATTTCCCTCTATACAAACGGAGTCCAAAGATCCTGCACCTCCGACACATCACGAAAGGAAAACAGCTAACCCCTGAGATGAGCAGCGGCAGACTTTATCATCAGACAGATACGCGTAACATTAACGTGAGGTGACTGCGGTCAGGAAGCAAAATCCAGCCTGTTACCAATGCTCCTGTCTTGCATGTCCTTATTGCAACATGCAGCAGTGACCTCGGTTTGGAGCCCTCCAACTAGAATAATAGAGGGAAATTAGCAACAGGCGCACGAGCCGCGTGATCTTGAGCTCCAGGAACGCTGGAATTTGGTGGTCTCTTAGTCCACTTCCTCACGGGACATAAGTCAGCATGGCAGAAACTACCACTGTCATCAGCTACCCTAGGGCAGACTGCCTGTCCTGGGGCTATTCCATCCAGGCAAACCAGGGGAAAGCTGGGGCAGCCGCTGCCCACGTTGAGACGCTGCACTAGAGCTGAAAGGAGGGTGGTAGTTGGTTAGCCCATTATTTTTGTGTGCCTTAAATTCGAGGCTTTAAACTCCAGAATTACAGCAGTTAGGCTAGGCTGCCAAAACCTCATTCCCTTCCAGTAATGGGATGGGAATCGCATGCACCCCCAGCGCCTCTCTTCACTACACTCTTCTCTATTGGCTCTGAGAGAGCCCCAGGACACAGAGGTGATCCTGCAGGCTTTGGAGAGCTCCCCCCCTTTTCCCATTACAATAGTTTCTGTTGGGTAGCACAGCTCATGAAGCCCAGAAACCCACCACATGGTGAAAACTGATGCCACGAGCTTGTATTTTACTACAGTTTTTACACAGTTCACACTTAGAGGCTGGTGCTGTTCCCATCAAAGTAAACGTCGCGCTCCCATTAAAATCTGGCTCGGCTAGTATTTTAATAGCACTTAGACGTTCCCGTCCTTTGCATACTTCATCCACGAAGCGCTTTACAGACACGAATTCCCTAATTACAGGCGGGCGATTGAGGAAAACTGGAAACTCCTCAGCGGAGCTGCCGCTCCCTTTGAAGCGCCAGGGCTCGCGCCTGGCCCTGGGCGGCCCGGCAGCTCCGCGGACGCCGCCCGCCCGT
>VWPW01027326.1:4856-54532 GCA_013389825.1 Crypturellus undulatus | reverse complement strand
TTTTTTTTTTTTTTTTGCCTTATTTTGGCTTAAAGAGCCTGCAAACTGCTCGAGGAGCCATGGGAGGTGGGATACGTCACACTCCACAAGCCTTCCAAGCTGCTCCCTACACAGAGCCAGCAAGGCAAACACCAGTGCCGACCCTGTGTGAGAACGATATATTATTGAATTAAAAGGACAGGAAGTTCATTAAACTCCATGTAAATCCTTTCTTTATAAATACGATTAAGAGAAACATTGGTGATTTATTTTCTCCTTCTGCCTTTAGATTTTCATGGTCTAGGTGCCAACCATGGGAATCTGGTCCAAACCTCAAGCACTGGTCTTGTTTGTAAGTCAACAAAAGCCTTGTTTATAGACTGGGAGCCAAATGGAAATCTGTACTTTGGATCAACTCTAGTGGTCATTCTTCAATGAGATAAAGAAGTCTTGTGTCAAAATGTTCTGCTAATCTTCAACTTGAATCTTTTTCCAGTTTCTTGTTGGTGCCTTGTCAAAGGCAAAACACAAAACCCCAGCACACAGTGCCATGCTGACTACCCGCTTGCCAACCCCAGGGTGACAGCACTTGCTTTAAAAGGCTCTTGCTGGTGTGTCTTTGCCTTAGGCTTAGAGGCTCCTTGCTGTATTAAGGACCCACTGTGCGCGGTGCGTACATATATACGAGACAGGGGCTGATCTCATGTGTGTACCAAGGGCAAAACCGTGCTAGAGAATAGGGAAATTTGTTGTCTCTTGGAACACATGAAATGCTGGAAAAGCACTTTACTTTTGTCAGGGTGTATGAGGATGGCTCCAGCTGCCTCCTGGAGCATCTCAACCAGAATGTACCTGAGCTGGTGAACATGCAGTGCAGCTTCTTGATGTATAGCCAACATATATCCAAGTCCATTGTGGCAACATGTGGTGGGTCTTCCAGCTTTGCATCTACTCAAGGACACTGCCAGCATCGGACTCCCTACAGAGACCTGTTAGTTTTGTCTGGTAACGAACCTGTGCTAGCTCCTGTCCAGAGCACGTTCAGGGTCATCCTGCCTGGTGTGGACATGCCCAAAGGGAAAAGGTCACATCACATCTGCACCCAGAAGCTGTCCTTGATATCTGAAAGGACGAGGGGATGATCTGATTATGGAGGTAAATGTTGCTCGTGAGGGTCCTCTTACCCAGTGAGGGGTAAGAACGCTTACCAGTGAATGCTTACACTCTTGACAATCATCTTGGGGCAGAAATGTAGCAGAAAAATCCCCTTTCTCCTCTGATTTTCTTTCTGCCTGAGGTTAAGAGCCAGCTCTGCTGTCTGGGTTGATGCAACCCTGGAAGAATCTCCTCATAATCCGGATGAGTTATTTCTGCCTGTAGATCTAGCTTCAGCTACAGTATGAGCTTTAAAGTCCATGCCCCTCCTATGGCAGAGGAATTATCTCCTTACATTTCTGTTCTGGGTGCCTGTTATGGCGATGTCCACAGCACCAACTCCAAAAATACATCTAAGTTGGAGACCTCACAGGCTCTCTTTCAGGCACTGAGGCAGGAGGGAGTTCTTTAGACTTGTTTTACAGATGTTGAAGCAGAAGCACCAAGGACGCCAACTCCAGGTTACCATAGGACCCAACCATTTGATGTCACCCCAAACACCTTGCCTGTGTTTGCATGGGGACTCTGCAGAGGAGCAAAGACCTGCATGCTCCTTTCCCAGTCTCCTGCAAGCATCTTCCCTCCCTGCGTGCCCCAGGGAGCTGCGTGGAGCATCTTCATCGCAGACACAAACCTTGCACTCGATTATGCGGAGCTTCCTCGGAAATCCTGGGGAAATGCCACGTGTTAAGATGCAGTGAGCAGTGTCTGGTCACAAAGTAGGGCTGGAGAAGCTCCCGTGGCTCTGCTGCCTGGCACCGAGGGCTTTTATGGGCACAGTTTTCGAGCACTGCGTGCAGAAACCAGCATTCTTGCACTGCCCGCGCCATTCCTGCACGGCCCGAGGAAGCGCCGAGCAGCGGGGCCCTACCATCATCTGTACTATATGTACACTTGGTCAGGCTGTGTAAACTTTGACATGTGGATGTCAATCTTTCTCATATTTGCAGATGGCTTTATCAGAGCGTGATTAGTTTCTAGAACAAATTTGAGCAAAAGAAAACATTACCTACAGTATGTAAGCCAACAGACCAGCTAGTTTTCAGATTTGTCTATTTACATGGGCACTGGGTGTTTTGCTAAGGCTCTCTAAAAGTGATGGTAATTGAACAGTGCCAGTGTGTTAGTGGAAGCTGATGAGTTGTAAAGGTTTTATAAACAACCACGGTGGATTTGGCTATAGCCTTTCTAGTAATGTTTGTTAATCTCGCTGAGCAAGTGTGCACCTAACACAGTGTAAATACTCCCGAATTTGGAGGTGTCAATAGTGTAACTTTTACTGTTTGTAAAATCATTCTCTGATATCATCAGCAAGTTTACCAAATGTCCCATGGCCAAATATAATAAAAGCTTAAGTAAGCGCTCTTAGAGAAATAGGGGAAAACATGTTTGCTATTTTTATTTCTGCTGCATGTTTGTGAAGGGATCACAAATGAAATAGGAGGTTGACTAATAAACACGGTCATTATCCTTACGTGTTTAGGGATATCTGTGGGGCTTCCCATCTGCTTAACCGAGAGGACAGGATATTTGCTTAAAATTGATAGTTCACTCAGCAGGATGGCGGTGCAAGGACTGCCCCAGGCTTTAAGGGGAAACCTGCGCAAAGCTGAGACCTGATGAAGTTGTCTCTGCAGCTTTCTTCATTGCTCTGCACTAAAATTCCCCAAGCCAAAAGACCATCCTTTTCCTTGCGAGAACGAAGCCATAGCTGGGTTGCTGACCATAACGTTGTGCTTATATCGCCAGTGAAATTCAGAAATCCCTTTTTTAAAAAACCTAATTAGCCACTAGAGGGCTCAAAAATTGTACAGAAGAAAACACATAATGCCACGACGGTGGAAAAGCAGCGCACGTTCGTGTAGCACTTTCTGTCTCTGAGGAAGTCAAAGGGTCTACTTTATTTTTCTTGTTTTCTTTTTTTATTTTTTTCTTCTTTTTTTTTCTTAATAAAAAGAGGCCTGAGAACTAAAAGTGCTGTGTGCATGCATTCAGAGCCGCATGCAGTAATGCAGGCACTGGGGGTTAATAAACAGCCCCTGCGGCTCGAAGTATTGATGGCAGAGGGAGATGAAATGGCTGTGACATTTAAAGGAGGAATTTGTGAACCACAAATATGAGCATGACTGACACAGCATGGCAGCACATAAAATCAATACAAATAACCTAAACCTTAATACCTTGATCCCGCGGAAGAGCATTGCATTACGAGGGGCTACGAGGAGCGGCAGCGATCCCGGCTCCGGCTGCTCGAGCTATCGACTGGCTCGCCGCGAGGCACGAGGCCAATAGCAATTAGGACGCGCGTTATGAGGGAGCCTTTCCCCTCACTTGGAAGGCTCCTCTGGGTGAGACACCAGGCATTGGGGAAATAGTTGCCCTGTGTTTTGCCTTGCAGAAGGAGCGTGCTTTCCTCTGCAGCACCAGGGCGGGAAGAGCAGTGTCCACCGCACCACGGAGTGTGTTCATGCAATGGAATCGAAGTGCTCTGCGTGCTCTGCCTTTCCCTCAACAGGAGAAACACTGAGCTCATTATTCGCTGCGATGTTTCAGGCCAGGTTTTCGAAGACTTCATCTCCCGCTCAGTTCCTCAAGGAGCGGGAACTGCTAGAGCCTGCGCATTTGTTTTTTTTTTATAAGCAGACACTTCGTTTGGCTCAAGTCTTGCGAGAAATATCCAGTCCTGAGGATGTTTGCTCAGCCGTGGAAAACGGGGCCTCAGATCGTGCCTGAGACATTTCATATGTGCTAGCAGCAACTGCAGCTTCCACTGCGATGGTGGACGAAGACACAGTTAGGGACACAGAGCTACTGAGAAAGAGTATAACTTTGCTCAAAGAACATTGGGTTGGTTTTGCTGCTAGCGCTGGGCAAGCAAGTTCAGCTCTGCTAGCGGCTTCCACGTGTTGCAGTAGTGATGTCTAGCAGTGCATCAGCTGCAGCTTTATTTCCATGGGAAGGTCCAGTGTGCATTGCACGGTGTCAGTGTTTAGAGATCTGCTGCAGGAGGCAAAACTCTGTCACAAAAGCCATGCTGGCGTCCGTGAGCTCTCAGCTTGGGTACCAGGGCTGGAAATCCCTCCTGCAGCTTTTCTAGACATGCAAAACTATAACCACGTTTCCAGACATAAAACTTCCAGACAAAACTATAACCAGGTTGTTGCAGCATAAACTTCTCTCCTGGCTTTGCATCCTCAAAAGCCTTGGAGCAGTGTGCAGGCCTAGAGATAACGCCTAGAGACAACACCTGCAATGCCAGCCCTTTGCAGCATTCTGGATCTCAAGCCCTGTGCCCGTCCTGGGCCCTCTCCATGCCAGCTGGCATATCCATAGCTTGATCTTATGTGGATCCCTTTTCAAACCTGAAAACCAGGAAGGTGTCATGGAACTTGCTGGCAGCTCTATGAATGGCAAATCAGTTCAAAACCTGCTATGAAAGAGAGGAAAATCATGCCTGAAGCCAGTTCATGCTTTCCCCAGTGCATTCCTCTCTGAATCGGAGCCCCCAACGAAGAGCTAAATCCAACCCTGTACTTCCCAAGGAGGCCGGCAAGGGAGACAAGAGGTTGCACGCTTAAGATGCCCTAAAAGTGAGGATGCACTAACAGGTTTCTCTGGTATCTGGAAATAAACAATAACCTCTACAAAGCTCGTCTAGAAAACTGAGGCAGTGAAAAGGTGAAAGCAGCCATCGTGGTCTGAGTTGTGTTTGTTAATGTGTGTACAGAGGAACTCTGTTTGTTTGTAGGTCCTTAGTAGAAGTGTGTCTAATGTTGACTTTTTGAGTCTAATATTGTTTGAATTTTCTATCATGAGCCTAAGCCACGCTACCAGAGTGCTCTTTTCCTGCGATGTTTGTTCGTCCATTACCTTTGAAAACGCCCTGAAGTAGTAAACAGTGAAACCGTCCTCCCGGCTCTTCCCTATTGTGAGCGAGGACGGGATTACGGCTCTGGAGGACGGGCTCGGCTCGCCTTGGTAAGATGCCCTCTGCAAGCGCCGGTTTGGCCTTTGCAATTTAGCCGTAAAAGTGGAAGCTTTTGCAATACTGGCTGTGATGGAACTTCCCCCGGCAGGTGCTAGGTGGGAGCGAACAAATCGCAGATGCAGGAGGCTGAAGGTCCTTGGCATGGAAAAACACCATGGCATGGAAAAACTCTCCAAGTCTGGGGTGTGTGATGCCTACAACCACTTTAGAGGCTTCCCTTACCAGATTGCAGCTGGCTTAAGAACGGGAGTAATGGTGAAGCTGGTCTGCCTGGCCTAAGGCTTGCAGAGGGGCTTTGGGGATGGTGCTTGAATGGCCCCAATATCTCTGAACAAGTGCAACGTGCCCCTAGAGCAGCAGGGAACCAAAAGCAGCAAATCTGGAGCCTTGGGCTGTGGTGGGACCTGACGGCGTCTGCAGTAGTCCTTGTCCTCCCTGTGCCGGTGAGGGATGCTCACGGCAAACCCCTGGTGCCACCAACTTGGGGCTAATGGTCTACCTCCGTTGGTGTCCTCCTCAAGGAGGGTTCAGCCCAGGGCAAACAGCCGCCTGGGCCACAGCTGCTTCCACAGGCAAGAGAAAACACGCTGTTCTAGCCAATTCTTTCCTAATCTCAAAGCAAATACGAAGCTTGGACACATCTTTTATCCATTTCGACAGTGCTTTAAAGGTAAGTTTACTGTTTCGCTCTATATCATTATATATGTGGGAATACTTTAACCCTTACCCTCCTCTCCCTTTTCTTCCCCCCCTTTTTTTATCTCAAGCTCCTGACTTGTGAGCACTTTAACAGAATTAAAAAATGCAGCGCAACGTGGACACATCTCACCTTGCGAGAATGCGTCTGAATGTGGGAGAGCTGCTGTCCTGGCTGCCCGTGCCCAGGTGCTGCACGCGCTTTTGAAACGTTTGACTGCTAATGGCCACAGCTGCACAAAAATAACATCTGTCAACAGAATCAACAGAAATGTCTCCGAAAGGACAGCACTAAAAAAAAAAAAAAGAAAGTGATGAAAAGGGAGGGGAGAGGAAGATAATACGCTGGAGAAGAAGGTATCGGGATAGGCGGGGAGGATAAGCACAGTTAACAGCTGGACTATGGACTTCCCGCTGGTGGAGCTGCTTCCCGGGAGAGCATCTGGCACACGGCACCTGGGCAAAGGCTGGGAGCTTCCCCACAGCTGCCCACCTGCTGGCTGGGAATGAAGGTCTCGAGCCATAAAACTCGTGGGAAGGGCAGGAAAACGCCCGTCGTCTTTGCCACGCGGCGAATCGCGCTCTCTAGGAGTTACTGGAACAGCTGCCAGGACCAGGTTTGCATCGTGCTTCTGGCTAGGAGGGAGGACACTTGGCTATTCCTTCCCCACATTGCTCTTCAATGAACCCCACACTGCTTCGTATTTCTCCTCTCTATCTCTGGATGATAGATCTATACATAGAAAAAGTGCACAAGTAAAAACCTATAGGAAAAAAAATGCAATTATTTCCAATAAAAAGAAAAGGGTTTCCCAAACTTGCAATTAGCTATTTCAGAAAGAAAAGCTGTACATTTTTTCATGAAGGTGGAAACCACAGCGCTCCTAACTCAAATGCTGTGTTCCTGTGTTCACCCTCTCCACCTCCCCAGAGCTGATCCCACTTTTAGCCAGTCAAATGCTGCCTATACAGGCTTTTTATAAAGCAAAACATCTCCCGGGCTGTGATAAGCACACCGGTTTGAGTTAAGTTAGTCTGATTAAAAAAATAATAAAAAAAAAAGATCCACTTTGTGGAGGACCTGAGGCAAGGACTGTGATGTGAATGGGGAGTCTCAGCCTCTGGACATAACTCAAGTTGTGTGTGATCGGAGTCTCTGGTGGGTTCATGGATACAACTCTCGTGTGCCGTGAGAGCAGGAGGTCCTCATGCTACCTTGGTCTGCCTTCAGTTGGATGCTGTTGGCCGTCTGCTCAGTGAAAATAGCCCCGCTAAAGCCTGCACTTAAAAGCCCTCCCATCTCCTCCAGGGTCCTTCAAACGGACCCTTAATTCTCTCCTTGCAAGGCATCAATTCTGCTGTCCAACCCACCAGGCTCCCTCCAGACCAAGCATCGTGGTGGTGTCCTGAAAGGAGCTTCAAGGTGCCCTCATAAAAGCTCAGCTTCAGGTACCCCTTGTCAAGCAAAGCCCTGGGGTGCTGCTTGCTGCCATAAGGGTCCTCTCTGTGCGCACCTTGACTCTGTAAAGCAGAACATGGAGAAAATCAACAGCTCTTCTTGGGTAAGGGGCTGTTGCTGTTACTTTTTACGCATCCCACTGCGGTCTGTGGTCCATTATGGGGTTCACAACTATCTACCTCGCTGGGCAGAGGATGAAGCACGGTCAATGATACCTCCAATGCGAGAGAAAGGAAGGGAAAAATCAGGACAAAGGCAATAGGGTTTTCTTCTTTTGATTTTGCACTGTGTATAAATTACTGTTGTGAACAAGAGTCTAAAGCAGGTGCTTAGAGAGCAGCTGTCACATAAAAGCCAATATTTAAAGGCATGATGTTTACATTACAATTATATTTACCTTTAACGTCTTCTGGGCATTATTAATTTCCTCCATTATTGCCCAGTTTAACATCGCATTTTGCATAACGAGGCATTTACTCCTCTGCGGGGTCTCTAATTACCACCCGTCACCGCGGGGTGGGCAGGCAGGTTGCAGGAGGGTTATCAGAGCCGCCCGCTCCGGGGACCGGCTCCGGGGAAGGGAAGTCCCGGCTGCAACGCCCTGAACGGCCTCGCTGAGGGGTTGAATCCGGTGGGAAACCTGCGGGGGTTTTGCTTGTGGGCCGCACACCTGCCCTGTGCCTTGCCCGGGCACGGATCCAAGTGCAGGAAGCCGGGAGGGCCTTGATCCCACTTGTGCAATGGGTGCAAAGCAGGAGCAGATAAGCGCATCTGCGTGCGCATGTACAAAAAGCAGCCTGGATTTTTCTCAGCACTTGAGGGCTGGTTTTGCAACAAGGAGAAAATGCTTTGTTAGCCCACATCTTTCATACGCGGAGCACTGTTTAGTTAAGCGTCGTGGACACCTGTGTTACAGCATGGAGGGGCTCAGCGAAGAGGGTTTTGTTAGCTTTTTTTTTGTCCCCTCCTTTAACTGTAGTCTTTCATCTTTCAAGCAGAGGATTTATTGGCTTGCGTTGCCATCCTGGATTGCTGAAAACCTCAGTGCTGTTGTCTGTGGGAAGAGCAATCCTTGATGCGGGGGAAGTATCTTAGGAACCAGCCCAGGGGCAGTTTTGAAAATAGGAAAAAAAGAAAATGCCGCTTTGAGGGGGAGACAAGTCAAGCGCTGGGTGGCCCCAGACAGAGCAGGGCAGGACCTGGTGACAGCACTGGGAAGAGGGGCACATTTGTAGGAAAATCTGCTGCTGGCCACAGTTATGCACCACCTAAATCAGGGCCTGGAGGGGACAATGTCCAGTTTCTTTTGCTTTAAGCGGGTGAATGGGATTGTGCCACGGGGACGTTCGTCCACGCTGGGGTCCAATGACCTCTCCATTGCACATGCCATAGGGAAGATGCTCTCCAGGGATGCATATCAGGGATGTCAGGGGATGCATGCTCTGGAGATGCCAAGGATGCTCCTAGCTCCAACTTTCCACCGTGCTGCCAAGAGCTTGCAGGCAGCAATGGGGAGAAGGAGCATCAAAGTGCATCCTACGAGGTCCTCATGCCCACGGGTTCACTCAGTGCTGCTCAGCGACCCCAAGGCAGTGAAACACTGCAATCTCCTCTGCTTTCTGACTGCGTGGCGAAGTCCCCAAAGCTGAGGGGATGCTGCGTGCACCTTGAGCCGAGCGCGTGCAAGGGACGGGGACTGTGGGCTCAGCACCTGGCAGCACAGGGCCCCAGGGGACTGGAAATGCACAGTGTAAGTACAGTATATCTCTGCTGAATTATGGGCACTCAGATTAGCATGTCCTTGTCCTTGCTCTGCTAAAGGATCCCAGGGACTGGGTTAAATTATAGGAGCAAATCAAGCCTTCTTTTGATTCTGACCCTATAGACACAAGAGTCCCAGAGGGTCCCAGTCTTCTTCTGCCCACTTGCCGTTATTTATTGCTAATTTCCCCTACCACAATAAACACGTCCAGGGTCATCTGCTCCCCATAGCACTCGCATTTCGCAGACAGCATAAACCATGGCCGTCCGGCTGCATTCCTGCTGCCTGGTTGCTGAGGACCAACACAAGATTCTTTATGGACTGGATGGGGAGACAGAGGGTGTCAGGAGAGGCAGGAGTGGCTGAATGGATGGCATCTCGCTTTCCCTTTTCAGAGGCCTCCCTGAATAGATTTGCAGCGGGACAGCTCGGACTGGGAACGGAGCGGGACGGAGTCGCGGGTGTTATGATATGGAAATATACGGCGGCAGACCGGCTGCCAGGAGCGGCGTGATAGCTTCGAAAAAACACGCCTGCTTGCAAATGGTTGGCGCTGAATTATTTGCAGGGAGCATGCTGCGGTGTTTTCTTTAATTGGGTGGGAGAATTTTCCCTGAGAAGAGTTTTATCACCACCAATGAGGAGGGGTAAATGCGGGATCTGTCACCATGGGACTGGAGGCAGGCTGGCTTTCAGGGTAAATAAATAAATAAATAAATGTTGGAGCTGATAAATTCTGCAAAATAACAAAATAGACAAAAATAACAGGTCAAGTTCACCCGGCCTGGACAGTAGCTGGGTGCAGTCAGCTTAGCATTGCCTGCAGCTTTCATTCCACGTTGTACCTCATTAGCTGGTTCCTTTCAGTACAAGATTTGCTTCAGCTATAGGGGATAAAATTAAAAGGTATTACTTGCTTCTTATTCCCCTTTTTCAGATTGAGGAAGGCTGGAAAACTATTGCATGAAGCCACTTATGAAGCAGCCTTTTTTTGAGTAATCCTCTAACCCAGCAATTCATCATCTTACAACATTCTGCAAAACAACATGAAGTTCATTGTCTCTTACACGAATAACAAATAAATTAACTTTCAATCAAAAATAAAACAGAACAAATAGAGTTCTGCTTTGAGTTTGGCGTTGACTTTTTTCAGCTTGCCTAAATGACTTAGGAGCATAAGTCCTGTTGACTTTCAAGGCTCCTAGGGAACCAATTTTAAAGGATATTTACATGCTGAGATACCCTGTATCCAGAGAGAATTTCCATAATACTCTGGCACTTCTGCAAATCTAACAAGAAACCCTAAACTTGAGACATCCTTCAAACATCTGACTCCTCACTTGCTCTTCAGAATAAAACTTGGCTGTCTAGGTAAAGCATCTGGAGTTTTTTTTTTTTTTTTAAATCTCCTATAATAACTTTTCTCTTTTTTCTCTTTCTCCCCCTTTTTTTTTTTTTTTTTTTTTTTTAAGCAAAAAGCCTCTCCATTTAGGGGCCTGCCAGAGAATAGAAAGGTAAGAACAGAAGAATATCTCCTGGACAAAATACCGGTTTAAATGGGAAGAAATCCAAAATTTAGGAAAATAAAACCACTGAATTCAAGTCCCCAATTTAGGGTTTGCCATTCAAATGTAGGAAGGCTATGGGAAAGAGACTGCCAAAACCCATGACTGAAAAAATGCTAAATTAGTGGAACTCTGCTAAAATCTGAGTTCTGTTTCATCAGGATACAGAAAAAAATATAAGGCTAGTCGGCATTTGTTCATCCATACCTATTTTGCTTTCAGATCACTGCCCAGAGCAGATTGCTGTCCCAGAAATCAACTCTGCTGCCCAGAACATGCTCAGGTCCTTCTCGGCTGCAGGATGATCACCAAAGTCTTAAAACTGAACATCTTGTAGAGTTAATGTAAAGTTTAAGTGAAATATCAACTTGTTCTGGTTTTGGAATGGGGACAGTTTATTTCATGGAGCAGAATGGAGCTCTGGGCTTGCTTCCCTAGAACGATCTGCTGCAAGGGAGGCCAAAAAGGTATCTGTGCTCATGGAGCAATGACTGAGCTTGGAGCCAGGCAGCAGTATCCTTGGGTTGAAGTGGGAACCAAATCTTCTTTTATGTAAGACCCAATCCTCTTTTATGCAAGACCCAATCCTCTTTTATATACATTCTCAGACCCTCACTCCCTGGTTGTTCCTCCTTGGGCTCCGAGAGTCCCATCTGAAGTCTTTCAAGAAGGAAATTGCTGACTTATGGAAGAGTTTACTAATTATTAATAGTATATTAATATTAGTTAAGTTAATTATGGAGGAACTCATTAATTAAATGACTCATGGAGGAGTTTAAATTTATGCAAGGTGGGCATTACAGCATCAGGCCTTGCGTGTGTCTAGAGAGCATGGCCGTTCTCAGAGCACCAAAACTTGTCTTGCACTATAAAAATTCTTCCCACAAACACGCATGAATCTTCACTGGCTCTAGATTGGTCAAAAATAAATTTGCTTCCCAAAGTGAACTATTGAAGAGATGCTAGCTTAAAATTCTCACCTTTTGCAAACAAGGCAGTAGCTGCAAGGCTTAGCCTCAGAAATTTAGCGTGCGGGTGGAGGAACCTGCTAGTTTGCAGACCATAAGGAATCAGCTTTGACTATGATGAAATACGATGGTGACTCTATTTAGCTTCTGCAAAATAAAAGCTCTCTTTCAGGCCTGCTGTGCTGCCTGAGTGATGAGGTACTGCTGGGTTGTTTTCTCATCATCCCATGCATGGAAAAAAAAAGAAATTTTAAGGGGAATTTGCATTGTTTCTTTTGGGAGGGTTTATGAAGCACAGACACTGAGTTTATCCATTGCTTGGTGCTTGATGAATTAAATGCCAACAGCAACAAAGAAGATCTGCCAATGACAAGAATCCACATAAGTTCTTGTCCAACCTGCTAAACTAAGTGTACTTTGGCTCATTCAGAGAGAGGAAAAACTGCCCTTCACTCACTTCTCACCAGAAGGGGAGTACAGGGTAGACACTGCTTACAGAAGGGACCATTATGTCCATCTAGAACACTGCAGCATGTTTATTTATGCACTGGGTTATACTGAAACGCACAGAACTTGGTGCTGCTCAGTCTTCTTGGAGCAAGACACCTGATTGACTTTTCTGGATTTGCAGGTCCCTGGGCACCTTCTGTTGGAATCTTAGATTCAAGTGAGTCTCTTCATTCCTTTAATGCTCTCTGCACATTAAATCTTAAGGGATAGTTTGGAACTATTTGGGAATTACAAAGATGCCACAGCAAGCATTTCTCCAGATTTCAGGTTTTGCTCCCAATATCCTGACTCGGTTCCGATGTAGCTCATTACTTTCTGCCTGCCCACCCATCCCACTGGTCATCTTTAATGCATCTGCCCTGCTCCTGTTCCCAATGGCCAGAAGTCAAATCCCACTTGCGAGGCATCTACTTTCCACTAATGGGTCATTCATGAGGTACCAAATTTTATGGATGTAGCTGTTAGGGAGGGGTGAATTAATGTAACCCCATCTCCATTTCACCCAAAGGTTGTCTAGGAGGGTCAGAAGTTCAATAAACCAACCCTGATGCGATTGAGTTTATTTCCTGCTTAGGAAACGGAGGAATTGAGAAGGCACAAGAAAGAAAAGAGAAATCCAATAAACGTTACAGTGAGAAGAGCCGGGAGGGGGGTGGCAGTGAGAAAAACAAACAGAGGCCACAACCAGAGGAAGGGAAAGGGAGAAACAGCAACAACAACAAAAGCAAGAAGAAAACAGGTTAGGGGGAATCTGAGAGGTGGACGAGGAGTTCCTGGCCTCTTTCACAAGCTTCTGAAAACCAGCAGCCGGTGTGTGGCAATGGCACGTCATTGTTCGGAGTTGTTTGCCAACCCTTTCATCCCGCCAGGCCAGCTCCCAGCTGTTAGGAATGCACCGTACACATGCTGCCCTCCTGGAAGTTTTGCCATATGGTGGGATTCGTATAAGCCCAGGCCATCATAGCAGAACCAGGGTGCTGCACATGGGCTAATGGTCTTTGTTTTGGATTTTTTCCTCTCGCTGTATTAGCTCGTAAGGAAAATGTCATGTACATGGGCAGAGAATCGATTTATCCTGTAAGAAAAAAAGAGCTTTCAATGCTCCAAAGGGGCTAATGCTGAAGTCCAGTTATTGCTGGGAAAGATGGTGCAACTTTCTGTCAGTGCAAGTAAATATCCATGGAGGAACGTGGTCTTCACATAAAGGACGACACGGACTGAAGGGATCCATACCTTGAGTGGGTGGCGAAGAGGTGATCTCTTGGTGACAATCTCAGTGCTTTTTTTGTGTGAAATACAGACTTCATTTCTTTCCATGATCTGTGTCGCTGACATGAGTAGGCTTTTTGCTCCTCTCCCCTATTACAGCATAGGTTGGATTTCTCCATGGTGGAGACATCTACTCCCTCCTCTTCCCCTCCCACATATAGGGGATGTCCCAGAGTATTTTGCTTTGGGTGGTGCCACAGGCCTCCAACAAAAAATTGGACTTTTCCCAATAGTCCCTTATTTGTGCCTACCTCCATCAGCAATAATGTTATAAATTGTGGCTCTGCTGTACAAACATGCACCCCCTCCAGACTGGAGCATTTTGTCAGTCTATGACTCATCCCNAAATATCCATGGAGGAACGTGGTCTTCACATAAAGGACGACACGGACTGAAGGGATCCATACCTTGGGTGGGTGGCCAAGAGGTGATCTCTCGGCGACAATCTGAGTCCTTTTTTGCATGAAATACAGACTGGAGCATTTTGTCAGCTTATCACTCATCCCTTCTTGGTCCTCCTTAGTTTCTTTCTGCATCTCTCCCTCTCCTTTACTTGAGGATTTTATTGCTTGCTTGCAAGAGAGCCCCAAGCCAACCTTCCCTACCCTCTTCTATCTGCTACCAGTAGCCATAAGTCTATTCTGAACAGACCAAAACCCAAAAAGATCTGCTCAAAAACATTGTGCTTCAGAAGCTCACGATAAGCTCCAAGGCTGTATTTCACCAGAAAACAAAACAAGAAAGAAGAGGAGTCGCAGGGCTATCATAGCCTGCAGCTGCTTTGTCTAGTGCTTAGCCCTTCCTATTTCCTTGTTGACTTGTTGCCAGCAACATGTCCCTTTCGCATCCCAGGCTACATTTAGGTTGTATGTGTCTACCCCCAGCACACTCCGGCTACTTCTTGAGTTTATGAGGTGGGATGGTTCATCATAAAAGGAAAACATGTTTTGTCATGTGCAACAGTTTTAAAGAGGTTGCAGTATGTAGGCATGTGTGCCTTTTAGGTGGAACAAAGGCTTTACGACCCTCGCGTCGTATGTGGTAAAGCCCAGCCTATAGCCTCCCCTATGTTCTCATGCGACCTTGGATCTTTATTGTTTCTCAGAATGGATCCTTTATAGACTCCAGATGGAAAGTGTAAAATTAATAACCCCTGGTTGGCAAATGCCCATATGTTTTCCACCTTCTCCAGAGATACAATTTGTTTATGGTGACATTTATTTAATGCAAATTAACATATAAATGAAGATGCATGACTCTTCCTAGAGACTTGTAGAAACTGGTTTTCACTGTGGTAGAGTGCTCTTAAAGAAGTGCGTGACCCATGTACAAAGTCTTTGGTGCAGGGCTTATAAAACAAACCAAAACATTTTACTGGAGCCTCTTGGCAAGACTGCCACCTCTCCAGTTCCTCGATAAAAGAGTGATGAGGAACCTGAGGGGAAGAAATTCCATTAGCATTTCGTCCAACAAGAGGAAGAAATTCCACGTAACTGAGATGGCAGCAGAGAACGCAGCACAGCCAGACGCTCCACGGTGCCGTGTGCTGCCATGCCCTCCAGGAAGAGGCTTCCAAGTCTCTGCAGGCAAAGGGATTTGAGCAGATCAGGAACTGGAACAAAGAGAGGCTAGAAGTGATATGCCAGGAATGCACATAAAAAAGACCAGTACAGTAACCCCAACAGAGCTCTTCTTGCGTGCACTGAACGCATGCAAGAACGCAGTGCCTTTTCGGTGCAAGGTGCCCTCTTTTCCCTGGTAGGGAACAGCTTGCACTTGGAAAGGAGATCACTGGGAATGGCTCTTGGGTGCAGGCATGTTTCTCCTGATGGCAGTAGCACCACTAGGAACTGAGAAAGCACAGCAGGCCAAAACATTTGTTTACATAAAGCAAAACGAAACAAAAAAAAACAAGTCCTGGCCTAAAATTGCAAGGAGAGGCAGTTTTGTTGCCCTACTCAAGATAGCCCAATTTTGAGAGAAAAACAAAAACAAATAAACAGACACACACAAAAGGTATCTCTGTATCCATTCACCATGTTTATTCGTGGCATTCAGTCATTTCAAAATTTGGCCTTTTTTATTATTTTTAACCGGGAAGAATTACTCCAACCTCCTGCAAAGACCTTTTCCTTTAACAATATATACAGAGCTGACTTGGGAGGTGCTAATTACTTTTTATCTAAATGGACTGTTTCTCCTTAGACTGCTAGTGCTTTCCGTGGTGGAAGGAATACAATACATTATCAGTGAACGAGATACATGTGTACAAAGGGTATTTACTCATAGGAGGTTAAAGATATCACACAAAGAAACCCAGCCTTGCAAGGGTACCCTGTTAACTAGTGATGGATGAACCACAAAAAAAAAAAAAAGAAAAAAAAAGAAAAGAAAAGAAAGGTTTGAAAGCGGTTTCCTGATAAGACCTTCCAGGCCTTATCTGAACCTGCTGGTACCTCCTCAAGGTGGAACTAGCAGGACTTGCCTTCAGAGCCTGCTGCTTTTGGCAAGGGTACAAGGGGAACACGATAATTTTGGAAATTTCAGCCCAAAGTGGGGAGTTTGGAGGTGGCATGCACAAGCAGACAGAGCTCAGCCAAGCCAAGTGAACGTGTCTCACGAGCATTATTAGTGTGCTTCAGCTTAAGCAGTTAGTGTTTCTTTACTCGGAAAGAACCAGCCACCATGGCCATAGGCCATGGTAAATTTTATTATCATTCCTGCCCAAGGTCTTTTGGGAAACCTCTTTTGGTCTATCTTCACATACTTCTCTCTCTTCAGTGTATTTAATAAATGAATGTATCAAAATAGATTGGTCCCAGGCCTGTACCAGTCCTTTGGATGTTGTATAAACTGAGGCACGTGAGTTGCTTGGTGCAAAATGGACAAAAAATGAACTAACAAGGTCTGTCTGGTCTGCCCTATTTCATATCAAAAGTCATTGTTAAACTCATGCAACTCTGTGATCCAAAAGCTTTGTAGAAACTGGGCTGAGGACCAGAGGCAGCCACCAGCAGAAGATCCCCACACGTGGGATTCCCTGGATCTTAGCATGTAGGATCCCAATACACCTGCTCACTGGGTCCATCAGGGCAGGGGACTGGAAAAGCATCCCATTTCTGTCCTGGAACGAGTGATTTGTTAGGACTTTGGCAAGAGATAAGTTCTCCAGGTCCAGACCTTGGGATACATGAGGCAAATTAAACCAGCATGAGCCTATGGAGCAATTCTGCACCTTTCAAACTCATTCGTTTTTCAAACCAGAACTGCAGTTGTGCATAAACCAGGTCTTTATTGAAACAAACCACACAACTCCTACCAAAGCCTGGACTTGCTTGAGTGCCTTTGGGGTCAGGATTTGCCTTGGTCTCATGAAATCACTTTGTCCTTGCTTTAGGGTATCGCAGAACATTGTCTTCACAGATAATTGTGGTGCTTTAAGATGTCCTTTTCCTCTGCAACCTACAGTGGAGGTTGCCTGTTCTTGGATTGCTGCCAAGGGAGGTGGGTGAAAGGCAGGTGATCCAGTTTCATTCGGTGTGGTGGTAGCAGAGGGGCAGGACGGGTAACCTGGCACAGTGACAGCTCAAAAAGCCACAGCTAGATCCCATTTGTCCGTCAATGACCTTAGTTAAACCAGTGCAAGTTTCTCAATTCAGAGCCAGCCTAAGCCTCTAAAAACTGTTGACTTTCCAGAAAAGCAGGAAGTAGGTAAACACGGCAATTGGCTGCTCTTTCTACTGACCACATGTCACCATAATGCAGGGGAAAAATTCTATTAGGTTTTTATTTAACATGAATTTGAATATATTCCAGGTCACTGATCACATAAGCAACCATGATATGGGTAATAAAGAAGTTCCTACCATACCTTTATTTGCTTTCTACCTGTAATAAATCTTTATCACACACTGTGTTGACTGCAACGGTATCACTTCCTTTTTTCCCCCCCTTGCCTTTTACAGCGCAGAGTAAAAATAACTCAATGTATCTGGGCGCACACCCCAAGCCCTTGGCTTTGCTAGCGCTGCTGAAGAATAGCTTGGGATGAAAGAGCACTCCAGGTCACCATTACTTAACAAAAGGCTGCTGATGACATTGTGGCAGGCAGACCAGAAGAGATGTTGCAATACCCAAGGTGACTTTCCCTGGATCCAGAATCCGTCTGTGGAAAAGACCATAACAAACTTGTGAGCGTTGTGTCAGCAGCTGCAGAGATCAGTGCAATGCATGAGCTTCTGCAAAGCTCTTTGCAATGGCAGGAAAAAAATAATTAGCAAAGTGCACAGGGCCTCCTTGCAGAGCAGCAGTCAGCCCTGCTTGCAGAGCAAGGCAGAGGGAGGTTCCTACTCACCTGCAGCTAAGTAGGTCCTTATATTCTACTACACCCAACAGATCCAGGCAAGAGGATCTTACTCCTTTACGTCTGGAACCGTATCTTGCAAGTCAAGAATGAAAACACAGGCACAAAAGAAAAAAAAAATTTAATGTTGGCAAGGAATATTCCAGATCCTTACTCATTTTGTATTGAGTTGATTCAATCACCCTCCCATTAGAAATGCACATCTTCATTTCCTATTGCTTTTATCAGGCTTCAGTTACCAGTCTTCAGCTCTTCTGCTCCTGCCTTTGAGATTAAGGAGCCTGCTTTACTATTATCTCATTTTCCTGTGTGGAAATGCCCTGTTTGCCATCTATCCTCCTGCAAGCTCAGCAGATTCAGCTCCTTACCGCGCACCTCCTAAGTTTCTCAGTGTCCTTTCCGAAGTGCAGATCCCGGGACCAGGCAGAGCATTCCCCATAGTGTCATGGGTCTTGCTATATAATTTCGCTTCTGCTCGTACTTCCAAAGCTCACACATCTCCCTGCAGGAACAAGGTGCTGCGGGAGCTACACCCAGCTCATGGCAGGTACTGGCATAGGCAGGCAAGTCCCTTCACATGTGCTCAGAAATGAAAACCAGGCACACACTGATCTGCTCTGCCTTTACCAGGGGTTAAAAGCCTGGGTTTTTGTTTACTTCTTTTGTTTTTGCTTTTTGGTGGGGAGGAGGATGGTTTGTTATCTCTTTCTACCCTTTGGATGATAAGCTTTGTAAAGAAGAGCCATGTTTGACAATTTGAGAGGGTGTTGTGATTCACATTGGTGTTATGCTGCAGGTCCCAGAGTTTAGGGGCCTCTTTGGAGCTNGATTCACATTGGTGTTATGCTGCAGGTCACAGAGCTTAGGGGCCTTTCATGGCATCCCCTGCCACCAAGATGCTCCTCAGAGGCCTCAGGCAGCTCCGTGCTTGGAGAAGGACACTGTGAGCAGTGTTGACCCAGGTATATGCCTGAGATGGCAAGTCCTGCAGGATTTGAGATGGCTGGAGTAAGGTCAGCTCAGCGTTTTCCAGGCTCAAGGCAGAAATCCTGAGTAATATCCATGGGTCCAATATCCACCCATGGGTCTAGGGATATTTAACTAGATCTGCAGAGATCACAGGTGGCTCCCCAATGAGCCTTGAGGTCAAGGCTGGCAGGTGGGGAATTACTCTAGCTAGGAGTGAGCCAGAGGGGTTGTTTTGATGCCTCTTCCCTCAGGGGTAAAGGACTCTGAAGGTTCCTTTTCCGTGTCCCAAGAGCTGGAGCTGCTTTGGGGCTGCTAAGCCAGGGCACCGTGCTTTGGCTCTGGGTTTCTTGTTGCCACATCCCCAGTCATCCTTGGTGGTTTCCAATCCATGTGCCTAGCTGTACATAATTCCTTTAGAAAAAGCCATATGGGCTAGTTGAAATTTGTTCAAAACCCAGGCAGGCCCTGGGCATCTTTCTATGGCCTCCAGTAGCTTTAGTTAAACATGATAATGAGATCAAACCTTGGATTGCTGGCACTTTTTCCAGGAACAATCATATATCCTGCCTAGTGGCCATGCTCTCCAAAGTCTTTGCAGATACACTTTCAATTGAATATATTTTTTTGAAATACTTCTCAATTAAGGTGAAAAAGGAGCATCTTTACACGTCAAAATTTTCATTTGACTCACAGGTGAAAATTGAACTGCAAGTGCTTGCTTGACCTTGAAAGGAAAAGCCCCATTCCTTCAAAGCAGAATTAAATGTGAAGAGGAAAAGCTCAATTTTAATTTCTCTTTTTATTTTTTTAAGTCCAAGTCTGGTAAGAACTTGGAATTCTGAGGAATTTCGAGGACCCTGAGGTCCCAATACTGTTGTCCATGTCTTCTGGCCTCTGTAAACCAATGTAAATAACTAGGTAGCCTCCTGAGGCCTTCTCCTCACTTGCCTGAGTTGATAGACTCTCATCTATCCCAAGACTCCCATCTCCACCAAGGGAACCCAGATACATTTGTCCCAGGCAACAAGTGCCCTGGCACCACCACAATCAGTGCAGACAGCCCTAAGGGCATGGTAAGAAATAAACTACTGGGCTAGAGAAAGCCAAGAAAATCCTGCTCCGAGTTCCAAAACCATGAGAAATCTGAGGAGAAGGGGGTGGCATTCAGAATAATAACTAGTAGCCATTCTACAAGAGGGAAATTTGGGATCTTTTTTTGTCTTTGTCTAATGCTGATGATTATTAACCTGCAATCTTTCTTAGGAACTGATCATTAAAATGGTTTTATAAAAGATCCAAAAGAGACAGCTATGCTGCGGGGAATCCAGTGCTGTCTTTTGTGGAAGAAAATCAAGTATTGCTCAACTGGGAGAATTTTCTTTCATATAAAACCAAAACAAAGGATCGAAGGGAAATATATTCAATATAGTTTCAGAACATGTCTGATAAAGCAGAGGTTTTACAAAGGCAAAGAGAAGCTGGCATCAATTTCTATCAAAAAGGCACAGAAATCAGGTCATAACAATATCAGAATAATGTTTATTAGAACAGGAGAATACTGTTTAATGGTTAGAAGCAGGCTGACCATGAAGAAAGTGAACGGATGTGCCATTTCAGTGGTATGAAAGATTAAAAATACATGGCACTCGGATGAGTACTGGTAATATATTTCTTTGTGATGGGCACCAGAATATACAGCAATAAGATGAAATTTGCAGGAAGTGTACTTGTTGTGTTTATCTTTAAATATTTCTTTTTAGCCTCTCAGATTGCAAAAATAAAGGGATATTCACTGTCACTAGATGGAAATGGGTATGTAGTGAATAATTTTTTTCCTGTGGTACTACTTGTAAAATCTCAAAAATCTCTTCAAAAACATGTGATTTTTTTTTTTTGCCTGAAAAAAGCAAATTTCAACATCCTCAAAAATAGTTTTGAAAACTGATTTAAACTGCTTTTTAGACTGCTGCTTCCATGGATATTGAAAGCTCTGGTTGGACTTCCTGCCTGGGAAGTTTTGCAGAAGGAAAGGTGTTGACAGAAGTGCTTCCTGTAAGCTAAGAATGTCGATTTTTGTTGAGAACTCTCCAAGGAAAAATAATTCGCCAAATAACTATAAATACTTGTCCTTTAGTACAAATTTGATCTCAGACTGATGGTATTATAGAAAGTCAAAATTCATTAATTTATAAGCCACAATTCTCTAACTTTTCAATGCTTTTTGCCCTTTCCTTTCAATCTTTGAGACCATCTTGACCAAATACATTATATAACTCAAAATAACTCTATCTGGAACTGGAGCCTGGTCATGTCCCATCTAATTCCTCAGCAATCTGAGATACATTCCAGGACCATCAGGAAAAATGCTGCAGTGGACTGCACTGGGATTTGGTTTAGATCTTCCCCAAATTTCAAGTATAGGTTATACATGCACAGAGGGTGGTGTGGGCTCCCCTGCACTGCTGGCTGTGATGGAGCTCAACTTCTGGGCTATGTCAAAGGGATAGACACATAAAGCAACGTTTTGTCAGCTTTGTTCAAGTGTTATCATTTTTAACTACTCCAGTAAATATGACTTGAGAAGTTTTTTACTCTTCCTTGTGTTTTGCTTTCTGGATTCCATCCTTCCTTATCCTAATCTGTCTCATTTGGATGCTTTGCATCCAGATCCCTCCAATTTTGTCCTTTCATTCTCTAGCGCTTGATATTAGTTCCTACTAATACAAGGGCATCTATGGCCTTCATCTTTTCCTATTTAATGATATTTATCCATCATCGCATGGGAGAGAAATTGGCTGCAGCTCAATCTGGCAAAATAAATTGGTACCAGTTCAAGCATAATCTCCCTAAATACACAGCTTTTAATTCCCCCCTAAGTGAACGATGCCGCGTCTGCAATCATTGTCCTTGGTTTGAAATCTGGATGCTGGATTCAGACCCCAGGATTTTTCATCGCTTGTAGAAATCCAGTCTGATTGAAATATCTCCTTGCTCTGTGCCAGCAGACATTGCACATGCAAAGCAATATTCAGGCTCAGACTCGCAGTCCTGTTACTGTGGCTTCCTAACAGCGACACCCATTAGCTGAACCATAGTAATTTCTTGCTTATACAACTTGAACCTAGCTCATGCTCAGCTTAACCTCCTGGTGTGAGGCGATGGAGGTTATTGAGGAGGTCCGTCATGTTCACTCCGAAGTGAGACTGCGTTCATGGAGGGTTATCACAGCTCAGGAGCTTGCAGGTTCACAACTTGTGTCAGGACCAACTCTGGAAGAGACAGGATAGGCAGAAGGAAATGTCTGGGATCTTCCTGATTTGAATTCTCCTCCCTTTGGACAAGCTATTTGCTTGGTCAAGAGATACTATTTGCACTGGGCAGAAAACTGAGGGCACTTTTAGCTATGCAACTAAGCACATTACGTGACTAGACCCCATATTTGAGCACATGTCAGTGAGAGCCACCAATCTGAAACCTTCTGTGGTTCTGGGGAGCCACCTGTAATGACCTTCCACTGGTTCCCAAGGGAGGGCAGGAGGTGGTGTGGAGTCTGCAGGGGCCTCTCTGAAGGGGGTAGACTTGGGGCAGTTGCCTGCCACATGCATCACCCCCACCCAGCGCCCCTGGGAGCTGCAATAGAGCCCGGAGCTGAAGCCCAGCAAGGTGTGAGTCCAGGTGGCACCTGGAAGCACAGTGGGTTATTTAAACTCTTCTCTCCTACAGTAGCTGGCAGAAGGCAGCAGGAATATGCAGGCTGAGGCTAGGATTACTGTCGCCTTGGAAGGCTTTAAATCCCCCCATTGGAAAGGCACAGCAGTCTGCTCCTCTGCAAGGATCTTCAGAGGAAGCAGCATTTACATTCAATCGCACATCTCGGGTACAATTTCACTCCTGTTACTGCTAATTGTTGGAATATCAAGCAGACTGATACAGTGATTATTTGTAGACATTTATACCATCCCAGGCCTTCTTTTTTATAACTTTATTTCATTTTCTGTTGTTTACTCAAAGTACCTTTATCATTGCACGCTGATAGTCTGTTCTTTATTGCCCCAGTGTGATTGCAAGGAGTTTAAGCATAGTGCAATAATACACATGTATAAATATTTGAACAGGAAAAGAAAGTCTGTCTGATTTGTGCGATGGCAGGAATAAATTAAAACAAATAATACCACTAGAGGGACCTTCACTCTGGACCACAGGGCTGGGGAGGTCGGGTGCTGCATGGCCATACCGCAGAGGCTGCAACTTCCAGCAGGGGAGAGCAAAAATAACCCAAACCCACCCAATGCGCGGAGGAAGATGTGCAGAGGAGTCCACCTGAGGGGCCCTGGAAGATGCAACGTGCAGCAGCAGTCGCACACATCTGCAGGACGTTGTGCTCGGCGAGGGGTACCCAAATAATTCCGCTCGAGCACCACTAGCACATTTTGTTTTTGCAGCTAAGACCTGAGTCGTTTTAATTAGTTTACGTCGGTCTTTTGCATTCGGTCCCCTCACACTGCTGCTGGTTCAAAGAGGAGCCTTTCTGTGTGTTTTCTTCCCTTTTCTTCTCTCTTCTCTTTTCTTTTCTCTCTCTCTCTTTTAACGCCGCGTGTGAATAGTTGAGGACAGGAGCGAAAGACACTGGACTTAGAAAGTAAAATCTCCAGGAAGCAAAAATGGAGGCAAACACAGGAGCTAATTTAGGCAGGCATAGCTGGTGTTGTTTGTGGTTGTCCCTGACAGCACTGCTGACTCTAAAGCACCTGTGTTTGCTCACTAGCTTTCCCCAATCTGCTAGAAAATGGCCCAAGCATGTCACATGGCAGCGAGATAGTCCAAGCGCCATGGGAATAAAAAAGCCTGAGCTTTTAGCGGAGTTAATCATTAATGCGCCTTTTCTTTGTCCCATTCAGGAGTGCTGACAAGCGCTTTGATATTTCATATTTGCCATTGGGTCAGTCGCAGCCATAACCAGGTACTAATGAACACACTGACTCACTCCTGCTGTCCCGCTGCTTGCGGGCGGCAGATTTCCTTCCACCTGGCGTCAACTCCTTATGTGTGTGGATATATGTATGTGTATATACATAAAATATATACATACATATATATATGCCTGCATGTGGGTATGCAAACTCCTTATAAAGCCACATGTATCTCCTTCTTAATGCATGTTGGTGGCATTTGGTGGCAAAGCCCATCCGCTAGTGCTCCGCGGTGCTTCTCCTGCAAGCCCAGGCTCTTCCAGCCTTCTTTTGGGATAAAACCTGGGGGTAACTTCATTTCAGACGCCAGCCCATCGCCAGCCGGGCGGCGAGATGTGCTCCATATTGGCCAGCTGAATGCAGCGCTTTGTATTTGCCAGCAGCTGTCCATCGCTGCGCGCGCGCGCGAGAGCGCTTCGGGCTTGAGCAAATAAGCCCCAGAGAATAATGTCTGCGCGCGGGGAGGAATGCAGACGGCCGCTCTTCTCCACCCCCCCGCCGCCACCAGCCCCACGCTCCGCTTTGCCGGCCGGGCACTCGCGCCTTTTCTGGAATGTGCCACTTCTTCCGAGTTGTTTGCGGAGGGCCAGACCCTTCCCGCTTTTTTTTTTTTTTTCCGCTTAGGTAAGGAGGGGAGAAGAGCTTGGACCCTGCACTGAGCGGTTTTGCTCTGCATTAACCCCCGCTACGGCCGCAGGAGCGCTGGGAGGAGGAGACAGAGACGGTGGCCCCGTCCCCCCATGCTGTGGGCTTGGGTAAATCATTTAACCCCTTGGCCCTGGGGGCAACCGTGTCCCCCCGCGCCTTGGCCATTCTCCAGCCCCACGAATGCATCTGAGAAGTGATGTCCTTGGCCTTGCTGCCAGCATGGAGAGGGCATCCACACCATGCAGGACCTGCCCACAAGGTGCCACCGTGTCTTCTTGTGCACGTCTGTGTCACAGTGGCTTTGGAGCTCCCATTAGAAAGAGTTGTGTAGTATTAGTTTTCTTTAAAAACTTGGATTTTTTTGTTTTTGTTTGTGTGTGTGTGTGACCTATCTGCTGTCCCCATGGATTTACCCACAGGACACAAGGAGTCCAAAATCTCCCACAGTCAAAGTCTACTTTCCAACCCATATGGAGATCTTTTCACTCCACTGGAGTGATTTAAAGGGGAAAATTAGATTAAATTATATTTTTTCTTAATTGTAGTGAAGTGATCTCTCAATTCTTTATTTTTAATATTTTAACTCTTTAACTGGAGCAAAAGAAAAACAGATTCTTTTTCAGAATTGGTTGTTCAGTCAATTCTTCAGAGCATTAATTTTAGAAGGAGACTGAAAATGGCTTCCCATTGCAGGCACAGTGATAAAGGCACAACCATCCAGCTCTGCTTTCTCTGACTTAGCGAATAAAATGCATTTGTTTGCGTCAGTTTTGAACGGAAAAACCCACTCCACAGCTTAAAGGACAGGTAGGTCTGCGGGTCTTTGCAAAGCTGCTGCGCAAAGATGATTTGTACTAGCTTACACGAGAATCACATTCAAACTCCAAGGTGCTTGAACTTTTCCCTTGACTCAGTCAAATCCTGACAGCGTGCTTTGCTCATCCCTGCAAGCAGATCCTGCCCCCAAAAAATGTGCTGTGACGCAGGCAGAACTGTGCCAAGTATGGTGGTAATGTTTTATCCCTACATTTCTGCAACCTACATGTGAAAAGCGGGCTAAAAACTCCAGTGCTCCCAGTTAGAAAGCTTTCACCCCGACGCCTTGCTGATTCTGTGGCAGACAACTGAATTTTCATAACTGTGATGTGATGGTTGAGCCAAAATTCAAGGAAATATTCTTCCTATTAATGGCTGAGAATCCTGACCTTGCACTTAGGAAAAGACCCTCTCTAGCCAGAACATGGATGCATGGTGCCACTTCCATCCACATTTATTTTCAGGTTCAGGCACTCAGGCACCTTTGACCATGCAAGCAAGCAAGTTTTTTTCAATGTGCCTGCAGATAGAAGGTGTATTAATGAACAATTAGATGATCCCCAAGCTTTCAAGCCCACTGTTGCTAAGACATACTACCAGCACCTCTCCTGGTCTCAAAGTACTGTCCATGCCAGCTTGGTAGAGCAGGTCCAAGTGACAAGGGGAAAGCATGAAGTGTTGCTTTATTCACCAAGAGAAGTGAGGAGAACACAGGAGCTGTGCTTGGGAGATGCAGGGCGGTCAAGGAAGTCCCTCTCAAGCCATTTTTTGGCACGCAGAGACTTGACTACATTTTTGTGAGCTCCTTGCTCCTCAGAGCAGCAGTAGCTTTATGTACATGAGGAATGTGGGGCTGGGCCATTGGCTTCTTGCACCAGGCTCTTCAGATCAAAGCGGAAACTCCTGTAAATGTCATGGATTTTTAGAGGTCAAATGGTTGCTCATTGAGATAAGGTTTTCAAGGACACTGAAGCAACTCCAAGACTGAGCTGTATGTGGGAAAAAAAATGCCCGGGTCACCAATATTGGGAGGTGTGTATAATCTTTTTCCCTTCCCACCAGTGATAGCTGTGATGTCTGCAGACAGCTTATAAGTGAATGCTGGAAGCGGTGTGGGGACAAGAGATCTTTGTTTGTAGGCTTCATTTTTAGCACTCTCCCATGCACATTTGCTGGGTCCCCTTCACCAGTGCCTATCCTCATCAGCAGCCCTCTCTGAACGTTTATTTCTCCAGTGAATTACCTGGAGAGCCTTCAGCTCCAGGTCTTTGCTAGCATGGACCTTCCTGACCATGTTGCTTTGTGGAGCTGGTCTTCCTCCAGGGCACACCACAGCTGCCTGTCCAGAACACCACTGTCTGTCTGGTCCTATATGGTGTGATGAAACCTCCTGTTTCATAAAGAGCTTAAAAATGGCAGAGAAGGGATAGGCAAAAGGAGGGAGCAAAAGAATAAAAATGAGGCACCTCTGCTACTAATTCGGGAAGTCAGGGACTGCTGAGGGTTTGTATCCCCACTTGGAAGGGTCGGGTTGACCAGGAATAGCCCGGAAGAGGGTGTGGAGAGGGACTGGCCCTGGCAGGGCACAGCGGCTTCTCGCTTTTCATTTCAAGCTCTCGCTCTGTGCTGAGCACTGAGGTGCTGAAGCTTGCTCTTCTCTGACTTGGAGCTTCCTGGAGCTTCAGAAAATACTTTTGTGGATTTTCTTTAGTTTTAGGGCAGGTTTTGGCTGTTTTTTTTTTTTTTTCAATGAGATTACAGACTTGGGCTCAATCTTTAAAACGTGTGGGAAGAGCTCTGAGATGAAGATGAGGCTGGGACAAGAAGCCCCGTTGTGTTAGCGCTGCAGGCCAGCGCTGCGAGCACTCTGTCCGTGAAGCTTCTCAGAACTGCTGAGGCTTGAGCTGCCTGTCGCTCAGAAATGGCCTCATGGTGAGAAAACGCAGGGTGCTGAAAGTCGCTTTAATCTAAAGTGGGAAAGATAAATGAGAACGAGTCAGCAGGACCTGCTGCAGATTGGAAGTAGAGCGTAGCTTTCTAGTGGCAAGATTGATTAACGAGCACAGTGGACTAATTATGGTCCTCCCTTGCCACAGAGCTCCAACCCAAGAGGAGTTTTAACAAACCCCTGTGGCTGGACCTGGACTTCCAGGGCAAATCACTTACATCCTAACGCAGACAGAGGAAGCTGCTCTCTGAGTTAGCAACCAGGACTCATTCATAATTGCTTGTTTAAATATTTTTCCTCCTTCATCACTGCAGTCAGTTTGCTGCATGCATCCTACGTAGAGGTGAAGTCAGCCAAAAAGGAAGCTTTCCTAGAAAAATAACAAAGGTACTTTCAGCCGCAGAAATCCCCGTCTACAGAATCCAAACAGGGAAGCCTCTGTCCGTTGCCAGTGCAGGCAGGGTTTCCGACGGCTTCTTATTTGCCATAGCAGAAGAGTTGGTTTAGGCAGAGGAAGGGAAAGGGGCCGCTTCTCCCCGCTATAGGGTGGAAATCCCTTTCTTCCTAGATACCCTTTCCGAGCTCAAGCCCTGCACGCCTCGATGCTGGTCCGTTTATTAGTCTCTTATGTTTTATAAATGCAGATGGCAGCTAAAGGTAAGGCAAACACAGAAAAAATAGTCTGTGGGCCAAGTGTGTCAGTGTCTGACAGCGGTGTGGCACATGGGGAAGCTCATGGGGAAGTATCAATGGACACATTTCAAGAGGTCAAACTTCAGGAATTAGGAGCACACTTCTATTCTACAGCCATTTGCAGTTTATGTGCAGCTTGTTTTATATAGGTGACACTTCTGTGGATACAAGACAGCATTTCTAGGTGAAGTATCACCAGGCAAAGCAAGGGAAGACATTTCCTTTGCACTGAATAGAAACATAGAGATAATCATCTCTGACTTCTAGAGACAGCAAAGGAAGTTTAAAGCTGCGGCCCATACATTGCACAACCTTCCCAGGGCGAAATAATACTAAGAAAAAAAAAAGAATTTTTCTTGTGTTTTTTTTTTTTCTTTTTTCTTTTTTTTCTTTTTTCTTTCCAAGAATGCATACACTGTGTCCCTCCTTGCATGCCACACTCTGATCCAGTCAAAACATTTAAATTTCCTTTCAGGCAGAAACTCCATTCTCCAGATACAGATGTTCAAAGCATTCAGTATTCTGAAGCTACCGCTGATTTTTATGACTTCCTTTTTTATATATATATATATTTAGTTACTTCTTTTTTGCCACGGGAGCTGAGGACTTACTGAAAACTCAACCCCTGCCCACTCCAGCTAGCGTGAATTCCCACCGCATGAGAGTCCATTCGTCCATAGAGGCTCTGTCCGCTCTGACCATCTGCTGATCAGTTTGTACCTCCTAAAGCTGCCCCTGACACTGGCAGGTGATTCACACCCCTCCCTCCTCCTCCTCGCACACAGCCTGATTAACTAGCTGTGGTTGGGGTAAAAGCAGTGTTGTGTAGAATATGAGTCCTCCAGAAGACCTTGTGTTCACCATGACCACTTTCACCCCATGGTCAGTCCATGTAGACCAAGTGTCCAAGCCTTGATGCCGGAATAACTTGGATCAAGACAGAGAAAAAGACTCCAGGTTTTGTCTTACCAGGAAAAAAGCTGCTTTCATTTCTGCTATGAAGCTCTCCTATCCAGGAGGGCCTTCTAAAAGGACATGGAACTGACCTTGGCAGGGATGCAACATGCTTCAACTACCGTGCCTCATCTTGGCCGGGCTTCCTGCATCCCAATAGCCTGCTTGTCCTGGGTAAAATACTTTATGTGTTTGGTTTTCTTCGCAGCCAAGTCTAGCCCCTTTAAAAATAAATAAAAAAATAAACAAAATAAGATAGTTTCTCCCTCCTAGAAGGGGTTGTCACAGTGGCATTTCAGCAGCTACAGGCAGCAGTTAGGAGTAGAGGCACAGCAGGAAAAACCTCCGGACCATCCTCACTATTTCCTCCACACACAGAATAGGTCCAGGACAAGAGCCAGGACCTCTCTCCTTTGCCCCTTCCCTGGGCAAAAGAGGCATGAGCTCTGCATGGATGGGATTGGGAAGCGTGTTGTAACCTCTTTCATTCTCTGGTTGATTCCCTTTCCCTTGCTAATTCCTCCCATCACCTTGACAGGCTGGAAGGTGGACGGATTCTTCTGAGCATTGGCAGACACATTCTCTAAAACCTAAAATGCACGAGGCAAGTGTGCAGAAAATGAAATCTAAGATCACTGCAAGGCCCTTTTCCAGTGCAAGCAAGCCAAATATCTTCAATATTAGTCTCAGTAAAGTGCTTTTGCGTGGGATTCAGAGTGACAGGAATTTGGAGTGCTGTTAGAAGTGTTCCCAACAGGTTAAATCAAAGCACAAGACATTGCATATAATACTGTCCAGTCAGCTCATGACACAAGCTTCATGCTGGTGTTGTTTTTCCTCAACATGGTGAGAAAGCAAACACCTACTCAGCCCATTATGCCATCCTGGTAGTGCCCAGTACCCCTGCAGAAGGTCCAAAATTTGCTCCACTCCCAGCATATCTGGGATCAGCAAACCCACACCAAACGATGCAGAGTCAATGAACGAACCTGATCCTTGGATTAGAACTCAAGAAATCTGGGTTCATCTCCCAGCTCTGCTGGAAGCCTCCTCATGGACCCGCAGCCACTCAGCTGTCCTCTCTGCAGGAAAGTCCCTGCTGGGCAAACACACAATGACAGGGTCACAGGGCTGGTAGTGTTTGTCTTGCTATCTTGCATTATTAAAAACAAGCTGCATGTTTCCCACAGAACTCATTACAGCAGTGACTGACCTGTGGCCGAGAGAAAAGAGAGGGCGAACGGCACAGATATGCCCTGGTTTCCCTTGAATAAAGAATTTTAGCTCCTCTCTGAAGCAGGAGGCTGAGAGGACGTGTGTCTAACATCAGTAAGCTCAGCCAGCACTAGGTAAAGCCATATAGAAGCTTTCTGAATAATAGGATGCAAGATGTAGAGCTCATGGGGATACAGAGGAGTGGACCTAGTAGGGAATTAGGAGACTTCTTGTGCCCTCCCAGGCCAATATCACTACAGCCTCTAGTTGAGGAACATTGTCTCCAACGGAGTTGCTTGAGAGTGGAAAGAAAGGGGCTGAATTGTGCCCTTAAGGTGCTGGTGGGCAATCATGGTCTTAACAGTTGAGAGGGGTCAGCAGTGAGTACACGTTGCCACAGCAGAAAACAGCCCTGCACAAGAAGACCTTGCCCTGTGTTCTCTACCATTTCCTCCCTCCACTGAACAACTTAAGTTCTTTGCTCTTCGTTTTCTCTGGCTACATGGTCAATCCTCTTGCATTTTTAAGAGTTGTCCAGTTATCAGGACAAGATCAGATACTGGTCCTATTGTGGCCTGCACCATTAACTACAGCAGAACCGGGTTTCTTTCCCCCCAGCTTTGTCCTCCTTGTCCTCTGCTCAAACAGGGAGAGACCATCGAAGGCTCTAGACATGTTGGACCCTTCCCATGGCACCCCACACTGATTTTTATCTGCCTGCTGGTACCTCTAAATACTGTTTCTTCTCATTTTCACCCAGTTGATCCTGGAAAGACTTGACCATCAATCATCTTTACATTTAGGACTAATATTTTGGTTGCAGGCCTGTTTCAGAGGGAGCATTTTAAAGCCTCCAGAGGTTACTTATCTGGGATGTGAAAGCTGGGACATCTCTGTATGATGCTTATGATCTGTCACCCATCTGTTACAAGAACTGGGCAGTGCCAAATGAAACAATCAGTGGTTTGGAAATAAACACAAGAGGATCCTTTCTTTTTTTCACTTGATGCTTACGCAAACTGCGGAACTCAGTGCCCTGGGGTATCAGAGCAATAAAAGTTACGATCGAATCTGAATGATACTGGGTTTGATCACGAGTGAATTTGCTATGATAATAGTAAAAGTATTACAAGACAGGTCAGAGAGAGCAGGTCCGTCTAGGACTGGTAAAGCCCGGCATGCACACACATGTCCTCACATCCAGGACATGCCTGTGCCACCTATTGCCAGGAGCTAAGAGGCTGAATCCAGAGAACTCCTGCCCTTGTGCTGCCCTGGCATTGCCAGGGCTCCTCTGGACATCATTCCTTCCTCCAGCACCAGAGGAGCAATGAGCATGTGGCCAGGAGGTCTAAAAGGGTTGTTCTCTTTGTAGACCAGGTCACTCAGAGAACTTGGGAAAGGCAATAACGCTCCATATTTCGTGCCCAGAAGGCCATATTCAGTAGCTGAGGGCATCGGAAGCCCAGCCGAGCAGGAAACGGTGTATTAAAAAGCGTGCCACAACCTGTAAAACCTGAGTAACTCAAGGAAACACCCCTGGAGCACGCGGGGCGGAGGTGCTTTCACCCTGGTTTGTGGGCAAGCCCAACGCTTCCCATGGTGTGTGCAGCTGATCCTCCCCCCATCCCCGTGGCTTTAGCCGGCTCTTTGCTGCACAAACAGAGCGAGGGAGATAAGTCGTGTGTGTCAAGCACTCAGCCTGCGATCCAGGGCCGTCACCTGGGCCGTCCGGCTGCTGACCCTGCCAAGTTAACTCTCTGCGCCCTCCTGCAAAGCAGCACCCGGCGCTCTCCCCGTCTCTCCATGGGATGCTCAGCAGGCGCATGGCCGTCCCTGTGGAGCCACTGGCACGGCGGGCTCCGCCTCAGCATCCCTGCGACTAGTGATCCGGTTTGGATGATGCAGGAGGTGATAACCGAAATATGGCCTTCCGATAAGTCAACATTAGCATAAGTGTTCGGACACCATCTGCGGTGTGGGAGTGACTGGGGATTCGCCTTTCCATGCTTTGTTTTTAACATCCATGAACATAATAGGGATGAGTCACTGTGCAAGCATACAGAGCATGACTTGACAACCGCAAGCGCCGACTTCCCCAGCAAGAACAGGAATCCCTTTCCTGCCACCCTGCCTTTCCAGCCAGCCATAAGGTGTTCCAGGAGAGGAATCAGAATAGTAAAGGCCAGTTTTAAAATTAATATGGTGATACCTAGGAGATTAATCTTCTCGATAAGCAGACAGCAGCATGACTGAATAGGTCCATGGTTCAAACAAAGGTTCCTGTTGAGTAGGAGCAGGTAAAAGACGGATGGTTTGTTAAACATTGCCAGCATACTTTGCTAGTGCCATTCACCGGTCACAGCTAATGGTAACAAGGGCATTGTGTGGCAGATGCATTTGCTAATTTCAGCCAACTTAAATGCTATTTCTTATCTTTGTTGGTCTTGCTGAGATTAAGGTGGTTTCAGTATTTTGAATGCACTACACTCTTGCATGAAAAACATTCCTGACAGTCTCAAGATGTAAAAAAACACACACTGTCAATGATCAGAGAGGAGCAGAGCGAGGTCTGCTGACGCAGGGGCTTGATCCAAAACCCACTCAAAGCAGCAGAAAAAAAAAAATCCCTTCTGCCGTCTGTTGATTTCAGTGCACTTTTGAGCCAGCCTCTACTGAAAGGAATGGCTGGAATAGTTTCCTTCCTCCATTTGTTCCCAGAAACTAATAGTGGCAATATTTTACTTTAAGTGGGAGTTAATTGTCACCAAATTAAAGATTTATTGAAGAAATAAGCATGGCAGACACAGTTACAATGAGAAATTCATTATGCATTTATCACTAATGTTTCAACTCTAAATACTAATTTTGTTATCTTCATCCAGAAGAGCAAATGTCAATAATATGTTCTAGTTTGGTGAATCACAGTGCTAAAGCAGTTCCAGCGAGCAATATTTTTACTTGCGAAAAGGTGAATCTTTGCCTTTCCCTTTGATAGAAATGAGCATCCCTTTGCAGCTTTTGGGGCTAAAGTAAAATGATTTCAGGGTGATGGCTCTGCCCTCTGCCTCGAGTTAATCTTCCCCCTTCCAAATGGGAAATGTGTTGGGCAAGGTTTGAGGAGTGCCTAAAATGTGTTGAGCAACTTGGACTTTGAGTCAGCCTTTTGATAAAGACCTTTCTCTTGAGATAAATGCTGTGATTTTTTAACTGGCAGCTCATCAAGCTTGTGGAGACAATTCTTCCTAAAAGCTGTAGAACAACATGGAACTAGAATGAGCTTTAAAAACAAAACCACTGAGCAATGTATATCTGTCATCTCATTCATATTTTCTCCATCAGCACACAAGCAAAAATGCTTGGTAGTTTTACTCAGGGAAAGACTGTGAGCAACAAAATCCAGGGAGGTGGGATCAGGTACTTATCTGCTTCTCCCTTCCCTATCTTCCTCACCAAACAGAGATTAAATGCCGAAGAGCGACATTTCGGGGCCATTCTAATGCTTTTTGGCATCGATTATTTTGCTTGAATGTCTTTGCTACTTGCACCCACATCAGAGCACTGCTTCTCTGGATCCCTGCACAAACCCCGTGTCACCCTGTCTATGTCCATGTGTCCCCAGCTTAATAACCTCTGAGCTCCTTGGCGGCTTTCAGTCAGATTTTTGTCTGTCAAAACAATGGCCATCTCGAAGCTCATTAAGTTCTTAGGAGGTTTTGTGGACACAGACATCAGTGTGACGGCAAGAGGCTGGAGGGGTGGCTGGGAAGCAAAACAACGCTACCTGGGGCACATAAAACCTGCAAAGAGATGGTTTTCCTCGCTTTGCTTGCTGACCGGCTGGTGTGAACCCTGCCAGGGTAGGGTAGCAACAAAGAATGGAGCTGGGTTTCACGACCAGCAGAGGAAATTTCTCTGCATTCATCACCTTGATTTTTTTTCTGCTCAGAAGCCCAGCCGTAGCATCACCCCTTGGGCTGCGATGGCTATGAGCGATGGCAAGGAGAGGACCATGGACTTGCCTTCCCAAACTGCTCCCTAGTGTCTTGTCCCTCCCCATGTGGTAGTAAACCCGTCTTTCACCTCACTTTATTAGAAGAGTTCCCCTCCTTTGGCTCCTGCTTGATGCTTCTCCCTCAACCTGAAATTCAAAATATCTTCTGTAGCAAGGTAACCAGCATATCTAGTGGGAATAATTCATGGTATTGGAACACATGATTCTCCGGCGCATTTTGACACCACTGAGTCACACGAGGGGATTAGGATGGATGCATGAATGTGAAATCACTTTGTGCTGTGATCAACAGGTTCTGCCAAAGGTAATGTGCAAGCAAAGTTTTGCATGGTTGGAGGCTGGAAAGGGGCCATAAACTGGTAGCATCTTGCAACAGGCTGCTCTGAAAGGCAGAAGCCACCAGGGTGAATAGGATTCCAGTGACACACATCTCTAGGTATGTTCTACATTGCACAACCCTGGGCAGAGGGTTTGCCCGATGCATCCGCACGGTCCCAGGTATTTTGACAGCGTACATGCACACACACATCTCATGCCAGATTGAAGTTGTTTAGATTTTCATACTAGCTTGGTGGTTCCTCTGGCTTAGGCACCTCAGATACCTAGAGGTACTAGAAGTTAATTGTAGGCTGCCTCCAACCTAAGTGTTGGCCTCCAGCATTTAGCTGGTATTAGGGAGTAGGAAATCCTCAAGATAGGAGTAAAACTAGGCTTTATATGTCTATATCTTGGCAGAGAGATTTGCTTGCTTACAGGGGTCTTTTTATCTCTGTCTTCTCTATCGTTTATCCTCACCAGTCTTCTTGTGGAAAGTGAGTATTTTCCTGCTGCTCCTCTTTGAGCACAGAAAGCCAGGCTGCAAGCCAGATTCCTGGGATGCAGAGAAGAAAACTGCCTATGGATGAATGGCCAAAGGTTAAACTAGAGAGTTTGCTTTGGCAAACTTACTGCAGGTGGTCCCTTTCTGCTGGTGGATAAATGTCACCTCTTACATGGGTTCACCACTCGCTGGTTGCAACAGACTCAGTTGGGAATGTGGGAGAGGATGACCACTATGGCTAGGAGACTTCATGTCCTACTGCTGCTCTAATGACCACCCACTCCTCTTGCAAAAATGTTCCTTCCTTTTTCCCCTTTAACTCGACTGGCTCCCAGATCCCACAAAGTCTGCAGTTTTCCTGTCGCAATATATAGCCTCACTCTGACCCCCTCCTTGAAACATCTGCAAACAAAGCACGTGGGACAGCTTAATGCAAAAGATACTTTACTTCTCATTTTCTCTTTCGATATATCATGCTTTTCTTCCTGCATTTTTCTTCTTCTCTTCACATTTTTAGAGATTGCCCTAATCACAATGAGGCGCACCACAAGAGCAAACTGACATGGCAAAAAGTTTGCCCCAACACAGCTTTGGCCTGGGTCATCAAACTCTGTTCCAAATCCCGGCTTAGCAATGAGCACAAGCCAAGAACCATCCCAATGGACAGCCTGGATGCAGCCACCTCATTTTAAAGGGAATGCAGTAACACAGATGCATCCAGACAAGGAACAAGCCCTGGTGCTGTGCAGCTCAACAGCGGAGATGGTGCCTTACATGCACTTTGGCTAAGTCCTTATCTCGTGTGCAGAGAAACCCATGGCACAGACATTTTGGCAGCGTGTTCCTGCCAGGGGCATTATATTCGCTTTGTAAAAATACAGAAGAATTCAGTTGCCAAATATATTGTTCCGGTAACTGTAACAGAAATGACTTTGGGTCTTGCCAGGTTACAAAGCTCCTGTTAAGTAGTTCCTTCAGCGTTGCAGTTAATGCCTATTGTTATTGTGGAGCACCCGTGTTCTCATGCGGGAGCACCGGGCTTTGAAGTAGGTGAGGCAGTAGCAACTCTTTTCTCTTTTCAGATTTTTTCTTTTTATTTATTTTTTTTCAAAGTCTATGATTTAGGCCAGAAACCAAAAGGTTGTTCAAAAGCAGCAGAGGAAATTTGGCAGGCATTAATAGAATTTATTACACCAGAATTTATTACAAATGGTTCTACAAGCCACCTTTTCCACTGTCTTTGTTACCGCGGCCTTTTAATTGGAATAATAAAAAAAAGAAATTGCCCCAAAGCGAGAGCAGCCTCCTTTGATAGGAAAATTAGCTATATAGTGTATGCTGTACTGTGCATTACTAAACTGAAAACTTTAAAAACTTGTTCCCCTGAGCAAAACGGTGAATTTATTTTGAAAGGTCCCCCTTTTTCAGGAAAGATTGGATACACGAATTTGGCTGTACTGCATTGAGGCATGGAGCCACTGGCAAGGCGGTCATACAGTTATGCATTAGGGTGATGAGTACTAGCAAACAAGGAGATCAGCGCGAGCTTTTGAAGTGCTGAAGGACTGGGCATCCTTTTTTCTTGCATTTCAAGACACAGCTGGTGGCACTATTGCTAAGGCTGGGAGCACAACCATGGACCATGAAGGCCAGTGGCTGAGTAAGAACACCAGGCCGAGCTCCGCTTTTCCCTATGGAAAATGAGCAGGGATCATCGGTAAACCTCCATCTCCCAGCCCCTAAGTGAGCAGCCCACCCAACATACCTCACCACTTCCCTGAAGGGATCCCATGTGGTTGTCTTAGACCTACACTTAAGGAGGGTTTCTGAACTTCTTCCTGGCATGAAATTCTGACTAATCCTTGGTGAATTGATATTGCAACATTTTTTTTCTCCTGAGATACCGTATCATCCAGTTGTCCCAAGGAAATAAAAGGCTACCTTTGCCATTAGTCCTCCCAGCTCTGCATGCATGCGTGAATGGAGACCAGCTTCAGATCTCCATCATCCCTCCCTCATGGACAAAGCACCAGGAACCAGGAGCTGCTCCAAGACCCTCAGACTTGTTCCTTGTGATCCGTAACGCAACCATCCATTGGTGGCGGTTTTAGGACGTTGTCACCACCGGACCCATGCTGTACAGGGTCATGGTAAGTCTAGAGAGGGCCCATTGCTTGGGTAAAACCACAGCATCTTCACAGCAGGGAGTTCCTACTGCCCGAGCCTAGGCACTGGAGGGAGGCAAATAGTGTTGACATTAGGAAGAATTTCTGCACAGAAAGAGTGGTGAAGCCTTGGAACAGGCTGCCCAAGGAAGTGGTGGAGTCGCTGTCCCTGGAAACATGTAGATGACACACTTAGGGACATGATTTAGTGGGCATGGTGGTGAAGGGCTCACGGTTGGACTCAATGATCTTGAAGGTCTTTTCCAACCAAAACGACTCTATGATTCTATCATGGCCCCCATAGTTGCTGTGCTGGAAGCGGCCACAAGCAATGGGTCCTTGCCACCATGTGCAGATAATTCAAGGATTTGTAAGCATCAAATTCCTGCTGGCGGGAACACCTGGGAGGGCGGCAGTGTTCCCTGGAACTGGCAGAGCGGGGTTTTGTTGGTGCTCCCTGCTTTCCCCAAGGCAGGGGGGCCACTGGGATGCTCTCTGCTCCGGGTCCTGGAGCTCTGGAGATGGCTCCGCTCTGCAGTCACTGCCAGCCGTGGGGCAAACATGACAGCGGATGGGAACAGCTCAGCCTGAGTGCCCCGGACTTTCTCTGTGACACTCCTTCTCCGAGCTTAAGCATTTTATCCAATTTAAATGGTGAGGATTTAAAATGCCACCTGAGTTAAAAGGCCCTGATTAAAACCGTAGCCTCATCATATTTCTTAAACATGCGGTTGCATTGCTGTATTTACATTAGTGTCAACTTTAATTTAAATTCTGCATAACTATATTTGCTCCCTTAAATTCATTCACCGGGAACACAGCACAAATTACTTTGCATTAACTGCACTTTCTCTTTGTCTATAGCCAAGTGGTTTAGAAATTAGCACCGTTAAGTAAGTAGCAGTAAGTGTCATTCAGCCTCTTTAATGTCTCGTTAATTAACCCGTTTCAGCAGCAGGAGGGGCCCCCAGAAATGGATCGATATCCCAAGACCAGCAAGATCCTGGCACCGATGTGTCAGGACCAGGGGCACTGTGCAGATTTGCAGAAGTCAGCTGAAGCCCTGGACATGTCCCAGCGAGAACACCCAGTGCTGGTGCAAGGACAAACTGGATCCTAAAGATCGCAAGCCTGGACGGGTGGAGGTTGACCTGGGGACTCTCAGCTCGGGGCTTTCTTCCCCACACCTCATTTTGGTGCCCTGAAAGAGACTTTGTGGGGGGATGCCCTATAGCGGCCCAAATGTTATGCTCAGGCTGTCAATGAAACGGCCCTGAGGGCCTCAAAACAGACGGTGGAATTGGTTCTTCTCAGCCGTGCACCTTCAAAATGGAAATTAATATAAAATTCAATAAATCAGAATACAAAATGGAATAAAATTAAATAAAATATATGTGACAGGTGATCATGTATGACTGGAGAATAAAAATGCTGCTGCTATGAAGTCTTTAAAAAGCCTTCTGCAAGCCTCACACTTGCTTGTGCAGAAACCAGCTCGAGTCCTGTGGGGCACAATATCACCCAGGTTTTAGTCACGGCATGACCTAACGTGGCTTTCCTGTTGCCTAACCATAACCCTGGTGTATAAGGCACCCGAAAGCAACTGTTAGGGACCAGGACCTTAAGAGACAGTAGTGGCTCCCGTGCCGCGTCTTGAAGGCGATCCATAGCGGTTGGAACAGCACTGCAGGGCTTTACCCGCCTTGGAGTGTCCGGAGAGGCTTCGAGGGCGCCGTGCCTCAGTTTACCCAGGTGTAAAACACCTCCTGCAGCGGCAGCAGCATCGTGGGGACACCCGGGTGCTGGCTGCCTCGAGGACACGTGGGGTCATTTCCCAAGGCAGCGCAGAGACAATAGGAGCCACCACGTCCTGGCCACCCCCCTGACCACCCAGGAGGGAGAAACACCCAGGGGGCTCCAAGAGCTCCTCATTCTTTCATTTATTTATTTATTTATCTATTTATTTATTTATTTAGGCACAGGCTGTGTTTAAAGGCTGAGCATCCCGCAGGTGCGCTCTTCAGCTACAGTTGTTTAACGGGGTCCCGGTGAGGTGGGCGCTCGCTTGGCCTTTCCACCCTGTAAAAATCCTGTCAAGCGAAATAAACCTCATGGCAAGGAAATTGCTCCCCAGGCTAGTGGCACATGATAGGGCAGACACCACCTCCACCCCCCCAAAAAAAAAGAAAATTGTCCTGAAAAATAAAAGTGTCCTGATCAGCATCAGCTTTTAGCACAGGTTTAGCACAGGGCGGCTGGCCTGGATGAAGCGAACTCAGGACCGGATCGGAGTCCAAACCTCCCCAAGGCACCCCAGGGACCTGCGAGGAAAGCAGGCTGCGGGGAGAGCGGGTTGCATTTGAACGGCCGCGAGTGAATGCGGCTCCAGAGCAAACACGGGCTCGGATAAACCGGGGAGGGTCTTTTGCCGGCGGAAAATACAGTAAACGTGACACGAGATTTACGTGCATAAGTAGAAGGCCTGACTTAACTGCAGCTCTGCAGCTGTGCTCTTATCTGGCCGGAGGAAGAAGATGAACAACAAAAGGGCCTAAGAAGGCCAGTTGATGCATGGGAAAGCCATTGGTTGAGCATTGTGGCTGCCCTTCTGCTGAGCAAATAGTTCAAACTGTTCATTCCCATCTCCTATTCTCTCCCTGGTACATTGTTTGTGTCCTTGCATTTCATTCTGCAAGGAAGATTGCTCTCTGGGCCTATAAGCAAACAGTCCAGAAAAGAGCCAACTATCCTCCTCTTTTCCCTGGAGAACTAGCATTTTTATTTCAGCTCCAAGCTGTCAGAGAGCTGGAGAGTTTATGTCAGTATCCTGAATTAATTGCTTTAAGCTGGAGCTGCCTATACGAGCCACCAAATGTCCAGAAGATGTTTATTAATAATGTTTCCTCCGCTTTTTTTGTTCCAAGCTGTGCTCTCACGTCCCATGCCCTCTGCTCGCCGGCTCAGCGGCACGCCTGGCTCCGGGCGCGGGTGCCTAAATGAAAGCTGCTTATGGGGAATTAATAAAAGCTGGTGATCTAATTGCCAGCCCCGGCTCCCACCGTGGCTCTGGGCACGGTCATCGTGTCAGACATCGCACATCCCGACTTCCCGGCCACGGGAGCGAGGGAGGAATAGGAGCCGTCGGAGCGATGGAGGGGGAGCAAGCCCTTGTTTAAACACATATATCTTTGGTAATTAGCAAAAGTGGCAAGGAAATTACTGATGGGAAAAAAAAAGGAAAAACACGCGAGAGGTAAATGGCTTTGTGTTTAAACACGATATATTTTAAAGTGTTCCCCTGTGTGAAAGTCCCCGTTTAAGGGAATGAAGTAATAAACCAATTTATATACCAATAGAAAGTCGAGATCCTGAGTGCCTTTGTGTAAATTTTCCACTTGACTTTTCATTATCTACCTGAACAAAATCAATCTATATGTATGGGATCAACATGCAATATGAGAGATAAAAGACAAAATAAATGTGCTTTGCGTATCCCGCAGATAAAAGCCACGGGGCTCTGCCTCCTCTTCAGGCAGATGCATTTGAGAAAATAAATCATTTTCCAGAGGAAAAGGGAGCAAAGCGGAGTGATAGTTCTTAAGTGTTTACTCCTTCGCTTGAAATATTGATCCTGCCGAGTGAACAGCGGTTAATAAGTAACTCGGGGTAGGGGGATTGCGCCGTGTTTCTTCTCGCTTGGTGTTGCAGCAGGGGCTACTCCTTATCCCCCTCTTTGAGCCCCCTTGTCCAGCAGCACCAAAGTGGGGTGCAGAGCCCTATAACCCCACAGGCCATGGGAGGTCTCTGCTGGTTTGGATGGAGCTTTGGATGGCGCGGGAGATGGGCCAAGCGGGGTGAAGGTGACACCACCCTCAGCGGTGGCACCTGGGGACATTGAGCTGTTCCCTGTGCTCTGGCTTGATGATGAGATGGAGACAGAGCATCCAAACTGGAGTCCTGAGCTCTTCAGGAGCCCACGGAGGCACAGCTAGAAGACCAAGCCCCATGCCCGGGTGGCTGGCCCCAGCGTGAGCCCTGTTTGTGTCCCCTTTCTTCCCTGAGCCGTGCTTGTGCTGTGATGATCTGGCCCACCATGGTACAATCATTCCTGACCTGAAAGGGCACCCCACTTCATCCGATGGAAACCTGCTAGCACAAGGCAGTGGATAGACTCTATTAAATTGGGTGAAATTATATTAAACGGCGAGCGCAGCAGCTGCTGTGTTAATGGCAGCAAAGCGCTGTCCCCGCGGTGTTGTAATCCGGGCCCCTGAGAGCCCAGGGCACGCGCTGCAATTCGACTCTCATCCTCCTTCCACCCGCTTCTCTTCCTGGACCTGACTGAAGCCTGGCAGCACGAAGCTTCCAGCCTCCATGGGCACGGATGTCTTAGAGAGCAGGGTAATAGCACCCTCACTTTTAAATATATATATATATAAATGAGTTGAGGAGGCAGGAACTGTTCATTATTGTTTCCCTCCTCTCCCTCTTCCCCACCGCCTTTTGGCAGCAGGATATAGGAAAGGTTAAGAGGCACTTCAGGAGATGCATTCCCCCTCTCGAGCACAGTGGATCCTTATTTCGCTCAGAGCACCACCCCCGGGGCACGTCACCTGCCTCGTGGACGCCTCCGAGCAGAGCCCAAAGCCCCACGTAGTCCTGCTCCATCGGGAAGCATGTGGAGCACCCTCCTCCCCCACCCCGTTTCCCTTTCCTGGAGTCTCCACCGAAGCGATTTGAGCAAGGGGAAGGTGTAGGAGAGCGAGGAGAGATCCATCTCCTCCAGAGATCGGGAGCTGCAAGGTTGGACATGGGCAGCGCTCCAGGTTGGGACATGGGCAGCGCTCCAGGCTGGGCATCAGGTTTCACCTTCCCTTACCAGGTTGGGAAGGACGTGGTGGCAGAGTCGGCCCGGGGAGGAGGCTGAGCTGCATCTCCAGCCCCCACGTCCTGGAAGATCCTCCCTCCGGCCCTGCCCGTGCCTTGCTTGAGCCGCTGGGTATATTTCCGCTGGCAAGCAAGTTTTCCGGGGGAAAACAAGGAGGTTTTGAGGCTCTGCTCGTGGCAAGGTTGTTCTGCATTTCCCAGCAGGGTCGAAAAAAANCAGGAAGTGAGGAAGGGAGTGAGAAAGGTGACATTTCAAGGCTTAAAGCAGGGGTGAGCTGACCGCTTTCCAAAACCCCGGAGTTTGTTGGGAGGCTCCACACTGCTCCTGCAAAATGGGTCCTGCTGTTAGCTCAACATCTGCAGCAATTTTATTGGCTTGTTAACGACATCTCAGATGGGACCCAAGGGCAGCAGCAAGTTCTGGCAACCTTCGAGGCAGCAGCAGCCTGGGAAGAGATTCAGCCCGAGGGTTGGCATTAGGAGTGCAGGATTCAGGGTCAGGTACTTCTGCCGGATCCTTAGGTGAAGATGTGGGAGATCCCCTGTCCGTCATGGCATGTGCAAAGCTGGAGCTACCGTCACCGTTCATGTCCCTCGGGTTAGCCCGAGCTCGGGGGAATGCACTGGAGCTGACCCTGGAACAGCCCTATCCATTCCCTGCCTTGCCCTGCCTCTTCTTCCCACCCCAGGAGGACGGGGCTTCGCCTGTCTCCCTGGGAAAACACTGAATTCTTGGGAAAGGGGAGGGAGACAGTTTCCAGTGGCTGATGTTGCATCCCTTGGTGGTCTCCTGGATGGCACGAGAGGAGCTGTGGACCTTAGATGGGGCTCCCGGAGGCTCTACAAAGGGGGCATCTTCTGGATGATGTGGTGCGGAAAAGACCACCCTGGGCAGCTCAACAGAGCCCATGAGAGTCATCTCCCTGGCACGTCCATTTCTCCCCACTAGAAATAAACATACTTAAATATAATCAATGATGCACCATGGAGGACAGGAGGGGAGTTGCTCTTCTCCAAGACAGGGCACAAAAGAAAATGTTCAGCAGAGGAAGGGCTTTAATCATCAACACGGTGGCGTTTCTTGATTGTTGGGTTTTGCCCTCCTCTCCAAAGCCCAGGGTGTCTGGGACAGATAATCCAGTGTTAACGGAGCGGTCGGATGGGTAACTAGCTCACTGGGTAAGGTCAGGAGACACCGCTTGTTCCTTGCTCGCAGCATCGATCTTTCAGCTCTTGTCCTTCCCGAGCTCCTTCTTCTTCCAGTGGGATAAGAGCAATGTACATCCCTTGGAAACTCCACAAATTCATTCGCTTTTCAGTTGTCTCAAGATACCAGTTTTTTGTTTGTTTATTTGTTTGTTTTTCCTTCCTGAACCTTGAATGATCCATCCTGGAGGAACACCTCCCTGGCCTTCCTCCAGGGCAGGCTGCTCCTGCCAGGTGTTTCTGAAGGTAACGCAGGTATCCCGGTAACAAATAGAGACACAAAGAGGCAACGGGAATCTGTGGATTTAATGGGATTTAATACGTACACAGCAACAACATACCCAGTGAATCGCAGATCTGCCCCAGCACCGATTCTTCTGCACCATTCTTAAAATACACAAAGGGCAGGGAAAGACATTATAAATGCACATGGACAGGAAAAAAAAATCACCATTTTGCCTGACTTCAGAAAACTATCTAGCAAACAGCAGAGCCTTGCAAGGCCTCCAGACTCCTGCTACCTGCAGCTCTGGGATGAGACGTGCAGCCTCTGCACTGCTGGGTGCTCACGGGGCTGCTCCGGCTGCAGAGGGAAGAGGCTCGTTGTGCTATTGCTTGGGCAACTCTGCAGCTCTGCAGCCTGCAGAAAGCCAGTGGAAAGCAGGGGCAGGGGCAGATGTATTGCTCTGGCCTTAAATTGACAGGACTGTTGGCGATGGGCAGCTCAGTCAGGAGCGGGAAGGGGCTGAGGGTGAAGATCTTGCAGCAACAAGGATGCAGGTGCAGAAATAGGTGTTGCTTGTGGGAAACTGTGTCTTTAGAGGACTTTTCCCCCATTTACAAGGGACCACTAGGGTGAAAGAGTGAAAATCTGGTGCCTGGCTGGTCAGGGACAGCAGAATAGGAGTGCAAAACACCAGCTGCCAGCTCCAAATAAGCACTGATCACCCTGCATGTTCCAAATCCTCCAGGCAGTATTTCCTAAATGTGCTCCTTGCTGGAGCATCAGTGTGCTCGTGCTTCCACAGTGTCCTTTCCCGCAATTGACCCTGACTCCTTCTCCAGCCTGGAGGTATCAGCACAAAACCTGTGTCCCCCGCAAGCCCCCAGTCCCTGGGAATCCCCTGCGTGGGTGAGTGCAAGCAGCTCCGACCACAGTACATAACACAGTGCAATGTAATACATAATGTAGAATTATATTGTAGTGTAGCATAACATGCAATCAGCAGACGTTGGGTTTTGTACCACGCTCTGTTGCTTTGCAGCAGCACCTCTGTGAGATGCTGTACTTTGCCCTGCTCCTGGCCTGAATAACTCGTCTGCAAAAGAAAAGATCACCGGATCAATTGGGCCAAGTACCTATCTCATTTCCTCTGCCCTTCCTCATCTGCCTCCCTCGAAGAGGCTGTAGCCCGGCCGCTTTGAGATGCTTTGCATTTTGTAAAAACTACTATTATTTATTTTTTTACATTCAATTTCACGCTCGGCGGCACCTGTAAATACGGCGGCCGGCGCCGTCCCCGGCTCGGCGGCTCCGAGCACCGATGTGCGGCTCCCCTTCCCCTCTCTTCCCCGGGCTCCCCGGCGGGTTTCTTATCGTTTCTCCTCAGCCTCGCGTCTCCCGCTGGCCCTCGCTTCCCGGGATGCGCCCCGACGGTGCCCGCTCCCTATAGGAGCAGGGATGGGAAACAGCGGGGCCGGACCCCAGTCCTCAGGGCGCTCCTCCCGCTCCCCTTCCCACTCCTTGTTTGCCGCTCTCTGCTTGTCCGTCTCCTTTCCTCTCTCCCATCCCACGCACCACTTTCGCTCGGGAATGCCCCCGTTTCCAGCCGTGCGCCCCGGCGGCGGGGCCGGGGGAAGGGAGTTGAAGCGGATCGATGCCGCCCGCTGGCCCGGGTACCGATCCGGGTTCTCCTGATCTGGACGCCCGATAAACGGGAGAGAAACGCCCGACGTGCGGGCACATCGGGCCCGATGGAGGGGAGCGAGGAGGGGGCAGAAGCGCCAGCGCCGGGGCGGGCAGCGCTAGGCAAGGGATCCTGCTGCGCTCCGCTGCGCGGGCTGCTCCGCGCGCATCTCTGCGCGCCCCCTTCCGCGCGGGGGGAAACTGAGGCAGGGGAGGCGCAGAGGGAAGGGCGTGGGGGAAAAGAAAAGACTCAGAAAAAAAAGTCTACAGTCTGCGCTTTGCTTTTTCCTTTGCTTTTTTTCCCCTCTCCTTTGCCTTCCCCCCGACCCTTGTCTCTCTTTCCCCCCGCTCTTTTTCGTTTGCTTTTTTCCTCCCCTTTGCTTTCTCCTTTGCTTTGCTCTGCGGCTCCCTGTTCCCCGCTCCTGTGCGTGGAGAGGGTCAGGGAGCTCCGTTCTGCCTCTCACCCCCAAACCATGCCAGGGCTCCCCCGCCTTCTCCCAGTCCCAAGGTGTTATCGGATGCAGAAACCCCACGCCCCGAGGAGATGGGTGTCTGCACGTGTGTGGGGGGGGCGTCCAGACTAACCCTGCACCGCACAAGTGGGTGTTCTGTTCCCATGCGTGTAAAAAAAATAGATAAAATTGAAAGAAAAGAAGAGCGAGAGACAGAGAGGCTAGAAATCGCTCTAAGGCTCAGAGCCCGGCGAGGGCGGTGAAGGTCCCTGTGCCTGGCCGGAGCTCCGTGCGGACTCGGCCAAGCTCCGCTTTCTTTCCTAATAGAAATTAAATAAACCCAACAACCCCCCGGTCCGGAGGTGCGGGGGAAGCTCCGCGGATCCCCCCGCGCTCCGCAGCCGCGGGGACTCTGCGCTCCCGTCTGCGCCCGGCGCAGGAAGCGCCCTCGCCAGCAAGGGAGACGGGGCTGGAAAAAATACGGCAAGGGAGAGCAAAAATAAAACCGAAATTCCCTTCGCCGAAAACCCTGCAGCCGAAAAATATATATATATATATATATATAGTTTTTAGCTCCACTGGCAACGAAGCTGTCATGTAAATAAGNCAGCCGAAAAATATATATATATATATATTTTAGCTCCACTGGCAACGACGCTGTCATGTAAATAACCAGCCGACAGACGATGCATCATCCAAGGGCTGCTCTTTCATATTTACTCTTTTGAAGGTTAGGCAGGGCAGAGGTAACAAACTTTGAACGATTTTCTCCTCCCCTTTTCCATCCTTTTCCCTACCTGTTTTTATGTGGTTTCTGGATTAATCTAGTGTGGAGCAGAAGCGAGCTTTACCCGGCTAAAATATAGGATTAGGACTATTTCTAGAAGAAAGAGGATAGTGTGAACTGTCTTTAGGCTGCAATAGTCTAAAGCAGAATTACAGCTTGTAAAATAGGTCTCCATCAGTTTCCCAGGAGACGAGTTAAGCCCTACTTGGGTGTTCCAGCTCTTTTTAGAACCAGCAATAATTAGACTCATCTCACTCCCAAGTTGTCCTTTCCCCCCCACCCTCCTTTTTTTTTAAAAGATCATCAATAAATGCATTTTTTGCATACAATTATATCGGCGGNTCCCCCCCACCCTCCTTTTTTTTTAAAAAAAGATCATCAATAAATGCTTTTTTTGCATACAATTATATCGGCGTCTGCGGGGCAGGGCAAGGCTGGTAATTGCCCTCACTTCTTTTATAGTTGAAAGGAGAAATATTTGGGGAAAGTTTTGCCAGAAGCAGCGCACTGCGAAGCGGCGACCCGTTCTTTTGCCAACTTGGAAGTGTGACTTTCTTATCAAACTGCTGGATATGGCATCTTCTTTGTGCTTTGATGTCTGCTGTCTTTTGAGACTATCTCTGCATGTCATTAGGGAGCAGAACAATTAAAGAAGTGCTTTTTTTTTTCACACCCCCCCCCTCCTCCCAGACGGGAAGTAAAAAAAAAAAAAAAAGTATTAGCGAATACAACTAACTGATTTTTGGCCCCAGATTACGACTCTGAATGGTGAAGCTCACTATGAAACCGGCTTTTCGTATCCTAGAAAAAAAAAAAAAAAAAAAGAAAAGGTCTCTTCCAATGCTCGAATATTGGAAGTTTTATCCGCCGAGTCGCGCAGGGCGCGGATCGGCCGCGGTAATAACGAAAGTCGTTCGCGATCTTAAGCGGGTTTCCCAGAAACGGACAAGCCGAAATGCGATGGTTCCTTTTCGTTCATTTTCTCCTCCGGGGTTACGGTCGCGGTCGGCATCTAAGCCTCGACCCCAATTTCGGGGAAAATGCCGGGATACATTTTAGATTATTATTTAAAATAATATTATCGGATCGGGCCCGGCCGTGCCCGATGCACCTCGTCTCTCCCTCCCGACCCGCTCCGTGGTCGCTCTGCTCTTTAGGGCAGGTTTATGGATGCCCTAAACCCAAACACCGGCTCGGGAGGCCACTCGGACTCCTTTCTCTCAGAAAACATAATTAAATAAATACACACAAAATAATAAAAATGGCGTGCGTAGGTGGAATTAAGCACCAAAACGGAATCTAACCTATTGTGCGACTCGAGGGTCTGCAAAGCAATGAAATAAAACCCTGGGATTCCGGGGATGGGAGGCTGGCTGGTGGGGAGAAGCACATTTTGCCGAAACAACCCCAAACCGTCAGGAAGGCGCTGGAGGGCTGGGGGGCGGCGCGGCCCCTTCCCACGCGGGCGCAGGGGACACGCGGGGACACGCGGCTAACGAGGAGCCGCTGCCGGCTGCGCGGGGAGCGGCGAGGAGCGACTGAGAGACCTGGAGCCGTTTTGCTTGGTGCGAACCGCCCCGGTGGCCGAGGGCCGGGACACGCACCGGGCTGCCCAAGAACATGTTTTTTTTTTTTTTTTTTTTTTTTTCAAGAAATGCCTGAAAATAATAATAATCCAAAAGCGGCCGTTGCCCCCCGATTTGGGACCGGGACACGAGTTCTCCCTTCCCCCGCTGCAGCCGCCCAGCGCCCCCAGGTTGGGGGCAGCCCCCGCCAGGCCCCATCCGCGACCACCCCCACTCGTGTCCGTGTCCTCGCCGAGGAGCCGGACCACCTGCCTGGCGCGGGAGAGCGTGGGGCAGGCCCACCCCCTTCTCCCGCCCCTTTCCCGCAGAGTCAGATTTGAGGGATACTATTTTCCCTCTTATTGTTGTGGGTGTTGTCGTGATTGCTATTATTATTATTATTTTCGGGGGGAAGAGTGGCTGCCGGGCTGCGAGGGGAGCCGCCGTGGAGAAAGGGGAAAGCCCCTCTGCGGGGCAGAACCCTCTGCTCCCAGTCCAGCACAAGGGAACGGAGCGTGGGGTGAGGACACGGGGAAGGAAAAGGGANAAAGGAAAGGGGCGGGGGGGGGAGGCGAAGGGGGAGAAAAAGGGGGGAAAAAAAAAAAAAAAAAAAAAAAAAAAAAGTAAAGTGGGGATGGTGGACACCAGAAAAGGGCCCATCACAGAGCAGAGGGTANAAAAAAAAAAAAAAAAAAGAAGAGTGGGGATGTTGGACACCAGAAAAGGGCCCATCACGGAGCAGAGGGTCGAGACACCAGACCGCGTGCGGGCCCCGCTGTCACCCTCCTTCCCCTGCGCCCTAACTTGTCCCCTCGGGGAGCAGACCCGAGGCCGGAGCGGGCACCGGGCGGTCTCTGCCCCGCCGCATCCCGCTCCTGCCCCCAAACAACAGCCTCTTCCTCCTCCCCCCGCCCGCTCCGCAGAGGCTCCTCGGAATTTCGCTCTTCCCTAATAAAACGGTTCCTCTGTGCCGCGAGGGGCAGGACCCTGCTCCTCCGCCCTGTGACACCCTGGCCCGACCTAGGAACGAGGGAGCGACCCTGACCCCCTGTCCTCCCCTGCGCTCCCCGCTCAGACCGCGGCCCTGAGCCCTCCGCTCGCCCTCGTGGCGTTAGCCCTGCCCGGGAGGAGCGAGGGGGAATGGAGAGAGAAGCCGCGGGTCGCAATCCGTGGAGCAAAAGGAAAGGGGGAAAAAAAAAATAGCGAGAAGGAGAAATAGCGCTGGGCATCGCCTACCTGCCGCTCGGGAGCCGCGCCGCCGCGCAAGCACCGCGCACTGCGGGAGCCGGAGGCATCCCGGCATTTATTGGAGCTGAAACTGGGCGACTGTTGACTTTAGCACAAAGCAAAGATTTCACTGCCCGCTAGTTTAAAAATGAATATTTTACCAAGATATCGATCAGCTTTATAAAATTCAGTTAAGCACAATGGCTCCAAAGGAGGGGGGGGGGGGAAGGAAAGGGACGCAATATAATATCTGTGTAAATTTGCTGAAGTATGACGTGGTGTTGAAAGTTTACCCTCCTGGAATTTGGATCTAGATTCAGCCCCCCCCTTTCCTTTTTTTTTTTTTTTTTTTTTTGTTTACTGACTTTGTTTATTCACAGATCACGGTTGCTTAAACCGGCAGGAGCAGAATGCACTTGCCACGAGGCTGGGGGGCGGCCGAGGGTGGGTTGTGAAGGGGTTGCGGGGAGAGGGACCAAAAAAAAAAAAAAAAAAAAGAGGAATGGCAAGGGGATAAGACGAAGAAGAAATGTGCGGTGTGGTCCTCTTTATTCTTCCCTTACCCGCTCCGCCAAGTCTTCTCATGCCTGGATTTCGGCATGAATGGGAAGGAAAAAAATTAATTGATAAAAAAAAAAAAAATCGGGGCTAGACAGAGCGGTCCCCGCGCAGGGCGCTCGCTGCGCTGCTGCGGGCGCGGGGCGCGCAGCGCTGCGCGG
>VWPW01027324.1:52530-99109 GCA_013389825.1 Crypturellus undulatus | reverse complement strand
TATTCCAGGCATAATGAATTTAACGAGCTTATATTTTGTTTGTGGCTCAGTATGCAGCAAGGTTTGGGAGAGGGAAAAATAGAGGGAATGAGGCTGAGAGCAGACTGGTTGCATTAAGCGAGGGGTCACATTGCTACCACCTGTTCCCCAGCTGCCTAAGGATGCTGCCTGCTGCTGCAGTGCTAAAATAACCCAGCAAATGCATCTTTGCTGGCTGGAGAAATGCCAAATAGTGGCCCTGGAACAGAGAAAGCCTTCCCACATTAGGACCTTACCTTTAAAGAATTCTTGCTGTTTCCTGTGCAGATTTGCATTAGGGATTAACTTTATATTTTATAGAAAAACACTTGATAGTAGGATCTGTGCTCATATGGCGAGAATAGTATAGACATAACCAGAATCCAGGCGTTTTTAGTGTTTATAGATTTCCATAACTTTCAGTGTAGCTCAAAAGAGTGGATTGCACTTACACTGAGATGAAGTCACAAAGGAGAACAAGAAAAATGGACAAAATAAATGTTCATCAAAGAAGAAACTCAGAAATTTCTGAGCCAGCATCTCTGTTGCTGGTGTGGATATACGAAGGTCGTTACTTCTGCAAAATTCAGCAGATAAAGGAAGCTTCTGTTCTGGCATCTTTAAATGATTTTTCATTTTCTCTGTTTTGCCACTTACAGTTTTGTGTTGACAGTCTTCAAGAAGCAAATTAGAAGAAAACCTTCTGTGGCAGCTCTCTAACTCATTTCTAGGTCTAAATTTGGTGTTTAAAGTAAGGCTGGAGTCCAAAATGCTATAATCCCTTTAAATCACCTCTAAATACTTTGTGCTTATGTATAATGCAAAAGGCGTTTTCTTTGGGCATTAGGGCAAGTCTTGTTCATGAGTTCATGGAAGTGGTTCCCTCTCAAGCGCAGTTGTACAAACTGTCAACATTTATTCAGTTGATGTTCATTCTCAGAAGCTGCATGGATGTTGGATGGCTTTTATTTTATTTTATTTTTAGGAATCATGAGCGGATACCCGTCTCAACGGGATCTTGTGCAGTGTTTCAGATCTAAAATTGCGCTCTGACACAGGCCTGGATGTTTTGAGTGCTCCTAGAGGAGAGGTATGAGATTGGGTTGGGTATTAAGATCAGTGTAGTCCATGGTAAAAAGCAGCCGCTTGAGGGGAGATTGAAACTCATTTTCTCTGGCTCCAGACGTGGGAGAAATACTTTCGATAAAAATTTCATTTTAGTGGATAGTTATCTTGGCTTCTGAAGAAGTTTCATTGCTAAATGATTGCTAGATATCATGTGCTTGAGAGGAATTTGTGAGGCCTGGAGAGCCGAGTACTGCAGGTTCAGCTTGCAAAAACTGAGCAAAGGTATAACAAGCTCTAGCCCATGGGGATGGTTAACTGGGTGGTTTGGATTTTGTTTGTTTGTTTTCCTTGTTATCTGGTATTTGTTTTCCCCTCTCAGTCATGTTTTCCATGATGTGACATGGTCTTAGTCTGGAAAAACTTCTGCTTTCTACAGGTTTCTCCAACCTGTATCACCTGAGTTATGTGGACGGTGTTAAGATTGTGAGGTATCTTTGCCTGCTGGAGACTTTTCAGGTCCATGACAGGAATACTTCCTTTTATCGTTTAACTTTAGGGGGAAAATTCAACTTTGTGTGAATTTTTGTTCTTGTCCTCACAACAAACTCAAGTCAGTTGACAACGTCTGGCAATTTTCCCTAGTCCAGTTCTTGCTCCTGAACTCTGAGCGCTGCATTCTAATGGGAGTTTGGAGGGGTAGTGCTTCTTCTAAGCTTTGCCTTTGCTTCCGAAGATGCTCAGGGAAGGCCCAGTGCGTAATTCTGTGGCCTTCCTGAAAACCTACCAGTGATGGAAATGGATCTTCTTTTTCAGACTTTTTCAGATCCAGTGTCTGTTCTCCACAATCTTTCCAATAGCTTTAAGATCAATTTTTCTACTTTCTTGGATATTCCTGTGTCAAAATAGAACTTAGAGGTGCTGATTAGTAATATTAGTGTGTATCTGTGTTTTAATAGTACAGATGCCCAGGGTGAACACCTCATTTTTTTGGTAGTGAATGTTCTTTAGGTCTAACCAAATTCAGAGCTCTGCACCCTTCTCTGCAGTTAGGACAAGCTAAAGTCTGTGCTCCATGTGTGCATGTGTACATAATATATGTATGTGCCTGTATGTATGTACATGTGTGGCTGCATACATACTTGTCAGTGATATTTTAAAGGGAAGTCTTGCTGTATTCATTTTTAAAAAGCATAGTAATTTCATACTAGTACCATATTATTTGATGACATTTCATTTGCAACAAAAAACTAAAACTCACCATTTTTATATAGGTAAGTATATTTTTTCATTTGTACAGGGAATGAAATTAAGATGCAGAGAATGCATGTTTTGCTAAAACTTACCTAAGTCTCAGAACTTAACTAGTTGTCCTTAAATAAAATTACTAAGAGGCTTATCATGCTCAGCATTGTGGGTTAGTGCCTGTAAAAGGGATGTTTTCAACTTTGCTAAAGCGTGCCATTTCTCACATTGCTTCCTTCTGTGTTCTCTTTGCCAACTTCTTTTTATTTCTGTTCTAGCAGTTTGTTCCCATTCCAGTTTAGTCTTTTTTTTTGTTGGTTTGGTTTTCCCTTTGCTTCCTCTGATCTGTATGTTCTCTCTCTTTACTTGACAGACGTTGTGGAGCGTTCACTATTAAGCCATTTGGGCAGCTCTAGCCTACCTGTACTGATTTTCTTGTCCAGTCCTCCCCCTGTGGCCGAGATCCATCATCAACACACCAGTTAGCAGCTGCCTGTTGTGAAACTTAGGGTCAGTTGTTTCATTGCAATGCTTGCTATTTACAGATATGATAAAACATGCTAAAATAAAATTCAGCGGAGTCTGCAGTATTATTTAGTTACTTGCTGCATGTTTGTAAATTTCCTGATATTCTTTTATGTAAAATAACTTTTGTAATTCATATCATTCATTCCTGTGGTAGTCATGTATGTATTCATTCCATCATTATTTTCTTTATAGTCAAAGTCCCAAATTCTGTGCACATTTGATTTATTTTTCTCTCAGTGGTAAAGTTTCAGCACTTTAATGTATTTTTTTCCTGAGACTGTTTTTACTTCCTTTATTGACAACTCCCTTTTTCCCCTTTTCTATCTATTTTGTGTGATTTACAATGATTTGTGTTGGTGGAACATGTGTTCATGTTATATGGTGCTGCTTTTAGTTTCTTATTTTCTTTTAAAATCCTAGTATTTTAATAAGATGAAGATAGGGAAGAATACATGTTTTGCACATGATAAAATATGTGTCCCTTTCGTACCTGAAAACCTTTTAACAACCCTGTGGTTTGTAGCAAGGACTTGCTGTTTGATCAGGGTGAGAACTTTGTGTCATTTATTCCCAGATTTGTCCGTCAAAAAAAAAATGAAAACTTTCCTGGTTTCCCTTAGAGACATTGCTGAGCTTTCTGAAGATCCCATTTGCACTTTCCTCTTTGGGTTTATTGCAGGCTTTTCCATGCCCGCATTCTGGGAATTAAACTCAGAATAGTTTTTTACCTTCCTGGTGGGACTAGGCAGTAGAGAAGTAAAAAATGTGGGTTTGTAAGGGTCAAAACTAAAGCAAGGACAAGAGAAACAGAAAGTCCTGGAATTCTGATAACTGATAACTTAAGCAGACTGGGAGACTGGCACTAGATGGCTATGGAAATTGAGAGCTGAGGAATGAAATGCACCAGTTTTGCAGCTAGGGGATGATGAGGCTAAAATCTTGAGTTAAGAGGAGTTAAAAATTCTGATAGGGTTGTAGGAACTACAGCTAGTAATACTGGGAAACTGGCAGAGCTAGAAGGGGAAAAGATGTATTAATTAAGTTTTTGAAAATAAAAATGCAGGAGAACTAGAAATGCCTGGCTAAGAATATAGCATTAGGAAACAGGTGTTAATCTGAGGGTGCCATGTGCCATATTAAGAGCTAGAAAGGGATGAAGGAACTCACATTTGTTAAGCAAGCAGAATAAAACAGGTGGGATGTAGAACAGCCAAGATCCAAGTGGGAGCCGTAAGAAAAAGGACAAGGAACTTGATTATAGAAAGAGTAAACAGAAAAAAAAATAAAAATTCTAGAGATGGTTCTTGACAACCTCGACACCTAAAAAGTTATTAGTGTTTTCTGACCCTTGCCATCGTCTGTGGCCAGCAGTGGGTGTCAGTATAAACTCCCACAGAAATCTGCCAACTCTGTTCAGTTCGTTCTGAAAAAAGTAACCTGTATATAAGTTAAAGAAATTTAAGGCAGCAAAATCATTGTTGAAGTTAGAATTAAGGTTGTTTGTACAGCATGGAGGTACGTAGAGTCTTAGATACTGTTCCAGCTAAGTGGTAATGCTTAGGTAGCAGCAATAGACTTGAGTTGAACTAAATAAACTGAACGATTCTTGAAAATGTTTGATGCTGAGCTGAGCTTGAGGTTTATTTAGCATACTGCACTAATCTACATCCTAGGTAATATAACACTAGGAAAAGAAAAGGTTTGGTTAAATAGTTTTGCACCATAATATATATATTTAAAAAAAAAAAGTCCCCTATTCATTTTGACAAAGGGTAACATTTCCTTTACTGGTTTGACATATGTGTGGAAAGTGATAAGAACAGTGAATAGAACCTCTGTCTGTCTCTCTCTGGTTTTTTGGGAGGAGGGGGTGTGTTTTTAATGAATTAAATGTGAACTGATTTTAAGATGCCTGTACACAAATTAAGATGCTTCTTACCACTGTCAACTTGTGTGTGTAATGGAAATGTAACTTTCCTTTCTGAACAAGGCTGTTTAGCTGGCACAGCAATAAAGTGGACTGTAACTTTTTGCTAAAACATTATTAATGTAGTAAATGTGACACGGCTATAAGGAGAGGAACCAAAACTGCATTTTTCCCTCTCTTTAGGAACCAAGGTTACATTCTGTGAGAAGAAATTTCTCTCATCCTTCGTCTGAGTGTGAAACCTCCATATACATGAAGTCCCCATTTTCATCCTAGAAAAGATTATAGAGTGGAAGATAAAATTCTTACACCATCTTCTTCTACTGATTCAGTAAAATAGATTTTTAGCATGAATTTGTCACAAGGAGGGTATGTAGTTCTCCAGCCTCTAAAATTTGCTTGGATGTGCCTAAATTGAAATGTTACTGCTTTTCATAGAGCAATAAAGTGAAATCTTGCAGTTTGGATGGGCAAGCACATGAAATGCAGGGTAAAATCATGGTTTCCGTTCTTAATAATAAAAAAGCCTTACTGGACAAAATTGTAATTTGCGATATACAGTCTACTGTATATACATCACTTTCTAACATAGATTGAAAAACAGTATACTCCTAATAAAGGGAAAACTTAAAGTTTCACTTCTGGACTACATAAATTAAAAGATCCATTAGTTGCAAAGTAAAAAAAGCCACTTTCCCACAATTGACAGCATTTACTGGTTGTGAATTCAAACCCGGTTATTGAAGTCTCTATGCGTTTTCTCTCCGTTCCACTGTAGTTTGTATACTTGCAATTTTGCTGCAATCAGAATTCTCTACTTTTATAAAATGTTTTTCTTACATGTCATTTTAGTGTTTGAGAATAATAATAATTTAAAATAAAGTTCAGACCACTAGCTTAATAATTACCTTTCTTGATATGAGGCTGATATTTTTAATGGTAAACATTACATTTGTGTCTATGGTGCGTTTTTAACTATAGAGAAAAAGGCAAGAATTGGCTTCTTACTGTTATAAGAACCCATGAAACTTCACCTTGCTTCCTTACATTTCTGTTTTCTGTGCAAAATTGAAAAACTCCTTCATAGTATCATGTGTTGAGATGAAATCCTGCCTTCTCAACTGCAGGAAGCTCATTTCTTTGCACTTCTTGCCTCCTTCCTCTCCCTCTGAATTCCTTCTGTGTTTTGTACAACTCTTATTCCTGAAAGGTTAAAACGCAGCCTCTGGAGTTAGTGGGAATACAAACTATGGCTTTTTGCTGGCATAGCACTGAAGTCTTTATGTATGGAATCTGCACAAATATCATTTAAGCCTTACATAAAATCTACACAAATACGATGTTGCCCGGATGGCTGTGGGGGTTGTTTTAACAGTAAGTAGCAAAAAGAGATGCAATTTGTTAGACTCGTGGGGATCTCAGCCTACTTTTGACGGGGGAAAAAGCTGCTGTAGTTTGTCATGTATCAGGGCCAGTCTGTACATCCCGTCCAGTTCTTCTGTTTGAATTACATTGTAGAATTCAACAATATGTGTATTTTAAAGAAATCTTGGCATATCCTAACAGTAATTCTTCTCCTTGCAAACATTTTTGGTAGTAAATATTTCTGTAAATGAAATGCTGTCTGCAAAGCTACCTGGAAAAGGTTGTATGTTCTGTTAGAGCCTTAGTTCTCCTGTCAGGAAATACTGGTTTCACCCAGGTTTCATAAGATTAGCCCTAAATCCTTGTTTTGGGGCTTGGGGGTTTTGGTTTCCCAAACTTGACTTCCCAGTTTTTAAAACACTTTAAAGGTCTAAGAATCTAATTTTACACCAAATATTATATTTTTAAAAATGTATTTATGGGGAGGTTTTTGGAGCAAATTGCTTGGAAGCGTACAAATACCGTGCAGTCGCTTGCATGTCTGCCAGACAGGTTGCATTTCATATGAACACTCACAAATGGCAATTTCTGAGCATTTATCAGGACAGATGTCACCTCGTGGATGCTGTCTCGGTCCTGCAGCCTTTGCTCTGCGTGGGTTTGCTTGGTGTTTGCTTAGGTAACACTCAGTGAAAGCCTATATGAAAGCCTATAGGTTTAGACAAAAGAAGTTAGGGGAATTATCACTCTTCTGTGCTGTATTTGATCAAGGAATATTTTCTGGTATTAAATAGAATTATCTTGTTCACTAATGCTTTTGTTACATGCTACTTCTGATCTGGAGCACCAGGAATATATTCATCAGCCCTGTAGAACAAGTGACATTTTTCATATCGGTTGGATATTTCTATGCATTCTGAAATTCATTTTCCAAAATGCTTAACGTTAAGTCAATGACTGTCTCTTTCATAATTATTTTACCACTGTGTTAGTGAGTAAACTGCATTCCAGTAGTAGCTGTGGAAAAAGCAATGAACACGTGTTTTTCAAAAGGTTTTTTTCTGCTTTAACACAATTCTAAAATGTGAGAAGTCGTATGGTTGCGCTGTTGAACAAAAAGAGGTTCCTGACTTTGTGATGATGAAGCTCTGCAGAAGTTTCGGTTCAGCTGGAATAAAATTTTCTTCCTTTCTGTTTCCATTTCAGTAAAAAAAAAACCTCACACCATGAATCAATATTTTAAAAATCCAAAATATAATGCCGATGTCTTGATACGTTTGCATGATCTTGTAAGCAGTAGGCAAATCTTTATAATTTCTGCAGAAAATCCAAACAGAACTAGAGCAGAGCTATAATATCTACCCTTTTTTTTTAACAGTGCTTAATGATTTTGATGAAAATAGAAAAGCTAGATCTTGTAAGACCTTGGTAGGCCTTTTGGGCCAGAGCTAATTCAAATAAACTGTAATTTTGAGAGCCACTTGGTTGCTCTCTACCTCCCCCCCATCCCTATAATGGATGTCTGCGTTAAACACAGTATTTTTCATCTTTCTAGTTGTGTTTTAATTGAGTGGTGAAACTAGAACCTGCAATTTTATTTTTACTGTAATCCAGGTACTTTTGGTCTAGTTACTGCATCCTTATCACATGAGGTACTGTGGATAGGAGCAAGAAGTTTGTGGATCTCGTTCCAATGGGCAGTTTGTTGTCTTACAAATCCAAAGCTCTTTATGCTGAAGCCACTTGTAGAGGACAGTAATGAAAAACAAGTTTGTGTAGTTTGTAACTTCTAGTAACGTTCTAGTTTTGTAAGTAAACGTTCAATTCAAATAAATTGGTCCCTATTTGCTGTTTGAGTTGTAGCTATGTTTTATTTAATGGTGCCATAGGTAAGTAACATAACATCCTACTGGAAAAATAAGAAAAATGGAATGGGGTGACGTTCATCATTAAACTACCCTTGTACAGAGCAAGCTGATACTTTCTCCTCTTTATGGAATGATACTTTTTAGGCTACAAAGCAGTATTACAGGAAAGTTCATTTTTCTACTCAACATGCTTAACAAAATTTTTTCAAGTCCATTTCCGAATTTATTCCTTCAATGGGATAAAAAAGATTGGGGCCAAATAAAAAAAAAACCACAAACTAAGGAGCTTTTAGAGTGGGGCATTGAACAGAAAAGCGTTGGTTGTAAAAGTTTTTAAACCCTATCTTTAACTAATGGGCAAACAACTTTAATTAAGTCATGGTACTGAGAAAGAAATAAATGTGAACGCTTTGTTTTAGCAAAAGTAATGGTGTTTTGAGAAGTTTCTGACTACTGAAACTCAGAATATTTGTGAAATAATTTGTTTCTCACTTGACTGTCCCAAGCTAAAACTTAACATCTTCCTTGGCGCATGAGATAAAGGAAGTGAATCTAAAACCCAATACGGAGGGGAACTGTGAAGCACTAAAGTGTTGCAATTGGAGATGATTAATATTCTGGTTTTCTCAAGGTTTTTAACATGTTGCGTCCTATAACTGTTCAGTTAGCCTTTGCTTCTGAAGAAATATGGCTAGTTTAGTACTCACTTTGTTCTCTGGACTAGTACTGCCATATCTGGCCTGTGTTAAAGCATTCTGTGCAAGAGTGATTGATCTCTACTAGATGATAATGCTTCTCTTTTTTAGAAAATACTGTTCCTATATGCATTTATAAGCTGTAAATATGGATGCAACGACCACAACTGGGAAACACATTCAGTCCAAAAATAATTTTGCGTTTTGATTTTTCTTTCAGGGGAACTACAACTTATCTCTTCTTTCTTGTTAGTCGGTTTTGGTCACAGTGACATCTTATAAAATGGTAGTAATGTATTCCTTACTTTTAACGTGTTTGTGTTTTTGATGCTTGCTGCTCTTTAGCCTCGGGCAGAAAGGGACCTTCAAGGGCTGCTCAACGTGCAGTAGTGGGTTTCCTCCAGGTGAGCTCCTTCCTTGGTTAAGATGTCTGAGTAACTTTGTGGCACATGCACAGGCTCTGGTTTTCTGTCTCTGGTGGTCAGAAGAGGGTAGAAAGTCTGAGACTTTCTCCTCGCAGCAGTGGCAACCTGTTCCCCATCGTGAGAGTGAGGAACAGTCATTTCTCACGGCCATGGTAACTGCCTGCAGCAGGTTGTAGGCCATCTAATATAATACTTGATGTGCACTTAAATAAAACAGTGTTTCCTTTGAAGCTCTTTGTAATTGCATAGTATTAGATCAAACGCGATATGATTTCTTTTGCTTTGAACATCCTCTAGCTTATATCCTGATTAGAAAGAGGTTTATTACGGATTCTGTTACAGCTGCGTGAAGGACGTACACGTACAAGTCTTTCCTGAGAAACAGCATCCTGTAGGACCACGCCAGGTACCCTTTATTCCTGTGGAAAGGTATTCCTCTTGATGAGGCTGTGACTGGTGAATTCTGCAGTGTATGATCTTTCTCGAGTCTCTCTACCCGTTCAGAATTGGACATTCGTCAATCAAATGATCTGAATTTTTCTTCATTTGAACATTGCATATAGAGAGACAAGGAAAACCTGCTGTGTACCTACCCTGTTTAAATCATTTTCTGTATGTCTTGGCTGTGTGTTTTTAATCAACAGGAAGCTTGGATGGCTTGGAGGTGGAGGAGGGAAAGAACATACAAATCGTCCATTGCAGTCTGTCTGAGCTGTTGCATTCCACGCTGCTGGAATGGGGCTGTTTTGTTGCTTATATTCAGGNGATTAGAAAGAGGTTTATTATGGATTCTGTTACAGCTGCGTGAAGGACGTACACGTACAAGTCTTTCCTGAGAAACAGCATCCTGTAGGACCACGCCAGGTACCCCTTATTCCTGTGGAAAGGTATTGCTCTTGACGAGGCTGTGACTGGTGAATTCTGCAGGGTATGATCTTTCTCGAGTCTCTCTACTCGTTCAGAATTGGACATTCGTCAATCAAATGATCTGAATTTTTCTTCATTTGAACATTGCATATAGAGAGACAAGGAAAACCTGCTGTGTACCTACCCTGTTTAAATCATTTTCTGTATGTCTTGGCTGTGTGTTTTTAATCAACAGGAAGCTTGGATGGCTTGGAGGTGGAGGAGGGAAAGAACATACAAATCGTCCATTGCAGTCTGTCTGAGCTGTTGCATTCCACGCTGCTGGAATGGGGCTGTTTTGTTGCTTATATTCAGGCACCTTTTGAATCCAGGAATCTTACGATCTTTTTCCTCTTCTCAGTAGCCCAGGTGCCTTGACGGGCTCGTGAAGGCCTGTGCAGGATGCTGCTAATCCCTTCCTCGCTGCCTCAGGTCTCCAGTGGTTGTTGGAAGCTCGGCTACTAAGGATCAGCGTGTCTATCCGTAACCACGTTCTGTTTGGCTATGAAAAATCCAGCCTTGGAGATGTAAGCTTTGTTAGAGCTCCAAATAGCTGCTTCTAACCTCATTTGAAACAAAGTTGGGGGCTTTGGGAGCCGACTCTGGGAGCGGAGCACAGGGGCTGCTCGGGCACTGAGGTTTGCCAGCTCTTCACCAGGATCACAGCGCTGGACTAAATCCTCTTGGTTAAGGCACCTGGAGCTGTTTTTGAAAATACAGGAGTGAAAGGATTATTATATAGGTTCTGCACTGACTGGTTTTTAATTTATTCTCAAATATCTTTATAATGTGAATTTCAAAGGCAGTGCAGTCTGTAGATGTGTCCTGGGAAGATGCTTAAATGAAAGGTTACTTCTCCCTCCACCCTCCCTTATGCATTATCAGGGTCTGTATGGGGTGTAATGCAGTTAAAGTGACTTGCAGTACTTGGTGTAGCAGCAGCGAGTGCTTTTTTGCCAGGTGGTGATACACATTTTAAAAAGATGGTGATGGTGTGTTAAAAAAAATAATTTTTGAAGTCGGTCATTTGGGATAAACATTTCTAGGATAAACAATTGCAATTTAAAATAAATGTTTCCTGTTTCTTAAGCCAAATTAAGTTGGTTTTATTAATGTATGTTTTATTGTAATATGTGATTTTCTTGGTAAGAGACCTTTTTACTACAATATTTTTTCCTTCTGGAAGAAGGTTCCCGTAGAAAGGAAATAGGGCTAAACTTTGAAAGCCGAAATAGAGACTAAACTGCTTTTCATTTACTTTTCTACCCTTTGAGATGCCAGAAGCAATTTCCTCTCGGAGCTGACTTCCTTTCTGGAAATGATTTTTGTCTCCAACCATGTTGAGGCTCTTTTCTCATTCTCTCCTTCTGACTAACTTGCTTTCTTCCCTCTGACTTGCTACTGGCAGCGCAGACCTCCAGGAGGTAAGTAATCACATGCGAGATTCTCTCTTAACTTTCAATTTCAGTTCTTTTTTTTCCCTTTTTTTCCCCCTTCTCCTTAGGCAGTCGGACTAGCAGCACAAACAAAGCGCTATTGGTGTCCTGGGCGAGCGCGCCCTGACAGGGGGCTGGCTGCAAATTGACGTGGCATGGAAAATCTCTGCTGGTTTGTGGCAGCTCTAACAGCGCTNTTTTTTTTTTTTTTTTCCCTTCTTTTCCCCCCTTCTCCTTAGGCAGTCGGGCTAGCAGCACAAACAAAGCGCTATTGGTGTCCTGGGCGAGCGCGCCCTGACAGGGGGCTGGCTGCAAATTGACGTGGCATGGAAAATCTCTGCTGGTTTGTGGCAGCTCTAACAGCGCTGAGAAATCAAACTGGCTCCTGCCAAGTTCGTAGCTTGAAGTCACCCTGGGCTTAGTGTTTATACGAAGAAATGAATAGAAAGAACTCTCGGAGTTTAGCTTGGGAAGCCGAAGTTTTCTGCGTTTGGATTTATGGCTAATAGAAAGGAAAACCAAAGGGAATTATTTCATTACTTTTTTTTTTTTTTTTTTTAAGGGAGAGCAGCAGATCTCGCTGCCCACTCGCCCCCCTCCCCCTTTTTCCTGTAACTTAATTATTTGCAGATCTTGCCATGGGGTGCGGACTGAGAAAGCTGGAAGACCCAGATGATAGCAGCCCTGGAAAAATCTTTTCTACGTTGAAAAGACCACAAGTTGAAACAAAGATGGATTCTGCTTATGAATATGTATTGCTGGATTTTACTCTAGAAGGTATTTTTTCCTGTTTTATCTTTAATATTTTGAGAAAGGAAGGGATAGTGTTCAGTTCTGTCTTGTTGGACTTGCAGAAAGCTCAGATAACGTTCGTCAAAGCTAGCCAAAACAAGACTTTTATTTTGAAATACAAATCACGACAAAGGTCTTCAGATAGATAAAATTACAATGGAAACTACTGGAGTATTTTTAACAACAGAGCTCTCCAGATCCCTCCGCTGTCCTGGTTAAGGAAGCAGCCTGAAAGCTGCTGGGGAGTTTTTCCTGTGAGTCAGAAGCTGCCATCCGTCCGCGCTTGGAGCAGCGTAACGTGTGTTAGACTGTGTGCAACTTGGGAAGACAGGCTCTCCTTGTCTAGGGTGCTTTAAGCAGAAATAAGTCTATTTCTCAGCTGCGTAGCGGGAATAGCTTTCCCTCTTGTCCCTACCCCACTCCTTCTGTGGGTACTTTAATAAGAAGTTCCTAGTTTGGTCTCTTGGTACTTTGCAAGCGCCCTAGTTGTAGCTGCTGAATGGCCCTTTGAAACGGTGACCAAAGTGAGTTCGAATTTGTATGCGTCGCCGGAGGCAGCCGGTGCGCTGCGGGATACTTCCTTCCCGAGGGTGTCCCGGCTCTAACAGAGCAACTCCCTGTTCCAGCGAGGGGAAAACATAAACAAGCCCAGATGGCTGCCCTCCGAGCGCGGTTTTGCACTCCCTCTGTAGTAACTCCCGCCTCGCAACAAGCAATGATAGTAATAATTTTAGATTAGATTAGTTTTAGATTTAGTAATAGCAGGTACTAGTTTTAGATTCCATGTATCAGGCTATTTATTGAAAAACTGCAAGATCCTTAACGGAAAGAAAACATGCAAGAAAGTTACAGTACATGACACCCAGCGATGTGGTAGCTCTGTTTATTTGCACATACGAGAGGAGTTGCTCATTAATGCGTTATGTGTGGGGAAACAAACCTTTCTTTGTGTTGAGCAGCAGTGAAGTTGGGCTGCCTAATGCCTGTGTTAATTGCCCACCAGTGTGCTGATAGCAAAAAGGATAATAAAAACTTAATTCTCCTGAAATTGAAGTGCATTTAGTATTCTTAAATAGTCTATGTCCCAGGTAGTTTTGCTTCATTTTATAGTAACATGTTTCTGGGAAGTGTCATGAACAGAATTTGTAATAAGGAAGATCATCACCTTCAAGCAAAATGCACATCAAACACACGTAAAGGAAGATGTGTCTCTATATTATTTTAATAGTATATCAAAGGACTGCAGTTTAAAGTTTTGTTTTTTTTCATATTCTGTCTCATATTCAGCTTCAGCGACACTACAGAATTCTGAATGCTAAGTAACGTGGGCAGGGGTGCAGCTTCAGAGAGCAGCCTCACTTTTTTAGGTTTCTACCTGTAGGCAAGTAGGTTTCTAAGCACAAGTATCTCTTTATAAAATAATTTTAGCTGTGTAAAAATACTTTTCAGTATTTTATTTCCCTCTCCTTTTTGAGCTCAGATTGTGAATACAGGCAAAGTATAGTTGCCCTGTGTTTGTGGAGGCAATTCTGCATTTTGTTTCCTTACGGAAAGTGGGGTTTGGCTAAAGCACTGCAGGGAACTTAATGGGCAGGCTTTTCCCTTTGCCAACTCTTAACCCATTCAACTCAATCCCACTCACTGGTTGCCACGACAGTATCCTTGGCCTAAATGAAGCTTTTTAGCATTTTGGAACAAAGTTGGTTTTCACTCTGCCGTGAAATTGTGTTTGGTCTTCAGGGCAAACTTGGCTAGTTTCTAGAGCAGGATCTTCCCTGGCCTCTGGGATTAGTTTGTCAGAGTAACTTGCTAGCCCTGAATTTGCTTCTCCGTGGAATACAGGATGCTCTGATTTAGTATCCTCTCTATACCTCCATTAAGATAGACATTCAGCGAGCATGAATGCATTATATTTTAATTCAGGATGTTGTTTTCTCTCTCCGTGAGACTTTATACTGTGTGAAGTCAAGGGGCTGTTGGGGAGACTGTCCATGGTCTTCTTGTTGTGCTTCGACCTCCCCGTACCTGTCCCTTGTCCCCAGAACACTCCATCCCTATGACAAGGAGTCATCCCTATGACAGAGTCCCAGGAAGTTTCTTCTGCACCAGGAGAATCCCCAAGGGAAAAAAGTACGGCCAGTCTTTTACTGGCGGGAGTTGCATGGTACAGACGAGATGGAGCAGAGGGATCTCTGCCTTTTCCAAACTCTCACGTTAGGAAAAAGGAGGAGTTGTGATGGGAGTGTTTCTCATTTCAGCCCATTAAAATGACATGCTGTGAAGCTCTTGTCTGTCTGAATATGCATATGAATGTGTGTCAAATACCCCTTTTGTCCTCATCTTCAATATCATGCTTTGAAAGTTCACTGTACAACTAGCAAGTCAATGTACCTGCTTTTTTTGGCTTCTGTGTGTTGTAGAGTAGTTATATCTCTTCAGTATATATTTAATGTCTGTCGGATGAGGCACCAAGTCCTAATATGAGAGGACTTAGTGGATAGAGGCATTATTATCTAAGAAAAATACCATTAATCACTTTGGGAGGTCTTTAATGTGCTTTCCAGCCTAAAAGTATGCATAAGTATTCCTTCTGCAGTGCAGCTCCCCAAGTGACCAGTCAGGTAGAGCAAGGAGGTGCAGCATCCCAGTGCTGTGCCTGAGAACAGCACAGTGCACAGGAACTGGGTGAGTTTGCTAGTGAAATAGGCTGAAAAAAAGACTGAAGCTGTGCAGAACGTGGTTCATCAGCCAGCAGAGTTCTAGCTCAGTTTATTAGATAAAAAAAAAAAAATCAGCAAAGAAAATAGGTTTATCATATTTTAAACTACTGACCGGGTCTGTGACTTTCTGACTTTCTTGGATCAATCCTTAAAGGCCTTGTTTTCTAAATATTAGTGAACAGCTAAGCAAAAGAGGAAATGAAAAGATTAAATGAAGTTCAAGGAATACATTTTCAAAGTGATGAATGAGATTTATTGCTACTGTTTTTTTAGGCCATATAACTCTTTTTTTAATTGTCAAATCAAAGGATAAAAAAAAAGTATTTACTTTTTTAGGGGTTGTTTGGTTTTGAAGAGAATGTTTAAAGTAGCACGCTAAAATATTTGAATCTCCTAAAATGAGCAGTGTGGGGTCAAGAACTTAATTCCAGTTCAGTTGCGCATCAGTAACGTCCTCCCTTATCTTAATGCACTGAAATGTTCCAAAGTGTGGGAACCGTCAGAATCCCCAGAAGCTCCACGTCACTTACAGCAAGGGTCACAGACAGAGACTGTCACACTCCAAGCCCGGCTGCCTTGTCACGAGAGGCTGCGTCTCTTAGGGATGAAAAATCCGATGTTGGCAGAGAAACCCTGGGAGAACTAATCTTGAGTCTGTCGTCCGTATATAAGTGTTGGTCAACCACTTGGCAGAGAGGCTGAGAGCATCTAAAATTCCGGTCGGAGTTGAGGGGAACAGTCAGAAATCCCTGCTGATACTCGGAGGGTTCCTACTTAGAATTAGTATTGCCATGTAGCTTATTGCAAAATGTACTTACATTTACTTTAAAAAGGAATTAGGACTATGTTGATGCTGTGATTTTCAACATACAATCCACACATCACTTTTAAGGATTCAAAAAAAAGTTATTTTAGAAAAAACAGTTGATTTTAGGCTTAACTTTGCACTCAAGGGGTTTACATCTCAACTAGGAAAAGAGTAAAAAAAATACAGCTTCAGGATGTTTAAGACTTTGCCTAGACAAAAAATGTTGCTCTGTTAAACTGAAGACTCTTTTGTGTTTAAATGCTGGTACAGTTATTAGCTTGACATGGCTAGATCCAACAGGAAAGTATTGCCAAATGAATTGCAAGTTAATATGAGCTGTTTGTAAAAATAAGTACTTCAGCCAGTTGAATACATAACTGTGGATCTGCTCTTTCCTGTACGCAGAGCACTGTAGCCCCTCAGTAAATTCCTCGGATAGATTTTGTGTGTTTGTATTAAAGAACTCACCCAAATCTGTGTGCACTTCTGCAATGCCTAATATGCATCTCCCCCGTGTTTTCAATGCTTTTAGTTTCCTCGAATCCAGAAGTCATCAAGATCAGTTCTGTGCTGGATATAGCATCAAAGGTGGAAGAATATTACAATTTAGGCTATGTCGTAGGAGCCGTTCATCCCATTATCCTGCCGATTGGACGCAGAAGGCATTTCCCTGCAAGTCATATGTATCGAGTGGTACTTTCACGATTAAAATTAAGGTAACAGAGAAATCATGCACTATACATTAGTTCATTACTGTCTATCTAAGTGTTTTGCTCACATGCATAATAATATTCACTTGAATTAAGCACCGCAAACATCAGTCAAATAACTGTACCTTGTCTAGAATGGTGAGCAAGTTGGTAGAGCATTATTTTATTAACCCTGAGCATTTAATAGGGTAACACTTACTTTGTCTTACTAAAAATAAAAAGATACAATTGTTTTCCCACAAACGTTTTAAAANGCAAGTTGGTAGAGCATTATTTTATTAACCCTGAGCACTTAATAGGGTAACACTTACTTCGCCTTAGTAAACATCTAAACAAATCCAAAATCAGTTCTCGTACTTGCAGTAGAATTTTAAAACATGCTTGTGGGAAAACAAATGTATCTTTTTGTTTTTAGTAACTTTTATAATAAGGCATCTTATGTCTCAGAACCTAAAGAAAAAAAAGAAAGAAAAAAAAAAAAGAGTAATAAGCTTCTTTTAGTTCCCTCACGCTGGTTCTTTTGTTCTTCATTCTGAAACGTTTGCCTTTAGCTCTTTCTACAAGAGTTTGCTATTAGCTTTTTCTCCCTGAAAGTCGCCTTCAGCTTGGCCAAGATGAAGTTTATTCTTGGTTCTTATCAAGAAACAAATACCCTGTGATTTTGTGGGAAATAGGTATATAAAAATTTATTCCTATTATTGAGAGAAACTCAGGAGCTAGCAGATGAGGAGAGTATGTATTATTAACTTTATTCAGATCTCTGATGCTTCTTTCCTCAGCCCTAGTGCAATATGCAGAGGGTTTCAGCTTCTNGAAACTCAGGAGCTAGCAGATGAGGAGAGTATGTATTATTAACTTTATTCAGATCTCTGATGCTTCCCCTTCTTTCCTCAGTCCTAGTGCAATATGCAGAGGGTCTCAGCTTCTTTTGGAAGGACAAGAACCCAGCAGTGCCCTGGGCAGCTCTCAATCCTTCTGTAAAACATGGTCACTTGGGAGTTTTTAAGTCAGGTGCCTTGCTTGAACAAATATTGTTCCTGACATTTGAGGTTCTTTGTTAATGAGGTTCGTACCACTTACCCTCATAAAACTACTCTGCAAGCCAGGTGAATGTTCTCCATCTGGACAAATGCTCAAAGGAGCGAAGCAGAATATTGCTCCCTACAGCTGAAGCTCCTGAGCCCACACTGCAACCCACAGTTTCCAGAGCTCAGCTGATTCCCAGAGCAGTGTTATCCTCATGAAGTTGTGGTTGGAACCTTCATGCCCTTAAATAAGAAAAGAAACTCGTGGTTTGAATCCTTGCGCCCTGAGAAGGACGAGAACAAGGCAGCCTCCAAATGGGACTGCTGGGTACAAGCTCCCAGTTTCCTGTGCAGGTGCCAGGTGCATCTGCTGTTTTTCCTGTAGACAAACCTACCTCAGAGTCCTCCAGCTGCTGTTTGGAAAATAACCTATCACGTCTTTCATTCATGTTTCATTCTAAAGGAAAAGCTTATGTGGAAAAAGACAGGGAAGAAAATATCATCTATTGTAGCTGTGCACGAAATGTTGTGGCCCAGGTAACAGTGCTACTGGGTTTAGACAAAAAGATTCATAATATTCTCGACCGTTACCTGGGAGTTAAAGCATTTGGGATTCTGAAACCTAGGGGTTTCCTATGAGTGATTCAAACACTACTTCATTAAAAGCCACTGCTAGTGTATTTCTAGAATTTGCCTACGCTGTTATTTCATAAACTACCTGGGACTCTGCTCAAATTTCAAAACTGAAAAGTAGGAGGTACACGCTTATGAAAACACCATTTCTTCTTTTAGTATTTTTTTTCTGTTCGCTTTCTTTGCTGCTGTATTTATAGCTCACATCTGATTTTTTTTTTCCATTATTAGAGGGAGTTTTGGGCAGATTTGTTTGCTATGAAAGCAGGACTTTTTTTTTTTTTTTTTTTGAAAAAGTTGGTGTATTTGGCTTGTTTTACAATTAAGTTCATCTTCCAGAAAGCAGCCGTGAGCACCCTGCGAGGGCAATTTGTTAAACATTTCTGCTGGTACCCTGGCGCTGTAATAAACAACCCCGCTAGTTTGTGTAAGAAACGAGACCAAACACCCCAAAAAAACGTTCGCAGAGTTTTAAGCAGAAGTATGAAAAAGTATGGCCAGCTCCCATTCATAACCTTGCTTCCCAAAGGGAAGAAAGGAGCTGCACATGCGAGCGCTCGCCCGAGCCAGCAGCGGGGCTCACAAAGCCGGCTTTCTTCTGTGTCCTAGCCCGAAGCAGGCAGCACCCAGAGGACAAAGGCACCCCCGGCTTCTCATTGAGGAATGTCCCTTCCCAGAGGAAACGCTCACAAATGAGGCCGTGAAGGAGCTGCTGGAAAAGGTACTCGAGCGCTTGCTTTTGTCAATTTTTTCCGGACTTCTCGCAGGATTTTTATTTCGAATATAAATGTAATTTGTTTTTTGATGGTGAAAAACTAATTTTCTTCCTTATCTACTTTTCCTAATTTAGGACTTAGTCCTGAGTTCTGTGAAGTCTGGGCAGGGATTGGCCATTTGTGCTGCTGGATGTAGAATCGGGCCTAAACATTGAGTCAATCTTAAAAAAAAAAAAATGCTTGCACAATAGCTCTTTTTCTGGAATTAATATTTTACAATTTTGCAAGTTTTGTGTTGTTCTGTGCTAAGTAAAGTAATCATAATTTCTAGTAAATTATACTTTTTCCATTCTTCAAATTTTAACAAAAATACAAAATGCACAGTAATTGTGTAAAACCTCATGCTTTTGCAAATATTGTATAGTTCAAGAAAACTAAACTTACCCTACCGTGCAAGCTGCACTTCTGGTTCTTTTTGTGTTTCACTTCCTCTGTACTGCTGAAGACTTGCCGAAACAGGAAATTATTGTTATTACAAGAGTTAGTGATGTCTTTTACATTATTTGCTAAAGAAAGAAGTTGAGGAAGAAGTACATTGGAAATATTAAATGATCTTTGAAATTATCAAAGAGATGGTTATAATTTTTAGATGCTTTGTTTTGAAATTACTTTGTTTCAGGTGTTTCAAATATAAAATTGGACTCTAAGACACATTTATACCATATGTGTATGGCCAGGTTGCCTATGTAGTGGGACCACACAAAAATTTGAAGGCAAAACGTGATTGAAATTAGCAGTGATTCAGTTTTCTGAGGAAATCTGGAATGTAAGAACTGCATGAAAATAAGTTTAAAATGTTCCCAGTGTTTTAAGAAAACTAAACCAGTAATCCAGCATAAGCTCACTTATTTAGGAAAGATTTCCTGAATCCGCAAGACGCTTGGGGAGAAATAAATTGTCATATTGCCTCTTTTTCCACATGTTGCTTGTCACGATCGGAATTCTTTTGGTTGCCTTAGGAAAAAGAAATCAAAAAACAACAACCAAAAAACCCACCAGCTCTGTGCAGTCGCAGTGGAGGCTGAATTTGGGCCAATTGCGAAAACATTCCTGCTGATAGGTAATGGTGATAAATTATAGCACTGCCATCTCTCATGATACTAAAAATGTATGGCAGTACCATGTGATAGTGAGGCTGGGGAGCCCAAAAGGGAACCAGGAGATAAGTCTGCAGTTTAATTAAACAAAACCTATGCATAAATGTTTGGAAAAAGTTATCCGCTGTCTTAAAATGTCCCTTCAGTTGTCTTTCTGTTGTAAATGCAGGTTAATGAAGCTGGTAAGAAAGGAAAGAAGTTTGTGGGATTTATAACACAACATTTTCCTCAACCGAAAGCCTGTAATGGAACAAACACGGATGGAAACGCAGAGCTGGAATCGACTCTGGGCAGAAGAAACAGGGAACACAGAAGAAGAAATTCTGATGAAAACTATAAAAACTGGAACGAGGGGACACTGAGTGGTCAGTCGTCTGAAAGCGGGATAGAAGAGGAAATGCAGGCAGAAAGTGGATTTTCACAGGATGCAGATGTCCCGTTTGGAAAAGAAGGCAGCCCTTTTAAACAACGGAAAGGAGACGGTAGTAAATTCTACTTATTTATTGCAGATATAACATATTTTATTGAGTTAGCTTTGTTGTTGTTTATCTGTGTTTAAAAAAGAGTGTTGGTAAAAATAATAGGTATATTTTATCAAATACTGGCTTTGGCTTTCTTAAATGCACACTTATTTCAAAAAAAAAAAACACTTCCAACAAGGAGCCAGAAGAAATATTTACACTCTGCACTATGTATATCTGCACTGTGGTAATACATAAAAATATTTCAGTTTTCATACTGGCTGTTTGCACTAGAAAGCAATAAAAAGTTGTTTAAGAGGGGGAAAAAAAAAGCTAGTAGGAAACCTAGCTGTAGAAGACTGTGTAAACTATATAGTTTAGTGGGCAAAATGATGACTAAGGCAACATCTTCTGACACTGAAGCACTAAGACTTCTCTTTTGCTAGGATAAAAGGTGAATACTTGTATTAAGTATTCACCTAATTATTAATCTAATCTCATGTATTAATCTAATGCATGAGAGCTAATGCAGAACCGTATTGTGTTGAAAACCAGGCAGCATGATGCTCCCAGGTAAGTACAGGAAGGGACTGAGAGAAGGAGTAGAGTTTACCTTGATCTCCTCATTCATTGAATGAAACAAACTCTCTGGTCTATAGAGGAATTTTGTTCTCATGTTAGCTACAGTTTCCCTCTTGAAGATTATCGCTTTTCTGGGAAAGAGAACAAACCTTTGGGTTATTTTATTTAAGTGTGAAATTTCCTCTGTGCTCCTTTTGGGTCATATGCGTTTTAATGCCACTCAGAAGCACCGTTTTCCCTTTCCTGCTAGGAGTTAAGCACCCTCTCTAGGATGGGGACCGCCAGGATAATGCCTCTAAGCACTGAGATAATCAATGTCCCTCTTCTTTCTAACACTTGAATTAAAGCCCTTTCCTTACAACATGCTGAGCCTTTATAGCAGGGTCTGCTGAAGCTTAACTCTTTCCTTACAGTTTGAGATCGTGGGGTGGTTAGACACTGTGGACAGAGTGTTGCTCAGGCCTGTTGGTGTAAGCAGGTGGATCATTAGGTGGATCATCCTTAGGAAAAAACAGCGCCTTTCCAAACCCTGGGGCTGTCAGCAAACTTTGGCAGGAACAGGCCTGTCTTCTCTGCTCCTGCTTAAGTGCTCAGTAAAGTGACTGGAGTTTATGAGATTTCTGAAAATTCACCCTCTTTGCTTTGTCAGTGGTTGATGCGACCATCATTTTAAAAAATGCTGGTGTACATTTTAAAAGAACGCTGCTAGGTGCACGTGGGTGTGTATTGCCACATCAGTCTGCCTCAGGCTGCACTCAGAGTTAGGAAAATTGGGTGCCTGAGTGCCAGATTTTGGGGGTGATAACATGCGAGTTTTAATTATTTAATTATTCATTTAAAAATATGGCTGGAGGAGGCAATTTTCGGATAAATGCCAGTATAACAGTCTGTGGAGGGGACCCAGTAAACCTGCATGAAGATAGGAAGGCATTGCCTGCTGCTAGAGTTCAACTTCTGGTCCTGAGTGTCACATGCCTTGTTACACATGCAAATTATTGCTACCCAAAACTCCTGCTGTTTAAAATTTAGAAAATGATCTTTAATCCTCAGTTAGTTAAGTGTATTGGTAGTCAGAAGTTCCATGAGCAACAGAAATGAAGCTGATTTTCACCGAGTTTTCTCTTGCATCTGCTCTACTTTCAGCACATACTCCCAAAAGGTCTAATGCAACCCTACAGCAGTACATTCTTACAGATTTTTCTTACTTTCCCGAGCATTCTCCCCTCCCTACTTCTTGAGCAGGCTAAGAACTCAAACTAACAGTAACGCTTCATCAGGAAACAACTTTTGGAACTGCTATTTAGGGTACCAGCTTGAAGCAGAGAAAAATAAAAAGACAAAACACGTGCGTTTTTGAACACTGTCTCTGGAACATCCATTTTCTTGACAATTTTCTTTCTTTTTTTTCCTCTTAGATAAGCTATATACAGTCTTCAATGTTTTTGATGATGATTCTACCTGCTGGACATATCATGAGGGCATTTTGTCTATGAAAGTGACACGAAAGGGGTCTGTTGTCAGTACCCTGGAGGCAGACTGGCTGGAACTAACCACATTTTATTATAAGCAAGGATTGTCCTTAATTGATTCCTTTGTGCACTGGGAAACTTCGAAAGGTACATATTATTGCTGAATATCTTGGGGTTTTTACTTATTGATATACATCTCCTTATTTTGCAAAAGCTCTGTTTTGCTCATAGGTTGAACAGCAAAATGTAAGCAGGCTCAGGTAGTCATTGCAAATATGTAAAATCAGATACCTGATAAAGAAATGAAGTGTTTTCTGGATAGATATAGCTTAGAATAATTTAAATTTTTACTGCTTGATGCTAAGGAAGTATTTATTTAGATACTGCTAAAGATGTATTTAGTTGCTTGGTATAATTGCAGTTTATAATCATGAGAAAAGCAAAGGCTCTTTGGATGCTCTGCAGTGTTAGCTCCCCTTGTAGATGCATTTGCTTGAAGGAGGAATCTGGCTTTCTGATTGAGAAAAAAAAAAAAGATACTAGAGTTTTAAGAGCAGTACTTTAGATGGCAAATTGTGAAGGCTCTCTTCCGTCTTCTCATAGTGTTATCTTTATGCTTTTCTTTAATATTCTGATTAAAAATAATAATTTGTATTCTGCATGCTCTGTACAAGACTTGGGTTAAATGAGGGTTCAAAATAGAGAAAAAAAATGTTTCAAATATTTAAAGAAAGAAAACTAAGTAATGCAGCTTCTTTAAAAATCAAACCTTACAAATACTGAGGATCACTGCGTTTCTGTCGCTCTGTGGCAACACAGTTTAGTAATTATCAGAATCTATGGTTGAGCTGCAGCAACTTCAGTATATTTACATCAGATTGCATTTGCTGACCAATTCCTCTGAAAGTTTATATTTTGTGCATGTAAATGATCTAATGGCACAGTTTGTACTGGCTTTCGTGTTTGGTCAGAAATTTTAATTCCTTCCTATTGCAGCCAGACTCTTTTGAGGGAGGAGAGGTGAGAAATCAGGCATTTAATTTTCAACACAGCGTTTTTTTCAGAGCTAGCAAATAACTCTCTGGAGATACCTTAAAATGCACTGAGGAGTGTTCGCAGCAGCTGTTGAAAGCAATCTCTGCAGCTGTTGTCCAGCCCCAGTTTTGCAATCTTGCAGTTCCCTGGAGCTGTCTGCTGTTTGCTGTATGAAGAGCCATCCCGTCTTTAATACCCAGGGTGTGATTTATTGGGGGTTTCGTGCTGCCCTCCCGCAGCAGTTGGTGCTTCTGGTTCAGCCCTGCTCACCGGGAATGTATTTCAGAGCTGTGGGTGTAACATTGCTGGGTGAAAATAGATATATTTGAAGGCACAACCCTGTGTGTGAAAGGGATTCTGTGGCCTCAGAGCTGCTGAGTTCCACATTCATCTCATCAACAAATATTTTAGCTTATGGGGAAGAGTTTTACAACCAGCTAAAATGTCCCATCCAACAGAGGGACACCTGAAAATGTTTTTGGTGGAGAAAACGTGTTTCAAGATTTGCTTTCTTTGCCCTAATCATACTTCTTGTGCATGTGGATGCAGTTCCAAGCATCACCTCGCTTCTGTTTATTTGCTTTTTCATGTGGTCTAAAGCAGCAATTTTCCTATATATTTTAGTGAAAGTAGTAAATTCTAACTGTTGCTCAAATATAAATAAAGATAATTAATTAGGGTCAAGCAGCAATAGAAATGCAACACAATTGTCTTGGTTGGAGGATTCATACTAACAAGGGAAAACCAGCGGCCTCAGCAGAATGAGCAGGTGACTAAGTGAGTATCCCATGGAGCTTCAGTAACGCTTTCAAGACAGGTTATTTGGACATGATTCACTCTATGAACAAACATTACTACTGAGTGGAGATGTCCTGAGTTATTCAACCACGTTTGAATGATAGAAAAGAAGTAGTCTAACCTTTTATAGCCTGACTTCTCATTTTAAGTGCCTGGAAGTTCAAGTCCATTAATTTGTAACACTAACTACGCTTATAAGGCACCGATTCAGCTCCATATACAATCAGTTTATATTTGTGTGTATTCTGAAAATTAAATGTCACATATCTCTATAAATACGCAGAATAGGCAAATACAGCTTTAAATAATCATCTCAAAGTATGTAAATCTGCCTTGTGTAAAATAAATGAATCAATATGAAAAATGATGGATGTAGATGCTCAATATTTCGTATTGGCAAACAGATTTTGCAAAAACTGGAATTACTGGTTTATTTAAGGAACTTCCAAGCCTGTCTGGTCATTTTCTATTTGATCACCAGGCCAATGATCTGATATGGTCAAAAACCCAAGCTTTGGTTTGCTTACTTGCCTTTTTTCGTTGTTTTTTAACATTAACCCCTTCACCTGAAACTGTGACAGAAACAGCCTTCTCNCCGATTCAGCTCCATATACAATCAGTTTTTATATTTGTGTGTATTCTAAAAATTAAATAAGATGTCACATATCTCTATAAATATGCAGAAGAGGCAAATACAACTTTAAATAATCATCTCAAAGCATGTAAATCTGCCTTGTGTAAAATAAATGAATCAATATGAAAAATGATGGATGTAGATGCTCAATATTTCGTATTGGCAAACAGATTTTGCAAAAACTGGAATTACTGGTTTATTTAAGGAACTTCCAAGCCTGTCTGGTCATTTTCTATTTGATCACCAGGCCAATGATCTGATATGGTCAAAAACCCAAGCTTTGGTTTGCTTACTTGCCTTTTTTCGTTGTTTTTTAACATTAACCCCTTCACCTGAAACTGTGACAGAAACAGCCTTCTCTTTACGTTTGTGGCACATCAGAGAAGATCTAAATCTGATATTCTGAGGATTAGTTAGTTTTTCTGTTTAAATTTAGTTTATTTTTTCCTTCTCAGTTTTTAAGATAGTCACCATTGAGGTACAACTGCACAAAAGGCTTCTTAGGAGATGCCAAGCCAGCAAACGAAGCAGCATGTGATGCACAGCTTTGGTTTGGACCAACTGGGTATGGTCCAACTTTCACAAGAAGTAAGTCGGGGAGCTGTGCCTGGAAACTGCCTTCCCATCGGGAATCTGATGAATTTGAGCGATTTGATTATTTTAGNAGCATGTGATGCACAGCTTTGGTTTGGACCAACTGGGTATGGTCCAACTTTCACAAGAAGTAAGTCAGGGAGCTGTGCCTGGAAAACTGCCTTCCCATCAGGAATCTTCCTGCAGTTACTTCTGTTGCAGCCTCTTCCTGTGGTCATTTACGTATTTATTTAAGAAACTGCAGTTTGACTTTGCAGTTTGTGCTTCATTTACCTTGCATCTCCCTCCCTCCGAACCGAAGGGCAGGTTTATCTCGAGGCAGGTGACACTGCAGCGAGTAAAGCACTTCTGTGTGCTGCAGGGGCTGTGTTCAATATGGGACACCTGAATTCAGAGTCCAGCGTGGAAGGAGCTAATGCTTTTGGGAAAAGGAAAATCCCTATTGGGTTCAAAGCGCAACTTCTTTAGGGAAAAAAAAGGGATTTTGGATAATAAACTGACTTTACATAGTTCATGAGGATGTAACTAGATGCAGAAATAAAAAACATGAATTTGAGCGATTTGATAATTTGGGATCTCAGCTTATTTTAGTTTAGAGGCCTTTTTAGCGAGAAAATATTAGCTTATGTGTAAACCCTAAAACATGAAACTTTATATTTCAGCTTACATCCATCCTTCATTTCTTTCAGCTTATATTCATCCTTCTTTTCCCAGGGGACCACCTGCCCAGATCATTAGAAGGATTATTCATCTATGAAGAGGAAGGGTCTGGAGTTCCAGGTTCGAACAGGAAAGGCAACGACGCGATCGTTGTTGAGCAGTGGACAGTCATTGAGGTAAAGTGGTCACGATTTAGCCATTCTCATCTTGTTGTTGTTAGAATATTTGTATGAGCGTCCCTAAACATGTAGGGTGGTTTCCTGAAGCCGCTTGGATGAGCTAAACTAGTGCTGAAGGGCTTTGAAATAAAAGGAGGAAGAAAATAGTAACAACTGGAAGTGAAGCGAGTAGAAATTGGTAGTGATTAAGTTACATATGGTTTTCAGATGTGTTCGTAGTAAAATTTTCATTTTAATGCAGAACAGTTTTTATTCTATTTAGATTATATAGTACTTATCTAGTACCATAATATAAAGTTGTTTTAATGTTCTTTAATATTTTAATATTACAAGGTTATTGGTATGAATGAGTGATATCTGCAAATAATTGTTGTTAGAGAATATTAAGGGTTTACCTCATGAATAAAAACTGCACAAAACTTAGCATAAGTTTTAACATAAAAAGCACTGAGCTCAGTGGAGTTAACTTCACTAAAGCACAGACGTAAATTTGACTAAAATGTACAGTCTTTAAAAATATTTTCCTTTGAGGCCATTGCTGATAAGGACTACAGAGTTCTGAAGTTATGTGCATATATGTGATAATATCCACCTTTGGGAAAATTGAAAATTGTGTGAAAAAACAGATCATGAAGAACTGAACTTTTTATGCATTGGGTTTTTCATTTTTTTTTAATCTGCTCTGGCATTTTGGATTCTAAGGATTCCAAAATAATCTGTCTTTAGATACATATATATATATACATACACACTTTCTCATTTTGGAATTTTACATTACTTAAGAAAGATGCAAGATTTCTATAGTATATCTTTGTTATCCAGTTGTAAGGTTAAAAAAAAAAAAAGTTTAACCAAGAAATCTGTTCTGCAGTTAAATCGAAAGAGCTGTGTTTCAGGTGTTAATTCAGCAACATGGCTAAATCAAGCGAGATATGTGCTCTGAAAGTCTTGCTAAATCAAAGCTCATATCTAAATTAATGTGTTCTATCTATTTTCTGAATCTTCTATCGTCCCCAGTTTCTCAAATTGTAAACAATTTGAAACAGGGATTCTCTTTCTACCATACGAGACAATGGGACATAATTTCAAAGAGTTGTTAAGTTATTTGTAAATAGGAAATAATAAGAGTGGTTGTAATTTGTTATGTGTAGAAACATAAATAAAACCTGCAGAGTGTCTTTACTACTTTTTATGATTATTAATGTAGGGATGTGAAATTAAAACAGATTATGGACCGTTATTGCACACGCTGGCTGAGTTTGGATGGCTTCTGACCTGTGTCCTGCCTACACCTATCGTGCGACATGACAGGTACCCAAACAGCAACATAGAGCATTTTGATATATGCCCTAAGTTACACGTCTCAAAAAGTTTACTAAGTGCCTTTGTTTTATTTTTTTGTACTGAAACATAGAAGGAAAAATGTTAAAAAGTGTTAATCGCATATAAAATCTGAGACATAAGTAGTATTCTGCTGGAGTTTCTCTTAACAGATTGATTTAGGACAATTGACTTCAGTGGGTTTCAAACTAGACTAATAACCCTCAATTTAAAATACGTTGCTTATGTCCACACTTGATATTTATTTTGTTTAGGAAACTTTTTGTCCTCAGTAAAGGGCCAGCAATGGGATTACTCACATGTTTCAAGTAAGTGTTGAAGTGCTTCACAAAAGCAGGACCCTGGTGAATGGCTGTTTTAGAGGATGTGAGAAGAAGCAACGTTGTCACAAGACAGTCATGCCCTGCTCACTGCAAACGAGGGAGGAGAATGTGCTAATCCAGCAAGTTGCTGAGCCATTTCTCCTCCTCTTTAATGCAGGCATCATGTTTCATCTTAAATATAGTGGCAAACTAATGGATTTCAGTTCATTGTGATATTTCTTCAGATGGCTGTGGGAGATCCATGTATACAGGAAGAACTAATTTTAACAGGCCCAAGTCCCATGTAATGTTCCAAACTTTCCCTTTCTTTACTGAAAAGAACAACAAAAAACTACTGTGCTCTTTACGGGGCCAGTCTAAGCAAGCACAGATGAATCACTGGATTACATTTACACAGGTTTTTTAATTCTGCTCCCATCAGACGAAGATTGTCAAGGTTTAAAAGCAAACAAGTGCACTGAGGCATGACTTAAGGCTCGTTAAAGGCAAAGAATAAGACTCTTGAGTGACTTTGGAGTACTCTTTGGATCCAGACCTCACTGTATTAAGTCAAGATAGCATAAAAAAGATGTGAATGGAAGGTTCCAGGAAAATAGAATTTCCTTCAAGTGAGGTGACCTACTGAAATCCATGTGAGAAAGGAGTATTTTTGGTCAGGAAATGGATTTGGGAGGTTGATTTGCTGAGGTGGTGGGGAGAGGTGTTATATTTGTTTTAACCAGTTGGTCCAAAACCAAAGACAGCAGACACTGTGCTAAAGCATGTGGCACGTTTTACTGTTTGAAGGGGCTCTGTACGTTTTGATCTGAAAGGTGAGAAATTCTGAACTTACAGTTGGTAAAGCCCCCACTTCAACAAAACAATTTTTACAACATGAAACAAAGTAGTTCTCCTTTAATTCCTTTCTTCCAGCAAATCTCTGTGTCCAGGAGTATTAGCTTTGACATGGTGACTTGCCACTGAGAAGGCTCAAGGCCCTTGAGTTGTATTCGGTGTCTTCATCACTGTTGCTTCCTCAATCAAACACGAACCAAGCAACCTGTTATCAGCTGTGCTAGTGCCCTTAGCAGAAGCATGGTTCCACCCCTATCGTGTGTGTCTGTCCAGCTAACATCCGTATCTCTGATCAGGTATCTTGAGGAAAGCCCATGAGCAAGGGAAGATTGAGAAAGATTAAGAAGTCGCAGAGGAGACGGAGAAGAACAGGCTTTTGTACTGGCAGACTGAGCAGTTGGGAAGTACTATTTTTAGGCATTGATGCGGGTATTTAAGGAAGAGAAGAAATTCTTGGGTGGTTACTATGTGTCTGATATGAAAGATACTATTACTGTGGTGGTGGAAGATGCTAAGAATGCAAGTTCAATGTGGGAATAAAAGAGGGCATTTTGTGCTGCCTGACAGCTGTTCCCTCCCAGACTTTGAACCGTGACCCCCAAACCCAGGCTGAATATTAACGGGCTTCAGAAACACCATTCGACAGAGCATCCTACCCAAACCACCCCCAATTCCTGTTTTCTTCTGCCAGCAAGGCACAGTTTTTTGGGAAGTTCTGACAAATTTCCTTTTCTCCATGTTTGTTTTAAAGATGATGAGTTCAGTATACATAATGACAATTCTATTTAAGAAGCAGAGAAATGCTAGTAGGACAGTTTGCTTGCGATGGTTATTTTCCTTATGTTTTCCCCCTTTTTTTCTGCCTTCCTTTTCTCATTTTTTTACAAAACTATCCCTAGTCTGAGATCTCCTAAGATCTCTCCTTAGCCATTGTGCTCATTACTTGTCTGCAGACAAAAACATGACTCTCAAGTGTCATTGCATTTATATAAACCATCATATGACCTGAAATAGCTGACAGGTTCTGGAGTGTGGCAGAATCGTCATGCATTCAATATGCTTTTTTTTCTTTTTTTCTTCTTTTTTAACATCATTAGGATTTGAAGCAGGCTGTGATATAAAGCCCATCCCTCAGAACGGTGCCTCCTGTCACGCATAGGCAGGAGCCTCTGTGCCTGTTTTAGCCTTTAGCTCCTGCTTCATGGCCTGAATCACGCTGGATATAGGAACATTTCCTTCAGAAATGCTATCTTTGCACTTACAAGTAGAGCCTCAGTAGATACCAGACTCTTCAGACAGTCAGAGTTTTGTTCTTTTGTTTTGTTTTTGTGCAATCTTGTTGAAAATAAGCGTTTGTGGTTTTTGGTTTTTCAGTCAGTGCATTTTAAAATGGACTTAAGTTCCCTTCTCTTAATTCCCCTGTCTTCTTCTGTCAGTAATTGCATTTTTTCAAGGGTACAAGAAAGCAGAGCACTGAAAAAAATGCAACAATTGCTGTGGCCATGCATATCTTGGCTACTTAGGTTTTGTCAGCAGTCACTAAAGAATCTATTTTAAAAGCATTTGAGGCCAAGTAAGAATGCAAGAGGGAGCCACCGTTACCCTGAAAATACAGTAAATGACCTAAGGAGTCTCATGCATTTTATACTACTCTGACTGACCCGGTGAGTATTTTCAAGGCAAGAGTTTATTGGACAGACGTGCTTGACAAGGATCCAAAGGCATGTAGCTGGGGTAACATTGCCTGGGATTTTTAGGAGTTAAATCTGGCAACAAAAAGCTAGCACATTAGGAAATTCTTTGGTGATTTGGTGTGCCACATTATCCACATGAAGATAGCATGAGCTTCTGGAATTTAAGACCTGATTTTGATGTAAAATTAGAATTCTTTCCAAGTTTGAATTTTTTCATGGATCAGGTGCCTTGGAAGAGACAGGGAAACGGCTTCCGCATCATTGTTTTGCAGTGATCTTTATTCCCCCTTGCTGGTGACTGTGGTGTCAGAGAAAATGGGCAGATGTTGCCTATGAGCACTGGAAAGCAAACAAATACAGTGCAAAAATACGTGATTATTAGTTTATCTTCCCAAACTACTCAATCTAAGTTTCCAAAGTGCCCTGACTCGCAGCAAAGACGGAGCGTGGAAGCCGGAGGGCAGCCTTGGAGTGGCTCATTCCAGGCCTCTTCCTAATTTAAATTCAGCGGAAATCCCACCGCCATTCAGTGCTTGGTGAATTCAGCTCACAGTTATTTTGTCATGCGCTGCATTTTAATAAGGTCGGACTTGGAAAACTGCTCCTTTACTCCTTGTGTGCTCCCCATCGTGTCCTTTCTGTGTTCCGGGGGACTTTGTGCAAGCTGAAGCTGGCCCTTTGGTTGTGTTGCTTTGGGTTTTTCCTGTCCTTCTGCACAGGAATGCAGACGCTGTTGCAAAATAAGAGGCAGAGGCCCTGGCCGGAGGCTCTGCTCAGTGCTCTGGCTTGAGGGGCTCCTCTGTGGGTATCACTGCTCGCAGTAAAGGAGTAGAGGTGCAAGGTTGCCCCTTCCCTTGTCGTACAATAAAACTGTGACCCACTTCAAAGGGATGGAAATACCGTAGCCAACCCCTTCCTGCCTCCTGTTTTCCCCGCGGACTGCAGCTGGAGGTTCCCTTTTCTGCTCCAGGGAGGATTTGCAGCCAGGACCTGGGTCCAGCTAGAGCTAAAGGGAATTGCGAGGGGCCGAACGCCGTCCGGAAATGATTCCTGTCTCCCACGGGCAGCCCCTGAGCTCCCCCTTGCTCACGTACACACAACTTACAGCTGACTCTAAAGGTATAAACACCTTTAAGATATTCAAATGTATTCTTTGCATTGCAGTGAAGGAAATCTGGCCACAAAGCAAGTTGTTTTCCTTCAGAGACCTGTCATGTGGCATCCAGCGGTCCAGACACCAGAGGTGAGTAACGTGGCAGTGGTATCGCTATGGAAAAGTCAGGACAGCACCGAGGGGTAATGCACAGACACAAAACAAGTCTCAAAATTAATGCAAAAAAATGTCAGGCAGAGTTTCACGTGAGGAAATCAAGTCAAGTTTGCAGAGGGTTTTGCAGAACTCAGGGTTTCTTCACAATTTTATTTTTTTTTCTCAGCTACCTAGCTTTAAGTGATACTTACTTGAGAACAAAAACACATAATAAAATCAGCATAGTAAAGCATAATAAAATCAGTTGGTTAAAGGATTTTGTTCTAAGTGGCTAGTTTCTTTAGTGGATGTGATTGATAGGCTATGCTGTAAGAATTTCTTTGGAAGTCTTCAGTAAAGTCTTAAATTAATTCAGAAAGAAAACACTTTATTTCAACCTCCAAAAAGTCTATTTTCATCTTTGTACTAGAATAAAAGCTAAAGCTGCCCTGGTAATATTGTAATCTGGAAGTTGAATGAATAATGATTGTACCTACCTGCAGCCTGAGGAACTGATAAATCTTTGAGCGATTCTTTTAAGGTAGAAATAGGAAACATTCTGCCGTTTTAGTTCTTCTGGCTGATCTTGAGGTGTCATCAACACAAGTGACATTCACATTCTCTGAGTTACAGAAACATAACCTTACATGTGTTCTGCAGTCATTCGTTTGCTTTGTTTTATTGGAAAATCCTTGCCTTTAACCATTACTGTACTGAAAGTTTATTAAAAAAAAAGAGCTGATTTATAGCTGCTTGCATCAGAATTACTGTGTTTAAAATGGGAACAGACTCAGTATCTAAATGTGTCTCCTCAAGTACCACTAAATGTTCTTCTTCTCTAGCAGGAAATCTTAGTGCACTGAGGTCATTCTATCAGGCTGGAGCTGAAATGTTCAGAGTAACATTTTCCTTTTGTTTTTCCAATTATGTCACTTTTTCCCCTGGATTTTCCTTTTTTTACTTCCCTGATTTTCTAACCAAAATAAAAATAATCTCTGAATTCACGAGGAGCACATGCCTTTATTAAAATTCAAATTCATAGATTTCTTAGTAATACCAAACTAGTGTAGCTTGTCACGCTAGCTTTGCATGAAACAGCTAGATTTCAGGTATAAAATAAGCTACTGAAATCTGAAAGCAGTCTGTCTTTATTATTAAATTATATATATTAACTATACGATATATAATAAATATAAAGTATTCATACATATTAAAACACAGTTTTAAGAGTTTATAGCAAAAAAGAGGTATATTTAATACTAGTATTTTTTGTTTGTCTGCTTTGGACAAGCCTTGCTGTCCTCCTCCTTCCTGTCGCTCCTCCCGAGGCCGCTGCCTCCCCTTGGTGCTGCTTCCCAGTGTCTCCGGTAACAGCTTCCCTTCAGTCCGTTTCCTTTCACCAAAGGGCCATTGTTTTTACCGTTTCAGAAAGGCTTGGGAGAAAACTTACAGGAACGTATAGGACGGAGGCAGAGCCTGCCAAAGCCTGGGGCAGAGCTGGGTTTTTCAGCTTGGTTTTTCTTTTGAGCGTTGGCCTCTTGGGTCCGTCCACCCGCTGCAGTTCCCCTCCCGTTCCACGCATGGGCCTGTAGCCTTGGCCACTCACCTTTGGGCTTTTATTTATTTATGTATTCTCCAAATAACGGTGAAACATTCTCTTTTATTTCAGAAGAAATCCTTTCGGCAGGTTGTCAGGGAGGAAAAAGGCAAAATCTCCAGCAGCAGAAGCGTTGGGTTAGACACAGCCACGTCTCACCCCGTAGAAATGGGACAAGCGCCTGATGAGTTTCACCTCTCTCCTTCTACGCAATGTTGGCTCAAGGAGGGATCTTCCCAGTTCGGAGGCTTTCCAGGATTCAGTAGCAGCGATGGAGTCTTAAGGGAAATGGACGATGGACAGTTTGAGCAGGAAGACGGAGTCACTCAGGTCACGTGTATGTGATCACGTAAGTAATGGCATCAGCTGGACCTGTACATAATCCACACAGATGTTGAAAAGAGAAACGAGAAGTTTATCCTGTTACTTCAGTGCGTTGATGTAATCCCATGACTTTTCCCAGACTCGTTTTATACTTTTGTTCTTTGTTGTGTTAATCCTATTGTAGTAATAATACTACTACAAAATGCTGGTGTTCTGTCTCCTAGTAGAATAATTACATGCCTGGGTGCTCTCCCGCCGCCTTCGTTAATGCTTTTGACAAGCGAGGAAGCAAGTGCTGCAAACCAGTGACAGGTTGTATTCTGTACCAGAGAATGGAAATGGGCATGTCGCGTATTTTTGAGGTATTTTTTTAAAGTGTTGTAAATATTGCTGAAAAATACAGAAATGAACTAGCTGGCTGTCCTTAAATTTTANGAGGAAGCAAGTGCTGCAAACCAGTGACAGGTTGTATTCTGTACCAGAGAATGGAAATGGGCATGTTGCGTATTTTTGAGGTATTTTTTTAAAGGGTGTTGTAAATATTGCTGAAAAATATAGAAATGAACTAGCTGGCTGTCGTAAATTTTAATATAACCTTCAATGCACTTGCCTTGTGTAAATTCAAAATCCTGGGGAAAAGAAACACCAGTCTTGGGCTAGAGAGTCAATAATTCAAGTTGTGCTTTGACTTGGTACATACAGGAACCCTCTGGGAGGTGGTGGGCAAATGCGTCCGCCTGTAATTGAATTCCACCACGCAGGATGTTTCTTGTACGCCTAAGTTAACAGTTATTCCAGCCTTTAGCTCATACAATGATGTATTCAGCATTTCCTCAGGAGCGAGGCGAAATTAAGAAGCATTCGCCCTCTGAAAGATAACTTACATTCCTTGAAAAAAGCAATATTAGAAACTAGGAAAGAGGTACCGACAGCAAGAGGCACAAGATGGCTATCGGGAAGAAGCAGGCAAATTAAATACCAATATTCTGATGTAAATATAAAAATTTTCTTAGCTAACTGTATATATTACACTGGATAAAGTGTTTGCAGCTGCGTTAAACTCTAGCCATGAGAGGCGATGCTGGAGCTCCTGCGCGTCAGCCCGCAGCGAGGGGCCGACGCTGAGACGCGTGAGCAGGAATCGTGCGCGCTGCTCCCTCGAAACTGCACCCGGTGAGAACTGGATTTCTGTCTAGGCTCGTCGGCCCTTTGCAAAAGCAACTCGTGCACCGCCGCAATACTATTTCAGTTTATTTTTGCATTTTCCTTAGGAATAACAGCCGTCAGAACAGTTCTGCTGTGACTGTTCCACGGCCCCGTGGTGCCGCAGGGGACGTGGGACGCGTGCTGCCGGTGTAGCCGCGGCAGCGGCGCACAGCGAACACACAGGTCTGTGTGTCGCGAAAGCAGCTGCTGTAGCACGTGTGACCCAGGGGCACAGCTGGTCTCGCACTGCTGCAATGTGCTGCTCCCCTTCCAAAAGTATTTTCCCTAAGTTATCAAGAAACTCTCGTCACATTTTGTGTGTGCAGGGACTTATGTATTGGTTCTTACTTTCCGTGCAAGGCAAACCATCAAAGAAATTAGAGAATTTGCGTATTCCGAGATTTTTTTTTAATCGTATCAGAAATATTACTGAGCAGTTACAAAAAGATGCAGTATCCCTGCTTAACACTAGTGAATCCAACCAGACTTTAACTACAGACAAGGTTGTAATGCAGTAGGTTATAATGCAAAGCTCTGCGTCAAGTGCAGTTGCACATGTATTTCGTAACAAGAATCATTTAACTTCTAACAGATTTCTTTTATGTCATATCAGCTGGAAAGAATGCTGAAGTATCAAGTAGTATCCACCTGCTTTCAAAGAGGCTTTTTTGCCATGTACTCGGCAGGGTGCCCTCACGGAAGGTGCTGCATATTGCAGTGACAAACTATTTAGAAATTGTCTCTGCTATGAATGTACACGGGTACCTTGGAGGATAGCCCCAGTTTTAGGAAGATGGGCTTTCCTTCTTCGTTTCAATTAAAATCTCATTCTGTTTCAGTATACAGAGGTTGACTTGTACTTTAGTCCTTGCCCCTTGAACCTCATAAGGCTTTGAATGAAACTTCTGTGATTTTTTTCCCAATTTTAGTCTATAAATGCTAAATTGCATCTTCTAAACCATTCAGTAATCCCTGTATAGTTAAGGATATCTGACTTTTTAAATGCCATTTATCTTACCTTCAGTATATAAAGTTGCCCCCATTGTTAGAACATTAATCCAGTTTGTTTTCCTGGGTGTCTATTGTCATTCACCCCACAGGGCTACTACACTTAAGCTCTACATGGAAAATATATAAAATACTGTTCTTCCACCTGGAAAAAATAGCAGTCTGACAGAAGCAGGAGAGGGTAACAAAGGAATAAACTCCTCAGCTTTTTTTTTTTTCATGTAAGAACTCAAGGGAATGGTGAAAGTGGTGAGTAGTAGCCTTAGAACTAAAGAAGCTTCTTTATTTAGTTGACTGAAGAGTTCATTGCCACGGGACAGTGTATATAAAACCATGTGGATTTAAAAAGTGAAAAAAAAAAAAACATTTTATTCCCTCTGTAAATCACTGAATTGGAACCTGCTGGAGGCTGCAAAACTTGGTATGACTGACTGCACATTTATCCTCTTATTTGTTGCATTTCTTTGGAACTGCATTAACTGGCTTGAACACAGCCATGGTGAGTGAAGTCCGTCCTGCAAAAAGCAGGGAATCAGAGTCACTTGCTCATGTCTCCTGGTGTATCCTGCACATGAATTATATGCACGGACACATGGCACACCGGGCAGAGTTTATTACACCTATAACCATCTACAAGAAGCTGATCACCTTGAAGCCACTGTTTCTACAACTCCCTGTGGCTTAATTCACAGATCAAAAGTGTCACTTGGGATGTAGGTTTTCCTGAAAGAGAGTGTGGACAGTTGGTATCAATTAAATAAGTGAACGCCCTTAACTACAGGTAAGTATAACTTGGAAGGGCAGAGAAACTGGTCTGGTGACATATTCTCCTGTTTAACCAGATGAAGAAACTATGACAACACCCAAGAGAATTCACATCTTAAAAGGGAAGCAGCAAAAGGACTGTGGCTAACTGGCAAGATACAGTAAGCCAAGCATCAGGAAAAGTGATGGCCAAGGAGGAAGCCACTTAAAAATTATCCTTTTCTTACAGCAGGCCCTGGCATACATGTGTGTGCTCTGCGTGTTTATTTGGATTTTTCTTTTCTAGCTCTCACTAAATTATAAATTCTAGAACCAGCATTTTCTGGCCGAGTCAAGTATAAATTTGAGGTCTGATTTCAAACCTGAAGTTAATAAGCATTACCTCTCTTCACTTTGGAAAGAAGAAATATAAAGGCCACACACCTCATACCAGAGACTGGAGAGCAGAGGGATTTTCCTCCGAAGCATCCAGTTGCTATGTTCTTGGATGAGATGAAAAATGAGGATCACTTATCAAAATACACTGGTATAGGTAAAGAAGCAGTTTAATTTTAACCTCATTTTTTTTCTTTCTTACAGTATCATTCAAATACAGTCTCCCTTTTATGTAAATTAATGTTAATGCATTTACTAGACCAATTAATGGTTTCCTCAGGCTCACTGAAGTTCTGTGGTACCGTTCAGGCACGCACGTGTACCCAGTACTCATGTGAAAAACAGCAAGGGACAGTACAAGCAGTGATGCACTTAGGCCTTGTATATATATTCAGCATGGACAGTATTACAAGTCAACTTTACAGTGCAAACCTGAACAAGAAAAACAGGTTTAAAATTCCAGAATATTTCGAAGTGAAACTCTTAAAGCACGAGAAGAAGAGGTTTAAAGTTTTAATGCAGTCCTGAGCAGCACATCAGCTTTTTAAATGAAGTTAGCAACACATTACACCTTTTTGCCTGTCTCAGTCACCATGCCAGTCTGAACGTGCAGCGCCCGTACAAATGAACCCCACCGCGGATGGATGGCCCTATAGGAGGCTGTAAGAGAACTAGATCCACTTTATTACCTCAAAAAGTGCAGTCCTCCTACCTGCCATACAAGCTTCAAAATATATATCAAACTCAAGTCACCTAGTCTATACAAGGCAAATCCTAAGTAAGTGAACAAACAATAACTGAAGCTCCTTTCACTTCATGCAACTCTCCTGTTCACAATTAATATCATGATAAACATGAGGCAAAGGTGCTGAAGAGTGCAGTTTAAAATACATTGTAAGCCTCATCTCCATTTTCTTTAGATCTCTATTTTCTTTAGATCCATCTTTCTTTACATCCAAGTGGTACAGTTGCTTGAGGTGTGTTTGATTTGCTTAAAAAAATAAGGCATGTTAAGTATATTAGGGAAAAAAGACTCCTTAAAAATAGTTGGACTCCCTTGTTGCAGATAATCGTGAGACTAGGGATAGTTCAAAGAAACTCACTTCATTTGTCAATTAAAGAAGTAAGAGGACCCCAGCAACCTCTCAGAAAGAGCCAGCTGAACTTTTAAACAGACAAGAAAAGTTCATTTTACATAAGAGCACTGCTAGTGCTTTTAGACCCTGCATTCACATACACTTACAATATGTCTGCTATATTTATCTTTAAACCATTTTTCAGTTTAGACATAATATAATTAAGCAGCACTCATGGAAATTGTCAGTTGTTGCAAATCTGCAAACAGAAATAAACATTTCAAGGGGAACAAAACTGTGAATCCATTTTTTTTTTGGCATCTTGAAGAGTGTAATTCAGGTGAATGGATGAAAGTGACAGAGGTTGAGATTAACTATTGCAATCACTCACATTTTTTTTTTCAAGTGTGTAGAATGTTTTTGCTAGGAATACAAGCAAAGACTACACTTATGTTATGTAGTAGTTATGTAGTGTCATATGAATATTTATTTGAGGTATAATCTGTAAGCAGTTGCCATACATATGCACAGGAATAAGCCATTGACTTTTTCTGCTCCACTTACTCTTTAGAGAAGTTGTGGACAACAGAACAGACCTCTGCCATAATAGGACAGAAACTCTTGCCCTTCTGCTGTACACAAGTCTCTACCATTATAAAAATGTCCAGAAAGAGCATGAGACATATCAATAATATACGTCCAGTCGTATCGTGAAGTTAACGCTTTTGGTATTCCTAATACTATAGTTCCTGGTAGTGTTTAGAGAGACATATGCAAGAATACATACATCCAAAAGTAAATCTTCAAAATAAAAGCATTTTTTTTTTAATAAAAAAAACCTAAATTAGGAATAAGCTACATTGCAAGGAGCTTCTTGCAGAATTATATATGGTGATAAACTCTGAACTAAGGCTAATACAGCTACTGCATTTAGGAAATGGCTTGCTGTGAAATCTTAATATTTTTTCCCACCCAGACACATCTTCAGGATTGTGATTCAATGATTGTTTAGCAGCAATTTTAGAGAACTGTAAATTCTTTTATTAACAGGCATTATAAACAGATACTACTACTTTTATTTAAAAACCATGAGTGCCACATTGAGGAATATACAGCGCATGAATAACTTAAAGTATTTCCCATATTAAAAGGCAATGCACACAGCATACAAAAAAGTACACTAAACAAAGCTATGAGGATACGTGATTGAAGTGTCTAAAATGATATATACAGTACATAATTAATGTTTGTATGTGTTCAGCAGAGGCCTCTGTGCCACCATTCCAATCATGCCTCACTCTCCCCTACCACTGAATTTTGCACTTCTTCTTCCAGAATTGGTACAATCAGGTTGTCCTTGGACATCAGATTATACTTCATCACAAATTTTGTGAATCGATGACACAAGAAGGTTTCATTCTGGAGATTTAGAAAAGAGGGGTGGGCAGGGAGAAGAGGGATTAGGAAAAAAGCATAATATACAGAGAAGGTATATTTTAAACTGGGAACATACAAAAAAGAAATTCATTTACCTACATGTAAATTGTTAGACTTGCAAGTTTTAAAAAGAAGCAGCAATCCTTAAATGGTAAAGCCATGTTACTTTATATAGTCCTTTAGAGTTTGCTTGTATTTGTTTGTAAGCAAGGAAAAAAATCCTACTAACGTTAAAGCATAAAGCTTAAAATTACAGGTTAATTCAACAGCACTTAGGTCAATAATATATTGAAGTATCAGTGCTATCCTGATCCACTACCCTAAAGAAGAGTTTAAATTATAACAAAACTCCTTCCAAAACATAATCAACTGGACAAAGTAAACAAATGATATATATAAAAAAATCTCAAATTTGAAGGCTAAAACAATTTACAACATGGAATTTCGGTTCTTACAGAACTAATTTATATGATCAATACTTCATTTGGATGCAGCTATTCTGATAACATTAAAAGAAAACATGTAATGCATCTAAGAGGAGGAATAAAAAGTAAACTTACTTCATATTCATCAAATATCTGCCGATGATGAAAATAAGCATGTGAAAATATTCTGTAAATCCTTCGGCACACTGATCCTAGTTTGGCTACAGAGGATTCCTTTATGCTTACCCTGGGAGTGTCAGAAGAAAGGTTCCAAAACATTCAGTTACATAGTCCTACTGAAATGCGTACCGACAGAATTAAATTCTGGTTATTAAGCTACACAATGTAATTACACCTGAAATCTAGATTTCAGTGTTACAGGTAACTGCATCAGCTCACTGCTGCAAGAATAATTGCTGCATATTAAAAATTGTGTTCCGAGTACAGAGAGGCTTTGCCTGAAGTTCAGAAACATTATCAGTTACTCTAGCAGCGGCCAGAGAGTTGGTTTCCAGCACTGAAGGGCAAAGGGAGAGAGATTCCCAGAGAAGCACAATTCTCACACTGCCAGCTGCGCTTGCATGGTCTGACACGGGGGCTACTCGCATGCAGGCTTCCGCCCCCGTCTTCTGTGGTCACTAGCACCCCGTGTTACATCAACAAGGGCTTCTAGAGGCTGTCAGTAATGGGTAAGCCCTTTGAGTCATTCCGTCTTTCTAAAGGTGTTCCTGCTATTTAGACTGGCACTCCGTCAAGGGGAGGCCCCTACTAACACTGGCATTAGTAAAACAAAACTCTGCTTCCAGCTGAAAAAAAAAAAAAAACAAACCAAAACAAACAAACAAAAAAAAAAACACCCTTGGCTGCTGCAGTAAGTAGTAAGCTAATTTAANAAAACAAACCAAAACAAACAAACAAAAAGAAAAACCATCCTTGGCTGTTGCAGTAAGTAGTAAGCTAATTTAGCAGGCAGGGGCAATATTTCCTAGACTTGAAAATAAAAAGATGTAGAAAAAAAACAGTGATGCATACTGCAGGATTTCTGGTATTTTTAGTAGGATTCTATGAAAAACATGTTAATGCATTTCTCTATTTTGTATATGTTTAGGTGACACCAGTTCAACTCTCTTCCTAAGAAGTATTTCTTACCTGCTGGGGAAATATTTATTGCTATTCAGAAGACAGGCAGCTCCATCCAGTGTATGTCTAGTGTAGTCTATAGCAGGACACTACAAAAGCAGACAGAGGTTGAACACATACAAGGGCACATGTGACCTTGTCATATACACGGAATTATGAAAAACACTGAATTATGTTTCCTGATACACAAAGACCAAAAATAAGAATCCTTTGAACTTCCCTACCCATTTTTATTCCTAGAAATTTCACATAGCTTCTCTGAAGGTCTGTTTCCCCAGAAGCGAGCCATTCCTCTTATCTGATATATAAGACATGTCATTTGTTTCAAAAAAAAAAATAAATTTACTATGGAAATGTGATTGTAAAGCCACATATTAAGAATACTGTATCGTAGGTATACTGGAGGAAAAACAGGCAACGATTAACTTACAGTTCCTTGGCTTTCCACGTAGGTAAGCTACCAGTGTTTCTTTTATAGCCTATTAAACTTTTGTGATAGGCCTTTTGAGCCTTTAGAGCCTTTTAACACCCTATCAAAAAAAGTTACTTACAAAATTCCTGCATCTACCTACATCAGTGGTTTTTACCTTGACAAAGAAAATGAAAACATTAACATAACTTAGTATAACCTCTGGCTCTGAAATCAAAGAAAGAAGAAAGTGAAGATGAACTAGGACAGGCAGAGAGGGCTGGAATATCTGTGTCGTTTGTCATCCAACAGTTTAAGAAGACTGAATAGCTGTACATTTTCAGTACCAGTCTCTCAAGGTTGCATAATACATTATCTGGCCATCAGTTGATAGCCATTACCAAAATGGAAGACAGCAGATTAAGGATATGTCTTTAGAGATAACCAGTATTACCTTCTCTTTTCTCTAAATGGGAGCAATGCCCAGGCAGAATGTGGTCAATCTATTTGTTAGAGCTCTAAAGGTAAAGCTACTGCCTAGAATGAAGAGCAACCGCAATATTTCCAATATACCTACATAAGATATATTGCATGCCAATATATTTGGAAGAAGGAAAGTTAAAGCAGGGATTGGGAAGGAAGCAAGTCTAAATGAAGGCCTCTTTGCAAACCCTCAAGAAAAAGTTTACAGGACAAAGAAGTTTAAGGACTGTAAGACAGACTGCACTACCACCTGACTACAATGAAGAAAGCCCTCCTGAAGGAAAGAAAAATGACATATCAAGCAGTTCCAATAGGAGATCAGAGCAAAAATAAGGCCACTGCACCCTCAGGTAAACTACTATTGCCATGCTGATAACCTGCTTGAGAAAAGTATTTTTATGAGCCCATTACCTTTTAGGACTCTCTTCCCTAAGAACAGGCACAGGCAGTCACATCCAGAGTGAGGCTTCCGTGCCTAGTGCTGTGGATGGAGGCAGGTGGCTGAAGGCACAACCAGTTCTCAGCATGTGCCTTCCTCCAGTTAAGCCCCTTCTCTGTCAAGTTTCAGACTGTCTCAATACAAATAGAGGAAAAAGGGGAATGTGCCAACTCTCCTTGATACAGCTGTAGAAAGCAGCTCTTTCCTACCTCATCCACCTCTTCTGTAAACCAACTAGAGAATGCAAAAGAAGAAATCCTGCAGTAATACTCCTAATCCACATAGTCTCTCAGATGGCTAAGTCTGTAATGTTGTGACATAAACTTACAAGCTGCAAAAACAAGTCCTGTCACTCAAGAGGTTCATTTTACAAAATACATCCATACCTCTTTTGGAGTTTTATGAGCTGCACAAAGAAAAATCCATTGCTCAGTTGCTGTCATCTGAGTACATGTGTCTGGGTGACATTCACTCTATTAAAAGAAAAAAAAAGTTCATTTAAGAAAGAACACCCCAAAGCAAAAACAATCTGAACTTTCCAAATTGCTTTCTTGTCACTTCCCCCCAAAAAATAATAAATAATAAAAATATTTGCCAGAAGTCTTATTTCTTTTCTGAAGCCACTGCTTAAGTCTATGAGTATAAATTTAGAACAAGATGGGCAATCTGATATTCCATCTTGGAGTACATGAACAGTTCCTTCTCTGATACCAACACAGAAACATCAAGAAAAGAATTACCTGAAGCTTGACAGCTAGACCATTAAGCTCAAGACAGAACTGTCTAAAAAGAAAAAGGTAAACAAAAAATAAATAATATGAAAATCAACACAGCAGCATCAAAATTGAGCAATTCTTTATTAGGAAAAACACACATCAGGATAAGAAAATATACATATATTTGAAGGATACCATCAAAATAATTTCACTTTAGGCAGCCTCTGAAGAGACATACATGCAATACACTAGGAATTAACACAGTATCTGACAGTGGAAGCTGAGTTTGACCAATAATGTGGAGGCATTGTTTAATATATAAACTTTCTTTAAATGTTTTTTTTTAAAGCTTTCTTTTTTAAGGGCACTTCAAGAAAGTTAATTTCTTAAAAAACAAAATCCTGCAATCATTTAGGCTTTTAAAATATATCTCCCCCACACAAACTAAAGTGGTTGAAAAGTCCCACCATGGAATCATCAAAAGATTGACTTCTAGAAATAACGTTCTTTAATCAAGGTGATCCTGAGATAAAATGCAATGTAAGTAGGAAAACACTGCTGACTTTCATCAGAGTTTACCTGCCAAGTACATTCTTTAACTTATACAACTCACCCCCTCCACCCTCCAAGGAAAATCTGAATATATTTTCTAAAAGTGACAAAACACTTAGTGAAAAGTCTATGAATCTAGGATGATTTTCAGTGGGTGAAAAGGACAGAGGGTGTTCTTGAAACGCCCTTCCTTTGCAATTTTATAAACATTTTTGGTTTTCTTTTGAGGAATCACAGTATTTATACCAACTGTTCTACAACACAGGAGAGAAAAACAGGACGCCAATTCAGGATGTACAATAGAAGCCAGTTAAAACTATTCTTTATCAAATACACTTTCAAGAATACGTTAAAAGACAAGCTCATAAGAAGAATGAGCTCATCAGTGCCAGGAAAATAAGGATTAAAACAGAAATGCAGGGATGAATTAAGTGGCTATAACCCTACACTAAGCCTGAAAAATACCTTTAGGCACAGACTACCTAGACTGGCCCTCCAGATGGTCCTTGGCAATTTCTTTGCTACACCGAGGCAGCAGAGGTGAGGAACTGCTGCAATCAGAACAAAGTGCTATGGAAACTCATAGCTGTGTTTTCATGTCTAAAACATGCTAGTACAGTTTTTGAAAACAGTTATTTACTCGGCAATAAAAGAAAGAACACTAGATTAGAGAGCATCAGAATTTTTACCTTAGATGTTCATACTTCCATACACCTTCATCCTGGCCTTCGGGAGGTTCAAGGATTTTATCAATGTTGGAACAGTCTGCCCTTATATTTTGCTGGATATACTAAGAGGAGGAAAAAATAAATCTCAGTCTTGTTGAAAGTATAGTAAGACAATATATTTACAACACTACATCTTTGAGAACTACTTTCCCAAAGATTAAAAGAAAAAAAAAAAAAAGGCATTTTTTTCTTTACTTCGGATTACTTCAGAGAAGGAGTGATTGATGAACATATTAAAAAAAAAAAAAGGAGGGTTACACCAGAAAATTGATGTAAAGAAAACTGGACCTGAAAGATGCCTTTCTTGAGTTAGAAGAGATAAAAGGGCAGGTAAATTTTATACCCTTTTTGGTAATATCCTTCGCAAAACATAACAAAAAAGTCAGGCTCATTTTCTTAAATCTGATTTGTTGAAATCAGATACATTAATTCCAATGATTTCTGCTTCTAAAACTAATAGTTATGTATTTTTATTTATCTATGTAGGATGTTTGCCAAATTCTTGTGCAGCTATAGTGGAAGAAAGAAAATAACATACCCTATTTCTAACTAAAATAGAAAACTCAGGAGAGTATTCTTATAAACAACTTTTGTTTTTAAATAAGAGTACCTGCTGAACAGCTAGTGTGCTATCCATTTCTTCAAAGGATTCATCAGGCCAATTGTAAAAATCCTGTTCAAAAAAAAAAAATTTTAATACAGAGAAGGCAGAGAGGAGTGAACACACCACTTAGAATACGCTTAAAAGCACAGGAAAATGGATGCAGATGTGGATTATACAATTCCAGGAAACTACATCTTAGCAGAAGGCGCACACAAACTTGGTAATGTAACTTTGGGGTAAAATGGCACTTGCGCTCCTCATGTCAGAGCACTATCTCTTGAACAGAAAGTTAAAGCTCTTTTTGATTAGCAGACTATAACCATCGCCATTCCCAGGCATCTCCCTGTAACACCTATGTATGTAAGCTGCATTTTTAAATGAAGTATTTGCATTCAATGCCCGTGTTACACCACATGTAAGAATGGGGAAGACAAAACCTTTGTAAAAAAGCAACATTATACAAATGCTATTAAAAATAACCCTGCCGACATCTTCTCTAAGCTGAGATAAAATAATTAGACGCTGCCTAACGTGGCACCCTGCTCTTCGGTACGGTCAGTAACCTGCTCGACTGGCTGCTCCTCAGCTCTGTCAACCCGCGCTGTTTACTACAATCAACACTAATAACCTCAGCAGGGCTCGCCTCAAAGCCAGCTCCACTTCGATATCCCACAGCAATTCACGTATGGTGGAAATAGGACTATCCCAGACGGGCACGTCCACGCATTGCATTTTGCGCATCTAAAAACTTAGTGCAGCTCCCTCCTGTTGTCCATCCTTGTGCATCAGCCACCTCAGGGGGCACAACGAATGATTTGTTAAAGATCTTCCAACTCTAAAGCCCAGCAGTCCCTCCAGAAAGAATGCACTCATTTCTAGAGAAAGGGGTGAATATCCAGTGTGTAAGTATACTTCAACACTGGAGAGTTGCTCTACAGTATCTTTAATATAGACACTCAAAGTAGTATTTTATTAAGATACACATTTCTCAACTGATGTGAACTTTATATTTGTAACTTCACCCACTCAAGTCACACAACAGTCCCTTTCCTTCAAGGGTTAGACATGAAGGGAACAAGCTGATTTGCAACGTATTCCTGCCTCTGTGAAGACTGTGACACAAATTTGCAAGACTTATTAGGACGGCATTTCCCTTCAACACCGCAGGCCGTAGCCTGCCCTGCTTCTCACCAGAACGTCTCCCCCTTACAAAGCCACCTCGAAAACACGGCCATGAAGCGACTACGCCACGGATGGGGACAGACAGCTCGAGAACAGCCCGGCGAGGAGCGCGGCTTACGCCGGGGCAGGCGGCAGCGGCGGGCGGGCGGGCAGGCCGGGCCGCACCCGGCAGAGCGCGAGGCAGAGCTCCCGGCCGCAGCCTCCGCCTCGTCGGGCTCCGC
>VWPW01027324.1:26659-44938 GCA_013389825.1 Crypturellus undulatus | reverse complement strand
GCGGGGGGCGGGCGGCGCGTGACCTTGCGGCGCGCGGCCTGCGGGAAGGGGACACGCGGCCGGGCCCGGCGCACGGGGCGCTCCCGCGTTCCGCGTTTTTTTGCCTTTCTCCTTTTAATTCCCAAAAGTGCCTTGCAGCGCTGTGACACTCGCTTATCTCCACAGTTTCCTTTTGATCTTGTAGACATGCTCCGTTTATCTGCGGTACTCCGGCGGGCAAGGCCAGTGTCCAGGGCGCTGGCCCCCCACCTAACCCGAGCCTATGCCAAAGATGTGAAGTTTGGAGCGGACGCCAGGGCTCTCATGCTCCAAGGAGTAGATCTTCTAGCAGATGCTGTAGCCGTCACCATGGGGCCCAAGGTAACGGGAGGTGTAGTGTTAATGCTGGGGCCGGGATAAAAATACAGCCGCGGAAAGATGTTGTTCTTGCCAAGATACAAGCTGCGTGTTTTCTGCTTGTCTGTCTCTAAGACAAAGACAGGAGCGTGGCAGGAGTACTGCAAGCAGCCATGTTCCCATCTTGTCCGCGGAGCCGTGCACGTGTCCTTCACGTGTATCTGCTCAAGCACTAGGGAGCAGTGTAGGTTACACAGGTGAAACAGAGCACGTGCTCTACTACCTACCGTAGTCTAGTTGGTGGTTTGTAATGTGATTATAATATCATTATTCATAATATGACTATGAATCACAATATGATTATCCGTGGCTTTCCTTATAGCCTGAGGTAGTTTAATTACAATATGATTTTTTTTAATAGATCACTTTTTATTATCATTATAGCTAACTATAATAAATAATATATTTTTAATAATATTGAAGAAACATTGAAGTTGTAATACCAAGCTTTTCATTGCAGATTTTACCAGTTAAAAAAAGAAATTGAAATATCCATATTAGTGACATTCATTTGTGCTGTTTATAGGAAAGAACTTTTGTAGGAGATGAATCCCTTCAGGTTTTCTGCATAGTCAGATAACATATAGCAGGCCTTGAAATAAAACTACTTTTTAAGGAAGAGGGAGATTTTCTTCAGGCCCCTAGGAATAGCTGCATGAAGTTAGTCTTAACACAGTGGGTAATACTGATGGGGTGTTAGTGGTGTATGGGGCACAATGGTAAAAGTAGTTGCACACCGCAGTTCTTCAGTGGTTTATGCTTACTGAGTAGCTACACTGAATTATTTAAGTACTTCATAGGAGTAAACTATATAGTGACAGTTCTGCCTCACCAAGTAGTCAATAAAATCAAAATGCAGTGAACTAAGCACGCAGAGATAAAGGCACAGCGATTTTGGCAAGCTATGGCTGTTTTCCATGGGTGCAGATCTCCTAAAAGGAATGAAGTTTCAGGTGAGCTGACTTGCTTTTGCATCAGCTAATGTGAATGTCTCAAGAGTGGTCTTAATGCCCTGGTTAAAGGCTAATCCTGATGCAACCTACTGCAACCTTGTGGGGTTTTATGTTCCTGTGCTCCCACTTGAAGTGACCTGTTACCCTCTATATACTCAGAGGGCAGTCAAGATCTGGGCTGTTAATCTTGGCTTCAGCTTCCTGCGTTTTGAAGAAGCATTAAACTGGCAGGGAACTTTCCTTCTTAACTTACTCTATGCTTAAAGAACTGTGCTTTGTAGTCTTGCGCAATTCTTTTTATATGCCTAATTCCTAGCAGATTTATTACTTCATTAGAGCGAATCTATGCAAGTGCTCAGGTCCTTGATATGCAGGAAGGATTGCACAAAATACTGATGTATTTACTGCTAGTGTGCTTTTATCCACAAACACTTGCAGGTAGGAGGGCCTGACCACATTTAATGTGGCTGGACATAAAGATTTCATTCTGCTGCTCTCCTTACAGCTACCAAACATTTTGAGTAAGACCAGGTGGAAATAGACAATAAACCTGAGCAAGACAAGTACTACATGAAGAAGAGCGTAGCAGTTGCAGAATGAGAAATGTGTAAACTCAGAAATTCAAAGCTGTTCCCTGAGGCTTAGCATTTCTTTGCTGCCTCTAGTGTTAGCAGTGCTTCAGAAGCAGAGCCGCCCTGGGGCGGGTGTCCCAGCCTAGTTAAACCATGCAGCCACAGTTGGACAGGCAGCGTGCGGGCCGCCGAGGAAGGCGCTGTGCAGTAGTGGTGAGGAGCCACCCTGGCTCTCTGTACAGACCCTTGGAGCCAGGAGAGAGAGAGGGGGCAGCTTCTAGCCCCTGCACTGGGGGGTCTCTGCACTTTGCCCCGGCCTCCAGCCGTCCCCCAGCGAGGGTGGCTCCTGCAGCCCGGGCACCTCCAGCTGCAGCGTGATTGACTGGGGCAGCTATGGAGGCGATTGAATTCCTCTGCAGACTGCAGCCTTCTCCCGAAGGTGGGACTGCTCCAGGGCCCCCTCTGCAGGCCACGCGTCCCTATATTCACTGTGCCCATGGATATGTATATATGTCTTTTCTCAATTATTTTTTATAAATAGTTGGCTNTTTTTTTTTTTTTTTTTTTATAAATAGTTGGCCTGATTAAAAGCAAATTCAAGCCAGGAGAAATAAGCCTTATTACCTTGTAATATTTAAAACGTTAAATTTAATACCACACATTAATGCTCAGACTTGTTACTATTTTAAGTGCTGTTTGCTAATTACTGGTAAGGTTTACAATTGCTCTGCTTTCTTTTTCTTTTTTTTTTTCCCAGTAATAAAAAGAATTATTAAAGAGGGAATATTCTTGTTATTAAGGAGAGCATATCTTTAAATATTTTTCTTTGTGAGATGGGTTTTATTTTAATTGTGGACTCCTTGAGTATTTGACAGTATTAAGCATTATATTAACTACATTAAAAGAAATTACATTAAAAGTTGAGGGGGGGGTGTTGTTTTTTTTTTGGGGAAAGGGTAAAATATTACAAAAAAGAGCACACACACAAAAAGAAAGCTGAAAATGCATGTGTTTGGAGAAAGACCCAGCAGCAGAAAGCTGACCTCAGGGTGGTATTTCTGTTTAGCTATGGCTGTTCAGGAAGATTTTTCAGTTTGCACAGAACTTCTGTAGAAGCTATTGGGTCATGTGCCCGATGATGATAATATTTGTTCTTTCTTGACTCCACCAGGGAAGAACTGTTATTATTGAGCAAAGTTGGGGAAGCCCCAAGGTGACAAAAGATGGTGTGACAGTAGCCAAGGCCATTGACTTGAAAGATAAATACAAAAATATTGGAGCCAGGTTAGTTCAAGATGTTGCCAACAATACAAATGAAGAAGCAGGAGATGGTACCACCACTGCAACGGTCCTTGCACGCGCTATTGCCAAGGAAGGCTTTGAGAAGATCAGCAAAGGAGCTAATCCCGTGGAAATCAGGAGGGGTAACTTTTTTTCCACTGTGTTTATAGTGTTTTGTCGCTAGGTTTTGCTTTTATTCTCCAAATCTGATTTGCTTAAGATGGCTCCTTTTTGAGGAGCCACCTGGAACTTGGAAAGCTGTGTGAAAGAGCAGCATGTAAGAAGCTGCTTTTTATTCTCAAGTGACTACATGTGTGTGATTCTGAACTTTTTTTTTTCCCCTAGTCTTCTTACTATATTGGAGGTACTTGACTTGTTTAGGTCATGGGTAATCTTAATTTAATGCATTTTGTGTGTGATTCTGAACTTATAAGTATGTAAATTTACATATAAGTATATAAATTTACTGGTGCCAGGCAAGGGAAAAGCCATAAATTCAAATCTTCATATGTGCCCCACCAACTCAAAAACGTACTATGTGTTCAAGTGACAATGTAAAATAAGAACTGCCAGTTGTTGTGGTCTTGAGCTTGCAAACCGTGCGTTTGTGTAACATGAGCTGCTTTTGGGTTTGAAACTTGCCTGTTAGGTGCCGTGTACATAGTTTAATTCATTTGCACTTATTTCATATGTTTGTAGGTGTGATGCTTGCAGTTGATGCTATCATAACTGAACTGAAGAAGCTATCCAAGCCTGTTACAACTCCAGAAGAAATTGCACAGGTGAGGTTTCTTTATTAATGATTTTTTTTTTCTTAATGACTGTTACATAGCTACACTTTGAAGTTTTTCTCTCTGCATACTTTTGGGCCCTGCTTGGATGTGGTGCATTTAGCTGCCCTGTCTTCTCAAGAAATGTTAGAATTGAGTAAGCCTGTCTTGGTTTGCTTTCTTCTTAGCAAGGAAATAAATAATTTGTATTTGAAATGAGTGTAAATGTGTTACTGTTTCATTGCTTTTACAGGTTGCCACAATATCAGCAAATGGAGATCAAGAAATTGGCAATATAATTTCTGATGCAATGAAAAAGGTCGGACGAAAGGGTGTAATCACTGTCAAGGTGAGAGCCAGCATATGGGCTGTTACAAGTAGTGCTGGCTTTTTGTGGCATGTGATGTAGCTGCTACTGCTTGCACACATTAACTCCATAATTCCTCATTTTCCCCCTCCATTGGATTGGGGTGTCATAACTGTTCTTTGTCTTTTACCTTGCGGGGGAATCGCATAAAGTGCAGCGGCTTTCACTTTTGTGTGCATAGTGTGCTAAAAATCTTGGGCTTTTGGTAGTAAATAGAGAATTTCTTACGTGGCCTTATATTTAAACAGGATGGAAAAACTCTAAATGACGAATTGGAAATAATTGAGGGTATGAAATTTGACAGAGGCTACATCTCTCCGTATTTCATTAATACAACCAAAGGTGAGTTAACGGAAACAAACATCAAGACCTTCATAATCTATTATGTAATCTTTATAATAACCTTTATATGTTTTAATAACCTTTATAATGGTTTATTATATAACCTTTATAATAACCTATTACAAGGATTTTTTACAACTTGTTACGCTCCTTACCAGGGCAGTAGAACAGTGGGCTCCATGCCCCACAGAATTTTACAACCCTGGGTAAAATCTTGGTGTCTCATTTTCCCATGTGCTAAATGTGTTTGTCATCTGCGCTAATGTCCCACTGGCCCTGCAGTGAGTGGTAGCAAGTGGAAGAGAGGACAGCTCGTGTCCTTGCTAAGGCTATTGGGAAGTCTTAACAGTCAGATGAAAGTAGCCCTGGGAGGGTTTGAAGAGTACTGTGTGTTTTTATAAAGACTCACATCATGTGTCGTGTTTCTGCAGGACAGAAATGTGAATTTCAGGATGCTTATGTTTTAATCAGCGAAAAGAAAATTTCTAGTGTGCAATCCATAGTTCCAGCTCTTGAAATAGCCAATTCTCACCGCAAACCCTTAGTCATCATTGCTGAGGATGTTGATGGAGAAGCCCTCAGCACTCTAGTCTTGAACAGGTAAAGTTTGAAATTCAGACTTCTAGTCTTCAAAGGCAAATACTGTATTTTTTTTCCTAAATCTTTTTAAGCAGTGCACTCACAAGTGTGTATTTGAATTTACTACAATACTGTATTGCTTTTAATAGAGAATGGGAGAGGAAAGAGTAACTATTGCAGATAATTTATCACTGGAACAGGATTTTAGTGATTTTATAACCTTTTGATCAGAAGCAGCAGCTTCGGTTTTGAAGGTCTGTTCGCTTGTTAGCACTATGCTAGAATAACTGGTTTTAGTGAATTGATTTGTTCCCTGAATGTGTTTGAAATCTTCCTGTTTGAATTCTCTTCAGACTGAAGGTGGGTCTTCAGGTCGTTGCTGTAAAAGCGCCAGGTTTTGGTGACAACAGGAAGAACCAGCTGAAGGATATGGCAATTGCTAGTGGTGGTGCTGTAAGTAGTACTCTTCTACCTTGCTGTTTTCTCTGAGAAATGCTCATGGTATTTAAGGAGGTAAATAGCTTCAAATGCTAGGTCCGTGGCTTGCATGTATTGCATTGCAGGCTGTTGCTTTTTCTTTCAAAAATAAAAAAAAAAATCACTAACCTTTTAATAAATGTTGATACTTACTGTGCAACATAGTTCTGACCAGCCTTGAGCAATATCTTCTTTTCAGAGATTTAAGCTAAACATAGAGTGTTAGGTTTCTAAGGAGGAGAGGGAATGTCTAAGAAATTCCTTAGACTAAAATGGCCAAGATTACTTGCCTTATTTGAAGGATAATTGTGCTATTTTTTTTCTTAAAAATATACTAGATGGTTTCCTTTATGCCTAATGCAAATGTTTTATACTTGTAACTGAGTTCTGGTTTATGCTGTGGAGCTAGTTCTCGTTAGTGGCCTCCTGTACGGAAGAGCTGCAAGTCCTGACTTCTCGTGTCATTTGTTGCAGGTGTTTGGAGAAGAGGATTTGACCCTGAACATAGAAGACATTCAGCCTCACGACTTCGGTAAAGTCGGGGAGGTCATTGTGACAAAAGATGACACCATGCTGCTGAAGGGCAAGGGTGAAAAGGCCCAAATAGAAAAACGCATTCAAGAGATTATTGAACAGCTGGAAGCTACTACGAGTGACTATGAAAAAGAGAAACTGAATGAGCGATTGGCCAAGCTCTCTGATGGGGTAGCAGTACTGAAGGTGAGAATTAAACTTGGGCCTAAAATGCGAATACCAACAAACAGGATTGCTCTTTCATTAAAATTCTCACTAGTTGTTCAGACTTTCCTGTTGCAGGAAGTGGCTCATAGGTGACAGTGGCCTTTGTCTTAGAACAAGCAGTGTCCGCATATTGAAGCGGCACCTTGTCTGTCTTTTGCTTTTCCAGTGATTAGCAAAGTAGTCTGGCTGCTCCTTAGGTTTGAGGGTAGATGGGAAGAAAAACCTGCATTGCCATGTGCCCAGTGTCCAAAAGCAGCGTGGAAGCAGCGTGCGGCTGGAATGCTGTCAAGAGTAAACTACAAAAAGGGTCATTATCAGTTCCTTATTCTTTATCTCAACTACTACTATTTGCCTCTAATAATCTTGCCGCTTGGTTTGGATAAGGAACTTGGCTTATTACAGTGCTGTGCTTAATGCATGAACAGCCTGATGAAACACCAAATCAGTGTGTAGGCTTCTCAAAGCTGCGGGTGCAGGAGATTATTTTCAACGTGGAAAAGCACCTCTTTGCTTTTTGGGCCTTAAAATAGGCAAGTTGAGTCCCGAAATGACATGCCGCAGCAGAGCTGTAGTGTGCAGTGCTCTTGCAAACAGGCGTGTGCGCGCTGAGACTTGGCTCCTTGTTGTAGGTGGGTGGCACGAGCGACGTTGAAGTGAACGAGAAGAAGGACAGGGTTACGGATGCCCTGAACGCCACGCGTGCTGCCGTGGAGGAGGGCATCGTGCCCGGCGGCGGCTGTGCCTTGCTTCGCTGCATTCCAGCATTAGATGCTTTAACTCCAGCCAACGAAGATCAGAAAATTGGTAAGTAAATTACCTGAATGTTTGTGTTGACGAATGTTAAGATTAGATGTTCTTCTGCCTTGAGGCTTTATAAGGTTACGTCGGATCCCTTTGAATGAATTCTTGGACTTTGCTAGGATCAAGTAACTCCCTTTGATCTGGCACTCTCCACCTTACTGTGGAGGAGTTTCCACTGTGGCATTAACTTGGATTTGAAAGAACCAATAAAAATAAAGTAGGAATTGCGAACTTATGGAAAAGAGTTCCTGATACAATCTTTGTAGACAGACATCAGAATCATTAAGGGATTATATAGTAAAACGTATGGAAAAGGCTTTGTGTCTTGTTCCAAAACACCTATTCCAATAATACTCCTTTTTATCACTCGCTAAACCAAAACATACGTGAATATCTTTTTAACGATTTGTTGACAAATGCGAAACTAAAGAAAATGGTCTATGTTCCTGTTTACATGATTTTGTATTGATCTGTAGCCATGGGTGCCTGCCTTGGCACTAGAAGAAAAACGAATCTAATCCATAATTCTAAACGTTCTTTTTTCTTGTAGGCATAGAAATAATTAAGAGAACACTGAAAATTCCTGCAATGACTATTGCAAAGAATGCGGGAGTTGAAGGATCATTAATAGTTGAAAAAATCCTGCAGAGTCCAGCAGAGGTTGGCTACGATGCCATGCTTGGGGACTTTGTAAATATGGTAGAAAAAGGAATCATAGACCCAACAAAGGTAACTTGAAGCAGCGTTAATTTGTAGTTTTTCCCCTCCCACCTCCTGTGATAGGAAACAAGTATTAAGGTTTTTCTTTTTCCCCTGCTTTCAGGTTGTGAGAACGGCTCTCATGGATGCTGCAGGCGTTGCTTCTCTCTTATCAACAGCAGAAGCAGTAGTGACTGAAATTCCCAAGGAGGAGAAGGAGCCAGCAATGGGAGGAATGGGTGGAATGGGCGGAGGAATGGGAGGGGGCATGTTCTAATTCCCGGGATTCTGATGCATCATGAACTGTGCTGGTTAAGACTGACAGTTCTGACTTAAAATCTTCAGAGGTCAGTGCAGGAGGATGGATAGTGACTGAAGAAAGGCTGGTGTTTAAAAGAATCACTGTAACCCTCAGTTACTGGATTTCATTTAACACGTGTAATTGTTTACAGTCATTGTCCATGCCTACAGATAATTTATTTTGTATTTTTGAATAAAGACATTTGTACATTCCTGATAACCGGGTGCAAGATCCATCTACCAAGGTTCCGATTTAAACTTAATTAAGGCACTTGATATTCTGTTTCAGAATTTATTGGTGCTTGCCATTACTAGGAAGAACTTGGAAGCCACTGGGCTGGAGACTAGACAATTGTGTACAAAGTAGACAAATATACAATTATGTGACCTTTATGTAATAAAACAACAAACTGCTCAAAAGTTATGAAATGTATCACCTTCTTCATCTGTACACAAAGCCATAGCTCTGGGAGAGAACTGGTAAAATACGCCTAAGATTTGCCAGAAGTCCCAATGTTTGTGCTTCAAAAATATAGAGCATTTTTTTTCCAGGAAACTTTCCTTGGTCTAGAATGTTTCTAAAAAAAAAAAAGTGACTTTAATTTTGGTAATAAATACCTAAGCTGAGTTGCACCACTGCTCTTTGAACTATTAAACAGTGCTATCCACAGCAGGCACGTGCCGTGGCTTCATTTTGCCCTTGCTGGGCCCCTTGCTTCAAAGTGAAACGCTGGGAGAATCCTTCACAGGGCTGTGGGAGGGAAAGGGCCTTGGGGCTGTGAAAAGGGTCATTTTTCTTTGGTCTAGAAGGGGGAGGGGGGCAGATACATGCAGGCTTTTTTTCTCCCCCCTGCACATACTTAATAATTGCTCAGAGGTGCAGAGCGTAGCTACCTCCCTGCAAGTGCTTGGTTGAGTCTCCTGGCCTAGGTTGGAGGATGGGGTTTGATTTGGATGAGGTACTGCCTGGCACGCTCCCAAAGAGGGTTCTGTACAGGATCTGCTGCTGCCTGGTTCCCAGCACACGGCTGAAAATCTACATCATAAGTCTTTTGCTTTTCAACTTTGTTTCCCAACACTTCAAAAACAGGGTCTTCCTGAACTGCCCCCGGCCGTTCTTCTGTTTTGTTGTCTCACTGTACCCACTGGCCAGCTCTTCAACCTGTTTAAACTGACCACTCGGTCCCACTGATGCTTTCCCCAGCTTCCCCCCTCTCATGGGGCCTCCCCTTCGCGGCTGTCAGGCCGGGAATTGTCCTCGCTCTGTCTGGAAGCAGCCTCGGCCATCCCCCCTGCTAACCTTTGCCCCCGTTCCGCAGGGACCGCGCAGGTGGCAAAGGCTCCAGAAAGGGGAACTTCAACCATGAAACCAACCCAGCCTCAAACTCGCCTCTTCTCGCTAAAGCAGCCTGGTGAACCTCAAGGCAGAGATGGAAAGGATGTTGTTACCTCTGTTCACCGAGCTCAATACTTGAAGTAACATAAAGAAAATATTACTGAAAATACAATCAAAGGGAGAGCTGGCCCTACGTCACTGCACCAACATCCACACGTAGACGCGCAGCGCAGCCTGTACCGACTGCCCTTGGCTGTGCTTAGGCTGCAGTAAGAATAACTTGTTCCTTCCTTCCCAGAATGTGGTTTCTGTGACCCAGTTTTTCAGCGAGGTAACATATCTGTTAATTCAGTACAGGACTAGAGCTGGGCACAGGGATCTTGGATCACATCCAGCGTATCCAAATCACTGTGCAAAAGAGCAAAATGGTGCCAGGAGGCAAGTTCATCTTGCCAAACGGAATTCAGGGGGTTTCCCAGGCAGGAAGGAACAACTGGATGGAGCTGAGGCTGCTGCTCTCAAAAATTACAACATCCCTATATCCAATATAGGCTTAAGGCGGCTTTTTTTTTCTCTCTATAGCAATAACTGGCAGGAATTCGACAGCAGACAGACTGCTGAGCTGACCCGTCTTCTACTTGGATCAAAAACACCTGCTACTCGGTTCTTTCACAGCGTTTTGTACTCCAAAGCCAGAATGTCAGCATTTCCTTTCACTTGGCCTGAGCAGCTAAGTTAGTGCTGGTAAGTTACATTCAAACTCCTAATAACTTAAATCTCAGTTAATATATTACAAACACTGTAAAAATACAAGCCTAGGCAAAGTAGAATACCTGATGTGATTACACAAACCATTTGACAGGTTAATAAATGGCAATTTCAGTTACCTTGTGTTACAGTAGCTGCCAGTCTGTTACTGCTAACACTTCAAATTGCACTTGATTGTAGCTTGGGTTTTCCTCTATGTACATCTGGCTGAACGTGTGCGTCTTTTGTACAACAGTAAATTACAGAGTTCAGATATCGAAGCGATGCCCCCAAAGGAGCATCGTACCCCTTGCATAAATAAAATATACATACAAATTTCTAATAGGAGCTGCTACAGTTTCCCTTTATGTGTGATGAACTTCGTGAAGCATTAGCTCCCGAGGTATGCTGGTTTCTGGGCCGTGCAGTTTGGATGCTCGTCTTTCGAAGGCCGCCACCATCTGCTTTACCACTTCATCAAAGAACAGCGTGGCAAGTTGAGAGTGTAGCAGGGACCGAAATTCAAAAGAAACCTGTTTAAGAAAATTGAAAAGATTTTCATGTGTCTAACGTGGGGGCAAAAATGTTGTTACAAAGAGACATTAAAGAATCTCCACTTAGTCTGTAAACAAGCTGTGAGAGAACAGATAGTTAAAATTGAGGTATCCATGAGCATGTATGTATAAAAAAGCCTTAACGGTCAGAAGAACGTCTCTAGCTTCTTCACTTATCTGGTTTCCTCAGCCCTCTGCGGTAATCATGCCTATTTGTCTAAACCCACTATATTTTATTTCATGAAAGAATGATATGTGGTAAGACGTGAGTACAGAAGTTTGAAAGTTTAAAACTACTGGTCAATGGTAGTAACAGAGGTTTTGCTCACAGAATTCACCTGCAAACAAAAATTCTCAGGTAAGGCGAAGCTCTTTAGTAAAATCAGAACTAGAGCAACCTGGCAGATGTAAACTGCTGTTTGTCTCCACCAGGAGCAATTGCTGACGAGATGCACGTTACCGCTCTGGGGAACTTCACCCCTCTTCCACCGCTCGTCTTTTCCCGAACAGAACTGCTGTTTTCTGCTAGCTGCTGAACCTTGCCCATAAACTGCAGCCCCTGTCGTCAAGGTCATGGCAGGGAGCAGAAGGGAGTTTGCTTTCGACCTCCCCCAACAAAAGGAAGAGTCCGGACAGCAGCAAGGTCACCAATACCAAACAACCTCTTCTCTTCCTTTGTGCTCTGCTGCCCTTTGGTCTAGTTAGAGAACGTTGCCCTGGGGCTGCGGTGTTGAGCTGGGTCCAGCGCTTCCAGAAACGGTTACAGAATTGCCAGGAAAGAAAACGCAGGCTGCTCTTCTGTAATTCTCACACACCTGCTACAGCACGTTTTTTTGGATGGAGCTTGAAGCATTTCACCCTTCTTGAGAATTCAGCACATTAAATGCCAAAGGAAGCAAATAAGTTTTCTCTTGAATTGTTTAGGCAGGAAACGCATAGTGATGACTGAAGTGATTTAACTACTTGGACTGTAAGCCAGATGTGGCTTCATTAACACTTACTTGACCTCAAGCAACTGTGAAATTAATCTACGTACCTTTTGAAAGCCTCAGGCTTGTCATTTAGAGCACAATTTTAAATCATATTTAGCAACTGTGCAAGAACTCGAGCTATAGTATATATTTACAAAGTTTGCAGGTGATAACCTGTTCTTAATCTATATACCAAATAATTTAAGAGCTGAAGCGTGGCTCAAACTAGGTACGACTCATTAAAGTCCAGTGTGTGCATTTGTACACGCACACACGTGTGTGTCTCTCCTGCTATCAGGCTGGTAAAACTGCAATACAGCAGCCTGTGGGAACCAGCATTACCAGTGTTTTCTAAAGGAAACTGGTGTTCCTGAAATCAAAATTTCCTCTTTTTTGAGTGTTAGTAGCTGTCTAGTAGGTTTTCAAGAAGTGTGTTGTGAAACGTTTATCATCCCTGTCTGCAGAGGCCAGGAAGCTACGTAACACAGCAAGGCAGTAACTGAGCGAGGGTTACAACCCCGGTCTCTGCCCCTGTGATGCCAAGCCCTGCTCAGCTGGCTGTATTCGCTTCTGTTACCTCAAAATGGGGTGAGCAGTACGAAGTACTGATAGTGTTTCCCCAAGAAGGTGAAAATGTCCTTTTAAAGTCCATTTTTGACTCCCTTTAACTGAAGTTCTCAACCTGAAATGTCAAAAGGTGGCTTTGGTAAAACACACAAACAAAACAAAACAAAAATAAGTGTTTTCCACCCAAATTCAGTGCTTAGGATTTAAACAATTGCTTAATGCTATTTTGCTCAGCTAATTTGTGGTTTAGGTTAAAAGTTATGTTACATACTAGTCAGTAGCAGTAATTGGTGCTGAGCACATTTGCTTGGAAAAGTTGACATACTGTGAGCAAACAGTGTGCAAAGGCAGCTGGCAAATCCCATGAGGAAAGGTATCCTCAAGTGTCTACAGGGCTGTTTTACTGCTGAGCAGTAAATGCGATTAAATTGCAAAATGCTAACCCAGGGGGACAATACCCTTGCTTACAAAATACCCCAAAAGCTGTTTTTCTAATTTATGGTTTAAAGCAGAGTATCCCTGCAGATGGCAGCAGGATCAACCTGTTTCTGTGTACTTTTGTAGGCCGTTCTAAATCGCAGCTTAGTTACGTGCCAAATGGGATATTTATTCTCAAAAGTTAGAAAGAGAAGTTATCTCTTCTCTATTACAAAACGTAAGAAAAAAAACAATGTTTTGAAAGACTAACTAGAGAAAATAGCAGAACAGTAACCTCAGTTGAAAACAACTTCTGCAGCAGTAACAGACAGTAAAACAGATACTGAATTAAAATAAATAAATAACAAACCAAACAGGAGTTGAGGAGGAATATGAGCCAATACCTACTTTCTGACAGCAAGATCACTTAGGTTGTAAAGTAGTTAAAGGAAACAGCAAAGCCCACAACTATGTTTAGTATTTTTCCTTCTAGATCTACTTGTGTAAAATCTTTGGCATGTTCAGAATTGCACCGATACAGCAGTCTGTAGCAGTTTCATTATTCGTGGATGCCCCCTGGCAGAATGCTCTCCCTGAAACATCCTGGAGCTGCTCTCAGATGGTAAAGAATATAAAAATTATGTTGGATATTTGGGACTAAAATTTAATGAGTTTCAGAGAATGTATGTTTAGGAAAAAAAATAGTGCATGAAAAATAAACACAAAATACTATGATACAAGGTACTCTTTCTATGCCTTTTCTGTAGTTTGAGGTGGTTTAGTGATAATACTTACTGAAAAATCCAATGTGCAGGTCCTTGGATAACCAGGGATACCTGGGCTGAAACGCCACACAGTTTCCAAGTGATTAAATAGTTTTCCATCTGTGCAGGATGCCTAAAAGAAAGTTTAAAAGTCCAAGCTAGGATTAAGCTCTTAGAGAAGTGACGAACTGGTACTACTGAAGTTTGCACTCACATTCTGTTAGACACTGGGGGTCGTGGCATACTTAAAGATTACCCTTAGAGTGCAGCCAGCCTCAGATTCCAGCTACAGTGTCATTTAAGGTGAAGTAATTGAATCCCTTTTAAGGGAGAGAGAGAGGATTGTGTTGGGAACCATAAAACAGATCTCAAGACTGATGTGTACAACTGTAATTAACACTATAATGGGTATATTTATATATTTATATAATGGGTAATGGGTAATTTTGAACAGCACTGTTTTAAACAAAGCATGGGATAAGATTTTTTTATTATGTTTTTATTATTATTATTTGTATAGAGTGTTTTATATCTTGATATACAGACTGGTAGTCCTCAGCTGGAGAAATGTCTAGGATCAAAACAAACCTGACTCAAGTCAAACTCCTGACAAGACACTACTCTCACTGAGAGCAATCATGACCTAAGAAAGACTCTGCAGCTTCAGAAGTTAAAGTGTGCACAATAATTGGCTTCAGAATTTTCTGTTTTGAGCTAAGAGAAAGCCTAGAAAAGAACAGTGAAATGGGATATCCAAGCAGTTACTTTGAACAGAATTTGAATAGAACTTAGTTGCTGTCATTTGAGTTGCATAATAAATAAATAAATAAATAATCTGGAAGGGGGGGGGAAAAAAAACAAAAAAAGAGGCAGTTCTGAGAGGAGCAGTTCTGAATGGATTCCTGAGGAAGAGTTTTAAACCTGTAAGGCAAACAAGCAATTGAACTCCAGGCCTCATTTTAAATTTCTCCCCTTTAATTACTGCACTGATTAAGCTGAAAGAAAAGTACGACTGCTTCTCTTCTGAAGCAATTAATTCTAAAAAAAATTGACTCTAAATCTATTGTTCTATCTTTTCATAAATCTCCTGATTAAGAGGTTCTTCAGCAGATACTCCACTTAAGCTTAAGACTTATACAGAGGAGTCAGAAATGTCAAAAGAAAAGTATGAGAGAGATCATCAATTTTGCTTAGGGATCTGAAGTTACAGTCTTCCAAGAAAATGTTTAAGTCAGTGTCAATTTGCATTTAGAGAGGCTTGGATAAAATACAGTGAGAAGTAAATCTTGTGATTAAAGTAGTGTATCTTCATTAACAGTTGCTTGTTTCCATTCATGTAAAATTAAATTAAGAAGCAAATTAAGAAGGAAATTATTCCACCTATTTGGCAGCCCGTGTTTTAATATAGCATATTGATCTCTCCCCGGTTAACCTCAAGTCTTTAAATAAAAGCTCTACAATTTTGAGCACACAAAGCAATTCCAGGATCACTTTTGATGTGAAGTGACAGTTTCCTGTAGTATTCTACAATTCTACAAAATACTACAAAAAAATGTAGCATTCTACAATTTCTATAAACAAAAGTTGAGGGAAGCTACAGCTAAGAAAAAGAAAAAAAAATAAGTTACCTTAACTAAATGCGGCCTCACTAGGGTAACGACTGAGGTATATCTCTCCAGGACGGGAGGGAATCCTATTTCTAACTGCGCTTTGCAGTATCCAGAACGCTTCGATAATATATCCGATTTCTTACACCAAGGAACAAACAGTTTGTAATTCTCCACAAGAGCAACAACTTCATACATCTCCTGCATAGAATACCTGCAAACAGAAATATGGACATTACAGTTAGAAGATGGTTTAACTTTAAATTCAGTTCAAACAAATAAATCAAGTCGAAAAGTGGCATAAATTCCACAATCAGCATCAATTTTGAGGCTGAATATGCAGTCACCTGAAAAGACTGCGGATATTTCTGGAAGGTAAAAAATACAGCTCTGCTAATTAACAGATGAAAAAGTAATAAGCTGATAAAAAAAGTTTTTGCACAGAAAAAGCAAGACACATAAAGACATGCAGCAGTACTAAGGGCTAAGAATTGTTAAGCATGCCGAAAGTACTATATCTAAGGAATAATTCATATTACTGTGCATCAGAGACATGGAGCAAGGGCCTGGTTCCATTAACTTAGTGGGAACTTTTTCACTAGCCTTAAGGCAAATGAGATTTCAACGTGTTTTCCTGTGATTACATGTTTTTTCATCACCCAACTAATTTTTTTTTTATGTTTTTTTTTGCTGCTCTATTTCAGATTAAAAAAAAACCTCTACAATTTCTGAAATTCAACCCCCTTTTAAGTCTCTAGCTGGCAGCCAGCCACAGGGACACGGGTCTCCAGAGATGCCTAATCTTTCAACTCCTTGTGTTTGTGGTTAGTCACAGTACATATGAAACCTCTTTCCACGCTACTATACAAACCCTATAATTCTTCTTTCGGAATATTCTTTTCTTTTGTTTACTAGTGGTGCAGTCATATTGAAGAAATTCCTTGAAAGGGTATGGTTCGTTTCAGGTGCTTGCAGCAGAGAAATTCTGGTCATCAGAATACCACAGGAAGCCAAGTGCCTGCAACAGTGAATAAGCTATTTTAGTGTGTTCGGAATCAGCAAAAATAAAAGCCAGTGCATTCAGGTGAGACGCATATCAGTTTTAAAGAATTCCAGAAAATATCACCTTTAGAAGGATAAACAAAAGCTCAGTAAGAGCTTACAAACTGTTAAAAATAGAAGGGAGATTTTTGCCTTGGGAGAAACTAAGAATAGCTCCTAGTCACCAGGGGAGTAACTAGGAGAGAAAAAATACAAAGGCCTCTTATTAAATGCTGTCTTCACGGCAACTTAATATCATGTAAGAAAAACTCATGTATTTAATTTGAAGAACAGGTTTTTGCTAGTAAGACCAAGCCCAATCTTCAAAACGAGGAGAAGGTTCCCCTTGGAGATACGAAGCTGGACCCTGCTCTAATCCCCCTGGCTGCCCTCCATCTCCTAGAAGTCCGATTCATTCCTGAAGTCCTTTCCGAAGTGGCGGTGCTTCTTCAGCTTTTGACATTTACTTATTCCGCAAACATCAATGTACAAAGCCTTCTACATGGTGTTTTCATAGCTAAAACTTCTTAAGTTACCTTTTAGAAGGCAGCTTCAATAAATTGCAGTCGCGTACCAATAATGGGCAGTACTGACATTTTAGAAAATAAAGGAGCTGTTGGACATAGAGCAAGGTGACCGACAGCACTGATGTTAAATTGTAATCACTGGAATGGAAAGCTATAGTACTGATATTAAGAAAGAATTAATTGGGAAATCTTTTAACTATAAGCTCTGTGACCTTGAGGAATTGTATCTCAATGCAGTTGTAGTCTCTTTTTTTCCCACGTAAATGTGAAAAACATGTTATAAAAAAGCACTGCTTTGAGAGAAAACCCTGGAAGCTGCCACAGTAACGCTGTAGCTTCACCAGATTCATAGAAAGTTCTCAAACGTTTGCAACACACCGTGCCCTGGAGAGCTACTTTAAACTATTTTCTCCATCCTGAGGCCACACGGTCCAAGTCAGTTGTCAGGTTTCTTTTGCCATAATGCTATGCAAGTAAACCGAATCATACAATTTTATCCGCGTTTCAAGGAGAACTGCTGATACTTGCTAGGACAGATGTAACTTTATCTACACCGGCTCAGCTCAGAGGCCAAAAAGCCATCTGCAGACGAGCTGTTCTGGCTGCCCACTGCCCCTTCCCTGGCCCTTCCCGAGGACGAGGTGACAGCGGTTGTAACGCTGGCAAACTGGGGGGGACTTCAACTTTATCTGAAGAAAAAATAGATGCAGCAGGCTATTTTTAATTGCCACAGCATTTTCTAAGATTAAATATTTGGCAAAGGAAAACGAAACTCCAGCTGCTGACTGTAAAGTGTCTCGAATCAGCGGTGTCCGTACAGTTGTGTTTGCTGTTATCTCAAGCATCACTTCCGCAGTGTCACCTGATGGCCATTTTATGCTCTACACGAGTTGGTTTTACTCCTCCTGTTTGCGGGCAGCTGCTCGTGCTCCGGAGAAGCGACCATTCCCCATTCCCAGCCACCGTCCTCATCCGCTCGGCCTGAAAAACCGCGAGGCGCCGCATTACCCGTGCAAGACGGGAGAGCACTGGGAAGCGGGGCAGTGTAATCGGCGTCCCTCAAGGCTACCCTAATGCCCGGCACTTCGCTTGCAGGTTGCACTGGCCTCCATCACCCGCAGGACTCCTTCAAGCCACACCACAAACACTCGCAAACTTGGTTTTCAACCAGCTGCGCCTTCAGCTTCCAGACCGGGGGGCGGTTCTCTCTCCCGAACACGCCTCCCCGCCGCCGCTGTCACCTTCCTCGCGGGGCGGTAGCGCGTCTAACACTCGATTTTTAACGACAGCCACTTTATTCAGCACGGTGGAGCTGCCGCAACGCTGCAGCCGAACCCGGAGGGTTTACTGAGGAGCCGCGGAGGGAAAGGGGCCCCGGGCAGCCTCCCCGCTACGGCAGCGGCTGCCGCGGCTCGGGCAGGGGAACCCGCTGCCGCCCCGGGAGCTGCCCCGCCGCCTCCCGCCCGCCCC
>VWPW01027324.1:0-20991 GCA_013389825.1 Crypturellus undulatus | reverse complement strand
CTTCGCGGCGCTCGCCTGCCGCCCGCCGGAGGCGCTCGCTCCCCGCGACACGTGTCAGCAGCGCGCGGTTGTTTTCCTGCCGCGGCCCTCGGGAGCGGCGCGGGGCTGCGGGGACAGCCGCGGCCAAGACGCACTTCCAGTCCGGGCGGCAGGAGGGAAACTGCGCCCGCAGCGGTGTTGTGAGGGGGGGTCTTCGCAGGCAGCGTGGAAGCAGGAGGGGTGCCTGAGGAATCAGCGTCTGCACACACACGGGCAAAGCCCTGGAGTGTTTTTGTTTGTTTGTTTTGTTTGTTTGTTTGTTTTGTTTTGTTTTTTGGACAGTGGCAATGCCTCGCCTTGCTCCTACATACCTTAATGCAAAACAATGATTGCATGAAGTGAGATAGTCAGGCTGCCCAAATTGTAGCTTTCTCTCAGGATGGCAAGNATGATTGCATGAAGTGAGATAGTCAGGCAGCCCAAATTGTAGCTTTCTCTCGGGATGGCAAGTTTTGCACTTAAAAAAAAATATATATATAAAACCCCTCTAATTTGGAGGCATCCGGAAGCCTGTTTGCTGTGGTTTTTAGGAGTGCAGATTTAGTCTTAGTGTATGGAATAAGGAAAAGATTCTGTCATTTTTTCACTTTTTTCCCTAAAAAAAAAAAAAAAAGCATTTTAACATTTTATAATATTTTTATAGAACTGCCGAGTTTATCTGTTTATGTGCTGTGAGGTCATGTACATAAGGTTTGTATCAGATATTGCCCAATTGGGTATCACAGTGCTCTTGTCTCTGGCACTAGCTAAAGATCTCCAATACAATAGCAGTATTTTTTTTCTTAATTTTCTTATACACTGAAGCAAGGCACAGTCTGCTGAATTTAAAAAAATACCGTCATAGTTATGTGTATTAGTGTTGTACTGAAACATGTTTTAAAGGTTTCTTGATATGTAACAAAAGCTATGCAAAATAGGCTGTCATTGTGTAATCTTTCCCTAGATACTAGCTGAGGGTTTTGATTTTTGTTTTCTTTTGAGTTCCATGGAGTCTTTTTTTTTTTTTTTAGTTCCCAGCTGATCTCCTAAGTTCTTGAGTTGTTTAATTCTAAATTGTCTTAACAGATTTTTCACATCTTCATCCTACTTTTAAATACTTGTTGTTTATTATGTTCAAGATACAACTTGGAAGATGTCCCAGATAATTTAAGGTTGTTTCACCTATGTAATTTACATGGAAACAGTCTGTCAAAGTTACAAAGTTATAATTCATCAAGTGCTTAAGTTTTGAAGCACTAATAAAAATAGTTTTTTAATTGATGCTTATTTCTTGTTAAACAAAGAAAAAAATCTCTGAACATAAGAGATTTAGTCCTAACATGTATGAAATTCCTAGTGAAATGAACTTGCATGAGGCAAGAGAAGTATGCAAAAATAGGTAGATAGAAAAACATAGACACTGTTTTGCTGTGAAATACTTAAAATACTCAATCAATACAGAGACTGATACCCATCTTTTAACAATGAATAATGTCTTCTACTCCAAACACGCTATAAATAGAGCTGATTGTATAATAATGGAGTATGTATTTTGAGAACAGCTGCCATGATTTGACTGTGTGCAACATTTTCAATGACTTTTAGTTCAAATGTGTCCACTTTTATAATGTTTACTGTATTTTTCCAAATGTACTGTGCATGTTAAAAGTGCCTTTTAAAAATACCAGAATATATTAAGGTGAGCGAATAGGGGTAAAGGAAAGGGAATAACCAGTAGGATGTTGTGCTATTGTGCTATTTGTGTGTTTTTTGTTTGTTCTGTTACTTGATTGAAGAAACCTTCAGTGTTTAGGTCTTAGCTGAATAAATCATTAGGCAATTACTTTGCTTTAGCAAATCAAGTTTTTAATTTGTTGACATTCTCTTTCTTCATTTGATTTGAATTTGAATGCTTTCATAAATTCACAGAATCACAGAATGATTGAGCTTGGAAGGGACCTCTAGAGATCATCTAGGCCAACTGGGTATTAAGTTTTTGTAGAAAATGCTGGTTAGATCAAGGAAGGTAAACACAATCCAAAACTCAAACAAAATTCTTTTCCTGCTAGTTATATTGTACTTCCTTAACTTGCAGTCAAGTTGGGCCTGCCTTTTACCTTTTAAACCTCCTAGTTAAAGGGGGAAAGGGTGTTGCAGTTCATTGTGTGGCCCTTCCTCTTAGAAAGTGCTTCCTTTAGATCGTGAATCTAGCACTTGTAGGATTCATTGTCTCGGTTAAAAAAATATATGGACTATAAGTGAGGGTTTACCATTCCATGTAGACTTATTCTTAAAAATCAAACAAACAAAAATCAACAAGTCCGCAGATTTTGCTGTAAAGAAACTAAAAATGCTTCTTTATCTGTACTCCTTATAACTGAAAGGAGAAGGTTGAAGACCTTGATGGTCATAGTTGAGACTTGTGCTCTAGTCAGGAAATATAGTTATTTACAAAATAAGAATAAAAACACAAGGCCTTAGTGTATGACTTTTTGGGAAGAAATATTAATAGGAGGAGGATTTTGGTTTGGCTTTTTGCTGCAGAACTCCCACAATTGCTTTAACAAAATCAGCTTTGTTGAGGGTAGTAGTGGTGGGAGCCCAAGGCCAGGCAAAGCTCTTGGATGCTTTGTACTCAACGGGCTACTTGCTGATGCTTTAATACTTTAATTGGTTGAGCTGCATGTTTTCCTGAATTCAGCTGGCAAATGATGGAAAGCTGTCCTTGTGGCAACGCTGGCCTCAGGTATTACCTTTTACCCAGACTGTAAATGAAATCAGGAAATTGATTTGCCCTTAGAAAAACAAAGATAAAAAACAAAGCCCATGAGAAAAATACCTTTTTCTGTTATATCCCTTCCATAATCCTATAGCATAGCTTCTCATAGGAATAGGATAACCTCACAAAAATGAGATACCTTAAGATGATACTTCTGTGGGTGAGACAGTTACGTAATTTGACAGGAGTAGGTTCTGTTGCTTCTCTGGGAAGTAACGTCTCATCTGTTTGAGCAACTGGTCATTGGTTTTGAACTCTCTGGAATTCCCTGTGCGGGATATTGCGGGGAGCTAGCTGTTCCTCGAGGCAGCATTGAACAGATAAATGATGATGACCAGCCTTTGTCAGACCTCTTGTGAGCTCAAAGCTTGGCATGTATCAGAGATGACTGTCCAGCTAACCTTGTCCTGGAGATCTGCAAAGGTTTACGGGAAGCCCTTTTTTGGCACAGAGCAAGGTAATGCTTGTCAGCCAGCCTCTTACGCCTTCTGTACGTGGAACTCAAGATGGTTCTAAAAACCTACCCCTGCTTTCCTCTCCTTGTCCACAAGAGCACTGCAGGAGTTCCCAGACAGATTTAAAGTGCCTGCTGCCAAGGCGGTGTTCCCAGCTGCTGCTCCTGTGAGCTGCATGTGGACATATAACCCCTGTATTCTCCCTTATAGCTGTAAACCACACAGGCTTATCGGGGGAAACTGTGCACTCAGTTAAATCTGTGAAAAACACGCCTTTGCACTGAAATCATAATTTGGTGTACAGTGCAACTCTTGCGTTTTTAGGGGGAGCATGCAAGAAGAGGACCTAGTCTTAAAACTTAGAGAGGTGTCAATTAAAATCAAAATTGCTTTGCTAAGAAGTTTTTTTTTGTTCTTGCAATCACTAAATAAATCCTTCAAAATCCTGTCTAGTGGTCTCAAGTCCAGTATTTTGGATTAGTAGTAATCTTACAAAATTTTAAATACTTTTTTTTCCCTTTTGTCCAGATTTTTGAGCAATTATTTCTGTATGGTGCTTTTTGACAGATACTTGGGTGGCAAAACTTTGTGATATCCATTCAGGCTGGAAAAAACAAAACAAATGGACGTCAATAGTAAAAAGCACAAATAGACGTATTCGAGACAGAATTATCTTTTAGAAGTATTTCTCTATAATTTTTGTAAATTGACTAGTTTCACTCCAGGTAACACAGCAGTCAGTACTGCTTCAGATGGGAAAATGTAAATACGCGGTCAGGGTATTTCAGTCAAAAAATTACAGCTCTTTATGGACAAGAAAATAGTTTTTTGGCTGGTAGAAATTCAGATTGTATGAATAGTTGTCTTTGCATATCTACTGATTCTAATAAAATACAAAAGGAAACAGATATTTATGGGAGTAGCTGTATCTTAATAGACTTAAGTCCTAATTGTATTTGTTAGGAAACACTGAATTACTGTGACTGACTTTCTTGATATCCTGTAAGGTAGGAGGACAGAATGTTTTGGCTTGATTCTTCTGGCTTAACCACTTAATGTCCTTTGTAATCGAAAAAGTGTCAAATTTCTAGCTTCAGAGATGGCTCCCAGAGTTGCTTAGAGTCTGATTGGACGTAGTGAAGAGTGACAAAGCTCCCATTTTTTTCCTGTTTGACTAGGGTTATATTAGTGAGGAATAGGGTAAGCATTTTGTTATCCAGAATAGCAGCAGAACATTCAAAGGCGATGGAGGCAGGCAGGAGGAGTCACAAGTAAATTGCAGTTCAGTAGCCAAAGTGTGGGGAAATTGATGTGTGTTTTTTTTTTTTTTTTTTTTCTTCCTGACTTGGTATACAATGACATGCTTTTTTTTTTTCGTTTGTTCAAAGATGTTACAGCTTTCATATTTTGGGTGTTTTGTTGTTGAATAGAGCTTACTTATGTATGTATGTATTTAGGTGTGTGTGAAAGTGTAAAGACTTGAGTTTGTTGGTGTCTTTTTTCCTAGATATTGAAGCACAAATTCGAGAAATTCAAGGAAAAAAGCCTGCCCTTGATGAAGCACAAGGAGTAGGCCTTGATTCCACAGGATATTATGATCAAGAAATTTATGGTGGCAGTGACAGCAGGTTTGCTGGATATGTAACTTCTATTGCTGCAACTGAATTAGAGGATGTAAGTGTTTAAATTTATTTGTTTACAGTATGCAGTCTAAGTATTTTGGCATTAGTTTTGAGCAGCTTTGAACTGCAGTTACTCAAGTAAAAGCAGTTTAAGCTCTACTGGATGAGTCAGTTCTTATCCAGAAACTCCTCGGATCTAAGTCTGGCTTGCACTTCATGAAAGGTGCTTTGAAAGTCATGTAGCCCTATGCAGAAGCCAAAAAGTTGTGGTCTGGTATTTAACTTGTATAGTCTTAGTTAAAATAATTAACTTCATTCTGTCGTTGCTGCTATGATGAAAAATTTTGGAAAAAATTTACTAAAACTTGGGCAGGAAGAATTTGAGTAAATATTTTAAGATTATTCTTTCTACTTTATTTCAAGCCCTAGAGCAAATGTTTTTGAGGATTCTTTTTGGCAGTATTGATTATATTCTCTTTATGTCTTCTGGTCATTAGATTTGTTTAATTTCTGATGTTAAACATTTGACCACATTTTCAGGTGCTGGACCAGCTGTGTGATTTGTTCTGATCATGAATAGGCTAAGGTGGCTAGGGATTATACTCAGTGAATTATGTTTTGAAAACAAGCTAAAAATGTTATTTACAGTTTTGTACAAGTTAGTATTAAATTGACTTATAGTTTTGAGAGCAATTATTTTGGGCTTGTTCTCTTAATTATTGCACTGAAGCTGGCTAGTTTTATGTGGAAATATATAGCAGAAGCAGAAGGAAAAAATATATAGCAGAAGAAGAAGGAGAAAAGCATTCTGAAATACTAGCTGATGTGATGAAGTGCACATAACTAAATAAATAGTGCCAGTTGTCCCTTTTCAACTTGTCTAGGAATCAATTTTGGTGATCATACATAAAATTTGCATAACTTTATCTCATACCCCTTGATAAATTTGCTATGTCGTTATACTCATAGGATGATGATGACTACTCTTCTACAAGTTTGCTTGGCCAGAAGAAGCCAGGGTACCATGCTCCAGTGGCATTGCTTAATGACATACCACAGTCAACTGAACAGGTATGCCCTAATTTAAAACATGCCAAAATACTGTTGTAGCTTTTAAGGAGAAAAAAACTTGTAGACCAGAAGCCTGTAAGATGTCTTCAAATGGCTGCAGTATTTTATTTTTGCTACCAGCTTATTATTTTTTTATTTTAGAATTTCCCAGATTGCTTAAAATTGGTGTTTCTACATGTAAAGAGTGATATATAGATTTACAGTAAGCTTTCTACTCAAAAGCAACAGAAACAACTCAGTGCCTTTGTTTATATTTTTGTAGAGAAGTTTTAGGCATGTGCTCCTAAAGTACTTTTCTGTGAATCTTAAAACCATATGAAATGAAATAAGTTTTAAGTTTTCCATAGAAGCAGAGTAAGGCTAACAGCGTGAAAGCATTTAGAATGTAATAAATGNTTTAGGCATGTGCTCCTAAAGTACTTTTCTGTGAATCTTAAAACCATATGAAATGAAATTTCTGACCAAGTAACTTTTGGCAAAAAGTTCATTTATTACATTCTAAATGCTTTCACGCTGTTAGCCTTACTCTGCTTCTATGGAAAACTTGAAACTTACTTGGTCAGAAATTCTGTTTTTAAAAAATCATTTATGTGTTACAAAAATGAAATTCCGCCTAGTGTTTTGACATTCCAACTCGATTTAAAAAAAACAAATAGTAGTCCTTTTGAGTGATTCTTAAAGTAAATAGTCCAGTAGTCATTTTTTTTTCCCGTGGTTCTTTTTACATATGTGGCTAACAGAATTCTTCTGTTGTAGTATGATCCCTTTGCAGAGCACCGTCCTCAAAAGATTGCAGATCGGGAGGATGAATACAAAAAGCACAGGCGGATGATGATAATTTCCCCTGAACGTCTTGATCCTTTTGCAGATGGTAATTTCTTTTTTTACTTTTCTATACCCGTTATGAAGTCCGTTGTCTTAAATTGTCTTTAGCCCTTTGATTTCTGTTGGCATGCTTATAAACTTAGTTTTGTTTTAAACGTCCCCCTTTTATATAGATTTGGTTGAAATCCTAGATGCCATATTCTTCATCTTTATAATACAAGTTTTCTTTCCAGGTAGAAGGACAAGAAAATAATGAGCCATTGCCATAGAAACACAAAGGGTTAAAGGTTTCTCTTTTCTTTTTGTTTTGGGTTGTGCGTTATACTTTGAAGAGCTTGTTTGTTGAGTGCTCAAATTCTTTCAGTACTTGAAAGTTTTCATTCCAAACCGTAGATCTATGGCATTACTGCTTTTGCAATGCTAGTTCTCAAAAGAGAGCACCTAATTCTTACCACCTTAAGTAAACTTGGGTGGTATAGCAAAAAGAAACAAAAGCATATTTAAGACTTTGATACTTTTAATAGTTCAAGTCTGTTCTGGTATTTTAGAATGCAAGTGAGGAGAAGGGGTATAGTGGGTCTGATGGAAACTTTGTTCAGGTGAGTGAGTTTCACAAGTGGAGTAAGGTGCCTGTTGGCTTAATATTAGCAGCTGTTTTGCAGGTTTTATGAATTAGAATTTCAGCCTGCATGAATTAATAGGGATAGTAATTATTTTACTTGCTTAATTGTAATTGATATAAACATGTATTGTCAGAATTCACAGGCCCATACTAACTGTCCTTAATTTCTTTCCTACAGCAGTACTGCTATATGCCAGTCCTGTCTGCATTCTTAAGGGTGCAGTTCAACACATCCTGTGTAGATTATGGTGAAAAAGTATTCCAAAGGAAAGTCCTATCAAAGCTAGTGTCAGAATGACACAGGCAATTGGGCAATGATCTTCAGTATAGAAATGTTTAAGAATTTAAGAATTTATTTTTCCCTAAATTGTTATGCTATACCACTTGTATAGCAAATTTGCACATTTTTCTTAGAAGAATAGTGCTTTTCTTGACAAGTCTCATTTTTATAAAGTTGGGCTTCTTGTAAAATATTTAAAGGTTAAACTTACGCAAGATACACAACATAAAACAACATGTGGTATACCAAAACCATTATCTGTGAGTATCATTATGGTGGTATATGTACTGTAATGCATTCAGCTCCCAATTGCAATTGTGTACCTTGAGAAGAAAAGAGGGGGAGAGAGTCATCAAACAGGATTTTGGGTTGTTATTGTTGTTGTTGTTTTTTTAATGAAGCCCTTTTACAATATGACACTCAAACATGTGGGAGATTTGTCCAGATTTGTGGAACATATAAACAGATCTTTATGATAAAACATTTTAAGTCATTACTCAGGTATGCAATAGTTATTTGTAGTCAGATAACAACTAGGATTTAGCAGCTTTCACAAGGTAATGTTTTGAATATAAATATCTTTCCAAAGTGTTACTAATGGTAAAGAGATAATTTTCTAGGCTTCTATTCTGCTGCTTGAAGTCAGAACTGCTGATGGAGACAAAGGCATGAAAGTGTACGTATTCCGGATTAGCAACCCAGGAACCCATCACTTCTGGAGACTCTTAACTGTGCTGTCATTTTATCATTTATATCTGCTTTAAAATATTTGTTTGAAACTGCAGTAGTTATGTTTGTGTTCAAACAGGTTAAATTGATCAGCAAACTCAATAAACGTAAGATACATGTAATTTTAAAAATTTTCGACCAAAAAGTAAAATTAAACAATCATAGAATACTATAATATTAGAGCAGGACAATAGAAAAAATCAATAAATTCTGCTTATCCTTTACTCATTGTGCTCCATTCCTGTTGCTGTTCTCTTCTGCAGGAGGGAAGACACCAGATCCTAAAATGAATGCCAGAACATACATGGATGTTATGCGTGAACAGCATTTAACAAAAGAAGAGGTGTGTGGCGCGGGAAGGCGGGGGGAGTGTTTGTTCTTTTGAATGTTACTTCATCCTTCAGCCTTTGAAAGCACAATAAGTGGGAGCTAAAATTCTGATGAGTATGTTCTTCACTTGAGCATCCGTCTTTGGAAAACCCTGTGCTTTGTATGTTAAAAGTCAGAAAAATTTAAAGATCAAAGTTTCTAAACATCTGTTCTAAATAACACCTAAAGAATGGAGGGAGAAGCAGTCTTTGAATATATTTTAATGAAGACTTTTAATAGCACTTCAGAAATCTTGTTCTTAATTTTCTTTTAGAGGATGACAGACAAAATCCTAACAGTCATTTGAGAGGGAGGGCTTCAGTGACAGAAACACTGTTTTTGTGAGCTCTACTGAAAGAGAGCTGAGGCAGGTTTTAAAAGGCTTTTGTTGTAGGATGTACACATATGTTGCAGTACTGCAAGCTGGTACAAGGTTAACATTTGTTTTTAAATAATGGGGGAAAAAAAGTAAAGATGCATGTCTTATAATAAAGACTACTTTTAGTTAAAAACTATTACTTTAGTTAAAAAGGTGGTGGTGGTAGTAGCAAATAACTTGTGTAGTGCCAGATTGTTAATTAGAGCAAGATCTTATAGCTCTGCTGAGCTTTATAGATTTATGTTTGTTTATAATTGTTAATTTGCCTTTGTAAACCTCAAAAAATTAGCTTAAAAATGTAATACTCTTGAAGAATTTTTCTCTTATTTTTTCTCTGTACTCTGAATAGACTGTTTCACGAAATTTGTGGCTTATGTATTGTCTTTTTTGTGCCCTTGAATAGAGGGAAATTAGGCAACAGCTAGCAGAAAAAGCTAAAGCTGGAGAGCTTAAAGTCGTCAATGGAGCCTCATCTCAGCCGCCTTCAAAACGCAAACGGCGTTGGGATCAGACAGCTGATCAGACTCCTGGTGCTACACCTAAAAAACTGTCCAGTTGGGATCAAGCAGAGGTAGTAATCCTTCTGTTCATCAGCTATAATGATCTGTCTGTGATAGACATTATTAATGCTAATCCTTCTGAATTCTGGAAGTTTCTTACCTATTTGTTAAACAAAAAGCTGTCTTTTAGTGTATAATGTGAGATGTATTCATGCTTTTGTTTTTGTCTGATGTAGACTCCTGGACATACTCCCTCTCTGCGTTGGGATGAAACTCCAGGCCGTGCAAAAGGCAGTGAAACTCCTGGTGCCACCCCAGGCTCAAAAATATGGGATCCCACTCCCAGCCATACACCAGCGGGAGCTGCAACACCTGGACGGGACACACCTGGTCACGCCACCCCAGGCCACGGAGGTGCCACATCCAGTGCACGTAAAAATCGATGGGATGAAACACCTAAAACAGAAAGAGGTATTTATGGCGCAATGCTGAGTGCTAACAAGTCTGGAATGTCTAATGGCATAGGAATTTTTCGCTTTAGGTAAATAGGAGTAAAAGCCAGGCCAAAAGGAGCTACATTCTGACATCTAGTGGCTGATGCGAAATTTTCACCTGAATTTTGCAGCATTGACTTCTACCTGATAGTGTAAATGTGTTGTAAAAGAAACTCAGGTCAGAAGTTGTATCATGATTTTGTAGTATGTCGAGTGACTACTGCAGACTGAGACTTTAATGTGTAGTTAGGACCTCACAAATGAGCCTGCCCTGAGTTACCTTTTGTGTGTGTTTGTGTGCATGTCTTTTTGAGCCTTTCTGAAAGGGTCAGCACTGGAACGGGTTTTGAAAGTATTTTCTCACATCCCTAGTTTGAATGAGGCTCACATAGCAGAGAGCAGGAATGCCTTTGTTATTTAAAATAGTGTTTTTATCAACCAGGATGCAGAGAGTATTTTGGTGGTGCAAAGAATATTTGAATTCTTTGAATTTGTTTGGAATTTTATCCAGTTATACTAAGATGTAAAAATATGATAATGTGCTTTTTTCATAAAATGAAATTCTCCACTGAATGTTTTAGTGTAATAATTGTATTTAAAAAAAAAAGGGTCATAGTTCCTTGTTCAATATATTTGTTTTCTTTACCTGTATGGCTATTTGATAACTGCTTGTTTACATAGAGATGAACGTGAAATATTGTAAAGGAGGATGGATACCGTTTGATACTGTAGATGGAGTGCATCCTGTTCATCTTTCTGCAAAAATTGTGTTGTTTTTCCTCAGATACTCCGGGGCATGGCAGTGGCTGGGCCGAGACTCCTCGTACAGATCGTGGGGGCGATTCGATCGGCGAGACTCCAACACCCGGAGCAAGTAAAAGAAAGTCACGATGGGATGAAACGCCTGCTAGCCAGATGGGTGGCAGCACTCCTGTTCTGACACCTGGCAAAACACCCATTGGTACCCCAGCCATGAACATGGCAACTCCTACACCAGGTGAGTTCTCAGGATTCACTTTTTTCTGTTCTTGCTAGTATGAAATATTTGTCTTTATGCTGTATTCTGAAATGGACTTCTGTGTAATCTACCTGCATGAAAGCTATCTGTATATGCACAGTATAGCATTTTGAATGTCCACAAAACCTTAATTCTGGCAGGAGCCCTAAACTAAGGTTATAGGTCTGTGAGTGTTCATGCTAGTTGACAAAAATAAATAAAGGCCNTAAGGTTATAGGTCTGTGAGTGTTCATGACAAAAATAAATAAAGGCTGTCTAAGAATCTGGTAAAATACTAGCTGCATATTTGCTGTGTAAACTTTGGCTCAAAAGAACACTTGAAAGTTAAGTTTTGTCTACAGAATATTTTTTTATTTTTTTAATTCCTCTTAAAATTTGATTGTAGGTCATATAATGAGCATGACTCCTGAACAACTGCAGGCTTGGCGTTGGGAGAGGGAAATAGATGAGAGAAACAGGCCACTTTCTGATGAAGAATTGGATGCCATGTTCCCAGAAGGATATAAGGTAATTAATCAAAAATAAAATGCAACAGACTTACTACCGTGGTACTTTTCTTCTACCTGGGGGACATCTTTTTTTTTATCAGGTTTTCCAAAAAGTAGCACATTTCATGCTAATTATCATATTCACGTTGACAAATATTTTGTCCAGTTGCTGCTCTGTTGTAAAGCTGATTTCAAAGAGCAATTTTTATTCTGTATTTCAAGATGGGAATGTCTGTTAATATCAGAAATAAGCTCTGAATGGACTGATTAAAACACTAAACTCTGATGCAGAAAAATATAAAAGAGAGTCAGAAATTCTGGAAAAGTACTTAAAACATATTTATATATTTGTAGCAACACAAAGTGTTAGGTATTTTTAATATTTTGCAAGAAGGCTTTTAAAGATTATGATCTAGTCTCTCACTGATGACAATGAGCTATCTTTGAAGTATGGTCAGTAGAGGCTAAGCACAGATCAAACTGTTATACTGAATTTGCTTGCACACAGTAAACATGGGATAAAATATATGCAGCAACACTGGCATAAGTCCACAGGCAAATAAAATGGAAGATGCCATTTACTCATGTTTTATATTTAATAAATTTTCCTTCTTATTTCTGTTGTGGTGCGGCAGGTTTCCTGCCGTGCAGGCTGTGGAAATGAAATTTAGATGAGTGCTCAGGCATTTTATCGTATTTTTGCTATTTTTTTTCTGTAGGTTCTTCCTCCCCCAGCTGGTTACGTCCCTATTCGCACTCCAGCTCGCAAACTTACAGCAACTCCAACGCCTTTGGGTGGCATGACTGGATTCCACATGCAGACAGAAGACAGGACTATGAAGAGTGTCAATGATCAGCCCTCTGGAAACCTTCCATTCCTAAAACCAGATGATATCCAATACTTTGATAAACTGTTGGTAAATGAGATTTCCCTCATACTAATTTCTGTTTCCAGCTTTTCTTTGAAGATGTAGCAATTCCCATTGATATGTCTGGTATTTTTTACAGGTTGATGTTGATGAGTCAACACTGAGTCCCGAAGAACAGAAGGAGAGGAAAATAATGAAGTTACTTTTGAAAATAAAGAACGGCACACCTCCCATGAGAAAGGTAAGGTAATTCCACTGGTGTATGTATATCAGTTTAATTTTCAAAAATTTGCATTTGTTTTCAGGATTAGTTCCAAACTAACCTTACTTCTCCTGCAGCTGTCCGTGGGATTCTTTTGGGATGATCTTGATACTTGTTTAGTGCTTTCTACCTCTTAAATATCTGTGGGGCTTTCTTATTGTGTTTCAATGAAGTTGATTCTTGCAGCTCTTTATATAGTTAATAAATTCTATATAGCTTATATTTAAAATTATTATGAACATCTGGTGTAATTGTAACTTTCTAGATTTTGCTTTTTGAATTAATAGTGTAGCTCTTACTCAAGTTCTTGTCATAAGCATGGTGCAGTGGATACGCAGTCATCGTTGCACAGCTTTACTGTAAGCTGAGTTAGCACCAAAGTGCCTGGATCCAAGGAGTGTAAACTGCTGTTCAGATGGATCTGTTCTTATTGATAGACCAGAAGCTAGCTCTTCTCCAAAATAAAAAAATAGGGAGCTGACATCAGGGTTTGTCTCTTACTGCATAAATTTTTAAGCAAATGCAGCTTGAGATTGATTGAAATGAAATTTTGCAGTGTGTGATTACAGTGGATTACATTTTGACTTGGTCAGCATCTGTTTATTCTGTTTGCTACCTTAATTGAACTCAAGGTATTTGTTTTTGTTTAGGCTGCATTACGACAAATTACTGATAAAGCTCGGGAATTCGGAGCAGGGCCGTTGTTTAATCAGATTCTGCCTCTGCTGATGTCGCCGACGCTTGAAGATCAAGAACGTCACTTGCTGGTCAAAGTCATTGATAGAATTCTGTACAAACTGGATGACTTGGTCCGACCATATGTACACAAGGTTTGACATTTCATTCATATTTAATCTTTACTTGCTTTTGCTGTTCATTCTTGAGAACAGTGTACTGTTTACTTGCCTGTTGGGAGAGAGTGGACCCTTTTTCCCAAAAGTGCCTGACTTTTGGATTTTTCTACACTTGGGAGAGGAGGGAGGGCTTAGCTGGTCTAAATAGTATCTCTGGCCGAGGTTCTTCAAAGACAAAAAGCTACGAAAAAGGCAATAAAGAACATTTCTGGTGAGCAGAGTGCTTTAATCATGGGTCCATGGAATCATCTTACGTTTATGGAATCTTGATTTTATTTGTATATCCAGAAACACTACTAAAAGTATTAATGAATAGAAACATTAATGCGTTATTTTCTTTCAGATCCTTGTCGTCATTGAACCACTGCTGATTGATGAAGACTACTATGCCAGAGTGGAAGGCAGAGAAATTATTTCCAACTTGGCCAAGGTAAGAAAATCATATTCTTCCTGAAGGCATTGTAGCCATGGCAGAATAACTAAGCTCACAAGTATAACTTGGTGTGTTCCTTGCCTTTCAGGCTGCTGGTTTGGCAACAATGATCTCCACGATGCGACCCGATATTGATAACATGGATGAATACGTCCGAAACACCACAGCTCGAGCCTTTGCTGTTGTTGCCTCTGCTTTGGGCATTCCTTCTCTGTTACCCTTCTTGAAAGCTGTCTGTAAAAGCAAAAAATCCTGGCAGGCTAGGCATACCGGCATCAAAATTGTGCAGCAAATTGCCATTCTTATGGGTTGTGCTATCTTGCCTCATCTCAGGAGCTTGGTTGAAATTATTGAACATGGTAAGTCTTGCCTTTCTAGACTAAGAAAGGTGTTTGGTTGGTTTTGCATTGTTTTGGGTTGTTTGTTTTTCACCAGTGAGGCAAAATGTGATTGTAAAGTCATTATTTGGTCTGTCCTTTCGACACTGAGAAATAGTTTAGCTTCCTCTGAAAGAAATGGCTTTTTAAGCTTTCCTGAATAGATACCAGTCCCTGTATTTTTGCTATTTGGAGACAGAGATGGGAGAATCGGTGCTGAACAGCGTTCTCTTTGCAGGTTTGGTGGACGAGCAGCAGAAAGTCCGTACCATCAGTGCTTTGGCTATTGCTGCTTTGGCTGAAGCAGCTACTCCCTACGGTATCGAGTCATTTGATTCTGTTCTGAAGCCTTTGTGGAAGGGTATACGTCAACACAGAGGAAAGGTATATCTAAAATAATTCCTTTTATGTTGAATTGCTATGCATGTGTGAATTCTGTAACTTATTAGAGACTTTTTTTTTGCATTTAAATAGGGTTTGGCTGCCTTTTTGAAGGCTATTGGTTATCTGATTCCACTGATGGATGCTGAGTATGCCAACTATTATACCAGAGAAGTCATGCTAATCCTGATCAGAGAGTTCCAGTCTCCTGATGAAGAGATGAAAAAAATTGTATTGAAGGTATGTCAGAATTATTTGTCCACACACTGAGAGTGTATTATATTAAAGCAGACTGATAACTGTTGCTCTACATTATTGTTAAAACCTCTGTGAACATGAGTGTTTGCACTTTTCCTTAAAAAAAATGCCTAATTCAAATGGTTGATTTTTTTTTTATTCCCTACTAGGTGGTAAAGCAGTGTTGTGGTACAGATGGTGTTGAAGCAAACTACATTAAAACAGAGATCTTACCACCATTTTTCAAACACTTCTGGCAGCACAGAATGGCGTTGGATAGGAGAAACTACAGACAGGTATTTCTTCTTTTTGGTGCAAAGTTATTTGCAGGAAAACAAGATGTCCTCTTTATTAACTAGCAGTAGTGTGGCTGTGTTAGCTTTGCGCTTGGGTCTTTTTCTGTTCTAGCATTGCATGTTTACAATGCAGTTGTAAAACCTTACAGCTGTAGCTACAAGAGTTGCATTTAACCTCTTCTGAAATGATCATTGGTAACTTTTATTTTTTCCCTCCTGAAAACAGTTTCCACTGAAGTAAAAAGGGAAACTAGCTTGTTGCTGTCCCTCCCCTTCAGACTAAGGAAGCTTACATGCAAGACTTAAAAAGTAAATTTTACCTATGTTTATTTACCTCATATTTGTGTTTTTCAGTTGGTTGACACAACAGTGGAGCTGGCAAACAAAGTTGGAGCAGCGGAAATTATTTCTAGAATTGTGGATGATCTGAAGGATGAGGCAGAGCAGTACAGAAAAATGGTCATGGAAACAATTGAGAAGATTATGGGAAATCTAGGAGCAGCAGACATTGATCATAAGCTGGAAGAGCAGCTCATTGATGGTATCTTGTACGCCTTCCAGGAGCAGACCACAGAGGTATGACCAGTGGATGTTCAGTATTTGGTTCATTTAACTGTAGTGTGGCTCGCTGTTAGTTACATGGACAAACATGCCTGTAAGTGTTTTTTTTTTTTTTTTTGTTTTGTTTTGTTTTGTTTTTGTTTTTTTATAGATCTTCAGTGCTCTAATCATGAAAATCCAGAAATTAATTCTGGAATGTTAGCATTCTCATAATGATTTTGGATGAGCTCAAGTTTAACTAACAATATGGTGGTGGTTTTTTCTCTAATTTTTCTTTGTTGTTTTCACACGCAGGATTCCGTGATGCTGAATGGCTTTGGCACAGTGGTCAATGCTCTCGGCAAAAGAGTTAAACCCTATTTGCCACAGATCTGCGGTACAGTTTTGTGGCGTCTGAACAACAAATCAGCTAAAGTCCGGCAGCAGGCTGCCGACCTGATCTCTCGTACTGCGGTCGTCATGAAGACTTGTCAAGAGGTACTGACTTCTCCCACCAAATTTTCTCTAGCATTTCATAGTAGTGAAAGTCAAGAAGACATTAACATCTAAATCTTCTTAATCTGTTCTAGGAAAAACTGATGGGACACTTGGGTGTTGTGTTGTATGAGTACCTGGGTGAAGAATATCCTGAAGTCCTGGGCAGCATCCTCGGAGCACTTAAGGCCATTGTGAATGTTATAGGTACGTCTGTGTAGCTGACCGCATACCCGCTTAGAGCCAGTGGAGAGCCAGTGTAAAACTGACTGAATTGCTGTTTGAATTCGTAGGTATGCACAAGATGACGCCACCGATCAAGGACCTGCTGCCGCGCCTGACGCCCATTCTGAAGAACAGGCACGAGAAAGTGCAGGAGAACTGTATTGACCTTGTGGGGCGTATTGCAGACAGGTGAGCTGCCCGCGGGTGCAGTCACTGACCGGCTGTGTGAGCAAATCCCGTGTCAGTGTTATTGTTCATTTCTTGAAATTGCCTAAGTTTTACTTTGCAAGTTGTGTAATACTTAATAGAATATTTAGGAAATGGTCTGTTGAATGTATTTTAATGATCTTATTCATAAACACTTTGCAAGGGCACTGTCCATTTATGTAAACTTAATGTATCGTACTGTCTGCGTCCTAAAACCTGTGTAAATTGGAAGTATATGTTAACATACGCTCTCTCAAAACAGCCAGTGTCCTTGTTTTGATAATGAATAAATAGGTTCCACAAGTTGTGTGTTCTTATTTTAAAGTTCTATCACTCAACAATTGTCTTGTCTTTCAGGGGTGCAGAATACGTTTCTGCGAGAGAATGGATGAGGATCTGCTTTGAACTGCTAGAGTTATTAAAAGCTCACAAGAAAGCTATCCGAAGAGCCACAGTCAACACCTTTGGCTACATTGCAAAAGCTATTGGGTAAGTTGGCCTGATATTTATCCCTGTTATGTTCAACACTTAATGTGGTGATGGCTGCGGGTTTTACTGGGGAGGCATACATTTATAATAGGTTACATGTGTGTACTGGTTTTAATTCATTCTCTAGGAGGAGAACATAGTTATTATTCATTGGCAAAAGGTGCTGCACTTGAGTTATAGGCTAGCAAATTAAGCGCGGTTTGGTAGAAGAGCAGTTTGTCTCCTCTGGTCTTGTCAATGCAATATATATTCAGATCCATTCTGTTTTATTTCATAAATTCTTTTAGGTACTAAATGTCTCTACTTCTTGTGTTTTCACTAAATTATTACTTGTACTGATTTTCAAGGAATTTCTTGCTTATTAAGGTGACAGCATAAGTTAGCAAATTGTAGAGCAAAGTACTGTTTACATCTTTGTGTGTATTCTTAAGTAAGTGGTCAAATACTGCATTAAAACAGATAGAGCAAGCTACTGAGGAGTGCCATAACTGAGCTTCTGTGTTCAGGGTACTGCCTAAGTCTGTCAAAGTTGTCGCAGGAGTAATGTGCTCAGCTCTGTGTACAGGTATGTGGTTATCTGTGGGATCAGGGTAATAGTGGGGGCTTTTTCTATCCACCAGATTTTACAAGCTACCTAAGTCTGGAGAAAGGAAAAAAAGTTGCTTGTAAAAATCAAATCGTGCAGGTACTTAAGGCTGTTTTACAGCTTCGCTGATTCATATTACTCTTCAGTTACGTTTGGATTTTTAAGGAGAGCTAAGGTAGACCTTTCTGCACTACCACTTCCTACCTATCCCCACTGAAACCATTGACACGGACATGCATGTTTTTCCTTCCAGGCCTCATGATGTACTGGCTACACTGCTGAACAACCTGAAAGTGCAGGAGAGACAGAACAGAGTGTGTACTACAGTGGCAATCGCCATTGTAGCCGAAACGTGCTCACCTTTCACAGTGCTGCCTGCGCTCATGAATGAATACAGAGTTCCAGAACTGAATGTCCAGAATGGTGTGTTAAAATCCCTTTCTTTCCTGTTTGAATACATTGGAGAGATGGGAAAAGATTACATTTACGCCGTCACACCATTGCTGGAGGATGCTTTAATGGACAGGTGAGTGTGCTGCTTCTTTCCTATGGTGGTTAGCGATAGCTTTATATTAAGTACACGAATGTGTATCCACCACAGAAAATAGGCATTTTTTCTTTTTTTCTTTTTTTTTTTTTAAACAATATTAACTGACCAGCATCATTCAGAAGCCATTTTCTGACTGAAAATACTTCAGAACGTGTGCTCCTAATACTTTCAAAGATGAAAAGATGATAATACAAGCATCTTAAGTCAGGACTTAGTATTTGCAACCTGTTTTGGTAGATTTCCTTTATTAGTGCTGCTGCTTTAGAGTACAATAACTTGTCGTAAAACTTGCTCTTTCTAGTTTATAGGCTGATTTTAGCTTGCTTGTCCCTATGGTTAGGAAGGTGGTTTTGGCGCTTTTGAAAAAACCCAGGGAATATTTACTGCTCGTTGCATCATGCTTCAGAGTCCCCTTGTTCTCTTTGCAGAGACCTCGTGCACAGGCAGACGGCCAGCGCGGTGGTGCAGCACATGTCCCTGGGCGTTTATGGGTTTGGCTGCGAAGACTCTCTCAATCATTTGTTAAACTACGTGTGGCCTAACGTGTTTGAAACCTCTCCGCACGTCATCCAGGCAGTGATGGGGGCTCTGGAGGGCCTCAGAGTTGCTATCGGGCCCTGCCGAATGCTGCAGTACTGCTTGCAGGTACGTCCTGGTGCATGTTGGGCAGCGGAGCAAGCAGGATTTGGGTGTAATGACATAATTGATTATGTTGGCGATCAGAATTTGTATCATTTTGTCATTAGTATTCAGTTCAGCCTGTTCTGTGTAACAGGGCCAAATAAGCTCTTGCTGTGTTAAACGTAGCATCTGAACTCATAAAACAGGTGAGAAGCAACGATGAATATAGTGCAGATAATGTAGAAGAGGTGAGATTGTGCTTGGCTAACTTCATGTGGCTGTGGAACTTGTGTGTGTGCTTTAAGTGGGTGCCTCAGCACAGATATGTTGGAAGGTGAAAGGTATAGAAGAAATCTTGTGTGCAAGATTTTTGCAATTTTTATTTGCACTTATTTAAAATAGTAAAGAAAACTGCTCTTTCAGAGTGTTCACATTCTATTTTTTTTTTTTTTAGTAATATCATTCATCCACGGTATTTCTATCTAGTGGTCTCTACAGAATTCAGTCTCAGTTGGCAGAGCCAAAGATACAGGACTCAGTTGCTACCAAATACACTGCATCAGGTTCTAATTTTTGTTTTAAAAGGACAGCACAAAACTAGAAATATGTTTAGTGAAATTTTGCACAACAGAAAAGTAAGCTTTTTTTAACAACAATTTGCTAGTTTACAGCTTGCTAGTTTAGATGGTTACAAAATTGGGAATGACCCATTCAGTGTGTTGCCTTTTTTAAAAGTGATGTTAATTTCTGTAGTTCCTTTTTTAATGCATATTTTGTAAAACTAGATTAAACTTAGTAACAGGCCTTCAGAACTAATTTTTTTGATTTTGTTTTCTAGGGCTTGTTTCACCCTGCTCGCAAAGTCAGAGATGTTTATTGGAAGATTTATAATTCCATCTACATTGGTTCACAGGATGCTCTGATATCCCATTACCCAAGAATCTACAACGATGAAAAGAATACCTACATTCGCTATGAACTTGACTACATCTTATAATCTTCTTGTTCAGTTGTTTGTGTTTAATGCACAGCTGTTCTACAATTAAACTCGCTTCAGATTTGATGATGTAAAATTTTAAAATATTGGAGAATGGTATAGAGCTGGTCAGAGGCAGAGCTAGAAATCCAGTAGCATGATTTTTTTAAATATGTCCTTGTTTTTTGATGTTAAACAGTTAAAGCCAGTAGTGACAAAGAACACAGTGATTACAATGTACTGGAGGGATTTCATTTTGAATTCATCTTTATGAAGATTTAGATTTCATTCCTTGTGTTTAAAGGGGTGTTTATTTGAGAAATAAACATTTGTGTATAAAAACTAATTTGTGTGTGTTTTTTGGACAGGGGGACTTGTAAAATGAGTCTCTTTGATAGCTTAAGTATTTGTTCATGTTAAAAATAGGTGGCATAAAGCATTTTAACCCTTTTTTGTCATCCCCTAGCTTTTGAATAAATAAGAAAAAATGCAACCTGTAGTTAACGTGTGTATCTTTGTCACGCAGCAGCCTTCTGCCTCGTGGTGCCGTAGGTGCGTGGGAAGTTGTCTCGAGTTGCTAATAGGTAAAGTTGCTCCACGGGTGCCATCCTGGCTGTGGGGATGGACTGGCCAACTTGGGCTGTTTCCTGTGAACAGGACGTTTGTCATGAGCATTTAGCTTGGAATGGGGAATCTGTGCTGACTCCCTGCTCACTAGCGGCTCAGGAGCTCTGAGGTAAGGGCTTGAATGAGGTGAAAATAGTGGCTGAACACGGAATAAGCCCTGGACTGCCAACACACTGTCTGCTGGTGTTCTCTCTCTCCAAAGTGTCTTTGGCACCAGCATCTTGCTAATTGACAGGGTTGTAAATTAATCACAGGCACAACTTGCATATTAGCATCATATTTAACAGTGCATCCCTATTGAACAAGGAGATTATTAT
>VWPW01027323.1:267273-349756 GCA_013389825.1 Crypturellus undulatus | reverse complement strand
TGTGCAACTCTGAGCTTGCGTTCTGGCGAAGGGAGCACATGGGAATGACGGTTTGCAATTTCATAGCATGAGATGTTGTCAAAGATGTATTCACATCACTTAAAAATTTTAAGCATATACAGGCTGTTTTTTTATTTATTCTAATTGGGCTGGTATGAAGAGGAGTACGTCTAGGGAGATCGGTGTAATTATTTGGTGTAAAGCTGAGGTAAGAGAAGAATCTGGGCCTTGATGAGGTTCCTGGACTGCCATCTTGCTGAGGTCACCAGAGAACGGTTAAGAGCCGGGGTGTTAAATTCAGGCTCGTGGCAGCTGAGTGATGACGGTGCAAAGGTTTGATAGGAGACCAAAGAATACCAGCTCCCAAAGCATGTTGTCCTCAGGGAGCTCTTCTCCAGCCAAACCATGTTTTTATGATTTTTTTTTTCCCCCCACATTCTTCGAGTTTAACCATTTTCTCCTCTTTTCTTACCGAAAGAGCGTGAAATTTACATTTGAGTTAAATTAATGTAATGATATTAATAAAAAGAACATTAATAAAGTGTTCTAAAACAGTAGTAATTAGATTCAGTAAGGACTGCAAGGGGTCACCTCAGCCCTCGGGGCTGTTCTGGGCCTTTGCAATCCTGGCCGTGCAGCACATATGGTGCGGGCTGCACCCCGGACAGAGAAACAGCATCGCAGCGTGTCATCCCCCGAGGGGAGGAAAAGAGTTTACTATGATTTTAATATACTTGATCAGGTATCCTTCAAAACAAAGTTTGCTATTAGGTGAGATAATAGATATTTTAATACATACTCTGTGCCAGTTCACTGATGTCTGTGTAGTTGATGACAGTAGATACAGAAAAGGCAGAGTAGAGTCAATCAAGAGCAACAAATAGTTAAAGAAACCACCCAGATTGCCCTGCTGTCACATGAGCAGGTTTCTGGTTTTTGCCAGCAGAAGCTCCCTGCCCTCTGCCCTCTTGGGAGCCCCCTTAATTCCGCAGGCAGGGAATGGATCTTGTCCCTGGGGAGCGAGTGGCCCCTGAAGGACAGGCAGGACGTGTTTAGGAGTAATAGGGGCAGCATTGTTTAAAAAATAAGCATCTTCTAGAATCGTTGTGGTTGGAAAAGACCTTTAAGATCTCAAATGCAAAGGAGCCTAAATCTTGAAAATTGCTTGAATTTACTTGTTCAGTTATATTTTTTTTTCCGGTAGTTTTCTGGCTTTGGATTTTACCGTGCAGTGGATATGATGCCAGGCTGAAGGAAGAAGTTGGGCTTGTTTTTCTACTGATTTGGCGATCTTTGATTAAAAAAAAGAAAGTTTATGATCTTTCAGATGGGAGTCTACAATTAGAATCTGTGGGGAAAAAATGCACACTAACTGACTTTATCTGTATCATTTTCATATTCCAAATCCCCAGATAAGCTGAGTCTTACAAACCTACCGTCTCAATCGGTATCTCAGATTTGATTTATTTTAACATGGTTCGTGTTTGGAATTGCTAAATTGCTCTGAAAGACTTCAGTTTATGCCCGTTCTGTGTGCAGTTTATACCCTCTGCTCTACATGTTTGCACGTTTATCTCTTCAGAATGCTGTGAAATTTCCTGCAAATAGATGCTTGTTTCAGCAATACTGTTATTTGGTTGCGTGCAATTTTGGTATTTCAGTATAAGATTTGATTCAGATACTTAATAGTTTACAACAATGCACTTCAGAAGTGCAGCCCCTCACCATAGGACTGTGTTCTCTAAAGGTAACAACACTGTTTTTTGTGTTTCTGCAAAATGTAATGAAATTCAACTGCAAGTTGCACTACTTTGCTGTCTATAGTATCAGAAGATGTTAACATACCTCGATTTTTATTAGTCCATTTTGTCTTTTTATTAGTTTGTGATTTAGTATCTTCTTTTTAAAGGAGTAAATGCATCCTAAACTTCTTTTTTCTTTATAGAGCCAGTATCGTGCAGAAGCGCATAATTTATTTTCAAGATGAAGGTTCCCTTACCAAAAAAATTTGTGAACAAGGTGAGTAAAGAAACCTTTGGCCCTTGGCTGCCTTCAAATTTGGGATCTCCTACTCAGTTGACATTAACATGTATTCTTCCTTAGTGTGTATCCTGTTCGTGTGTTTTTTTCTTTTTTTTCCTTGCTTTCCCCTAAATGGGACTCTTTTGTCTTCTTCCGTGATTTGTGATGTGAACACCTTTTGCTTCCAGGCCATTATTGCCTAAATCTAAGCGTAACAGAGGTTTTAAAAGTCGCATGAGGAATTAATAGCATGTGAAAATGTCTTTTAGGGATAGTCTTTAGGTTTCTGCATATGTAAACTCCTCTTCCCCTGTTTCAGTGTAAGAAGTTAAGACAATCTCATTTGCTTGTGTCTACTAGTTTTTATGCTGGCTTCTTAAAACCAGTGTTGTCATGGCAATATATAGATATTTGAGAGGGAATTCTCTGGAGCACCTTAGGACTATAAATTCCCTTTAAAAACTATGGGGAATTTTGTAGCTAAATTCTCCAATGACTTTATGAAATCCTTCATCAATTCATAATACATAGTGTATTAGAAATGAATGTAATATGAAAAGTGACCCTTACATTTGGTAATGCTGGCCGGTGGTATTCCTTTCTTACTCCCTAAGTAAATATATGTATGCTACATATATTGTATTGTTGTAAATGTTAGGGTTGGGGGTCTCCCTTGAGCAGATACTTCACCCTCGCAGGAGGAGTGTGTTGTTAAACTCTGTGTAGTAACTACAGTCCATTGCCTTGCTACCAGCGTGTGTGTTGACTTTTGATTTAACTTTCACATCACATAATATAATTCTTTTCAGAAGAGACTTCTTAAATTTCTTTGAAAAGTAATAACTTTGGGCAGAAGGGCAGAGATCATTTTTATGGAATAATCCCTATTTCTTCTCCCTGAACATTGAGAATCGCAAAAAAGCTACTTCCTTTTTGAGCTGCTTCCCAGGCTATGGACTGAATTTGTGCCAGTAAAACATTTAATTGTACATAATAAATGTGAAGTATATGACAGTAACCCAGAAACTCATATGTCATAATATTGTGCTTTTTCAAATATGGAAAATGTATGCTAGGCTTTTTGAAGAATAATCTTTCCCATTCCGTTTATTCTAATGTAGCCCCAAATCAAAGATAACCAAAAGAAATGATGTTTAACTCAAATTTACTTACTAGGGTATTGTCGTAGTTTTGTTTTCATTGATCAATGTTGAATTGTAACTGCTTCCAATGTGTCTGGACTCTCACTGCTGCTTTTTCAGACTCGGCCTCAGAAGGTGTGACTGACAAACCAATTCTAGATTGTTGTGCCTGTGGAACTGCCAAATACAGGCTAACTTTTTATGGAAATTGGTCAGAAAAAACACATCCAAAAGATTTTCCACGTGAGTATTGTTCCTTTAGGACCTGTCACGGGGGTTGGAGCTAGTCCTATGATACAAAATATTACTTATTTATACCTCAATGGCAAAATTTGTGACATACATGCAGTACTGCTAACACTAACTATTGGAAATTCATGCATCTTCCTGCAAGTGGTATTTGTGCCCAGATCGGGCATCACGTTTGAAGGCGAGTGCCTGTGGATGAAATGATATCCTGAAGCTGTGAGGCTCTCTGGTTCCTAGGGTGGGCTTTTCCTCTGTGGTACCTTCTCTTTTGGCAAGAGCTGTTACTGCGTTTGGGACAGGCTGCACCCTGGCACTTGTGAGACGGACAGAGCTGCGGGCTAGAGAGAAACAAGGAGCAGCCCAGGCTGAACTCGCTGGAGCTGAGTGGCAGCCCCTGTCTTAGGCTTGGCGAGGTGCCTCTGCCTTTTTAAGGTGCCATTATTAGATCTTCAATTAAGAAAGAGTCTTCTCGCACTGCAGCCTCTCCAGCTAATACATTATTGTAAGGTGGTTTTGTTTGTTTATAATTTTTTTCTTCCTCTGTTTGGGGCTTAATTGCTGAGTACTTGGTATGGGGTCTGAAGATTTCAGGTCAGCACTTGCTCAGAGCTCAGCAGGTTTGTTTTGGTGCAAGTCAAGCACTAGGGAAGCTATCCAGGCTCTGTTCATTATGTTGCTAGGCCATCTCCTTTTATCTGTTTATCAGAAGATTGCTGCATTTTTCTAGGCTTTTTCCATACCACTGCTGTTTGTTTTTATTTCTATTTTCTGTACTCTCGGGATTATGCTGGAAACATTTGAGTTTGTTCTATTCTCTACACTGTCTTCTTCAATTTCGTTGTCTCACCTTTCACATCTTAAATTTACATTGCTTTTGTTTACTTCATTATTCATTTTTCATTTGCTTACTGTACTTTCCAGCTCTGTTATTCTTTTCCTTCTGCGTGACAAAGAAGAATGTTAAACACCGTCGCATTCCATCAGTCTCCCTTATCCCCCGCAGTCTGTCTTTGCACAACGTCTGCTTTTGTGAGCAGTTCATTCGCTTGTCCCCTTCCTTTACACACATGTGTTTCCAGAGTGCTGTTTATTTAACACTTAAATACAAGCATGGATTCATTTTTATGAAATCCAGTACTGTTTTTTTTTCTATTCCATGGGACTGCTCTAACATTTTTTTAAACTCACAAATATTTTTTTTTTTTCTATTCAGAGAGATAACCATCAAAACTAGAAGTGCTTTTGCTTGGCTCGGGAACACTTAGACTATGAGAAATCCAAGCAATAACCCTTTTGCCTTAAGAAGAGTCTAAGAATTGTACTTTGAGGCAGTTTTGGTGGTCATGAGAGTTAATGTTACAAAAACTGGGATGACCATCAGCTCTAACCTCTTTTTGTATTTTTCCTTTTTGAAAGGGCGAACCAACCACTGGTCCGCAATCATCGGTGGTTCCCACTCCAAGAACTACATCCTTTGGGAGTACGGAGGATATGCTAGTGAGGGTGTCAAACAAGTTGCGGAGTTGGGGTCCCCAGTAAAGATGGAAGAAGAAATTCGACAGCAGGTAGGTGCAAATTCTCAAAAATGAACAGTATATACCATAAAAAATGCATCCCGTATATCATATATATCCACATCTATATATGCATCCCGTGAGATCTAGGATCCTATCCTGTCTTCTGTGTGTCATTGGCAATGCCTGAGCACACCACCGTGGTGTCTGATTTTCAGTCAAGCAGATATGGAAAGCTGCCGTGTTCCTTGTGACTCTAGCAAACCTTTAGTCTGTAAAAGAACAAGTAGTATTTTAGACTTCGAAGATCTTTGTGTCAGGCAAAGCAGAAATCAGATATAACAGGAAAATTCATCTTTCCTGGCTCAATCATGAAGACACTTAAAATTTGTTACAGGAGCATCCTGAAGGTGGTAAGCAGCTTGCCTTATTCCTTCTCAGTGTGGTGACATTGAGTTTGAATTGTGTTTTTAGTATTTACAGCTCTTTCTTGTAAGCACCTTTTTTGCAATTTGCTGCAGATTGATCCAAGTTAGAAATGCTGTTACAGGAAATTGAGATGATCATTGTTGTTAAGTAGGAAAAATGCACAAAATTGCACTAATAAAACTTGATGAGTCAGGATTATGGCTAAGAGTAGAAGAGCCTTTACTGCACATCATCTTACAATTGATTCAGGTATCTGACTTTCAAGTAGTTTGTCTAGGTTATAACTTACAGTCAAGTAAGACAAGTTAGATCTAGTTGCCTAGAATCTCTGTTTGCTTCCTCTTTCCTGTTTTCGTTTCCCCCCAAACTGATTAAATGATATAAGTGAAGAAAATAAAGGGGTGATGTGATGCAGATCTGATGCAGACTTGTTACTGGCACCTCCACCTCTCACCCCTCTGGCAGCCAGAGGGGCTTATGGAAAAGCCAGCCCCCTTCTGCCTCCTCCTCCTTCTCCCTCTGCTGTCAGCAGTTGTCTGTCTTGCAGAGCAGAGCTACCACTTCCTCTGGAAAAAGATCAGCGTTTTCATTGAGTTAATGACCCGCTGAGAGCTCAAAAGGTTGTATGTAAATAGATTAGGTGCTAGGGATCCAAACATATTCCACTGAACTTGCATTTAATGAGCACTTCCTGCAGGAAAATTTAGCTTGTTGAGTGTCTGAACACACTGAAGTGAGAAGTTCAGGGCCCAAATGCAATTGCATCCGTATGGAAACGGCACTGCAGTGCTGTGGGAGAGTGACCTTTCAGGCAGCCGTGCGGATATTTTCCTGCGTGGACCAGGTGCAGTGCAGGTGATGTCCAAGCAACAAGATTTGTTTTCTTGGGAAGCTGCAGGGAATTTGAGTGAAGTTAGTTATTCTTGAGTAAGCTAGCTGTGGCTGAAGCTCTTTCTGGCTACTAATTTCAGGAAAAAGCCAGTTCTCCCGTTTGGAATATAAAATGATTAAGGAAAACATTTCAACCTGTTGAATGAACACCTGTTGTTTTTTATTGTGCAAATAAATAAATTACTGTCTTTGTTTTTAGCCCTTATTTATATCTCAAAAGCTTTTTTTTTTTTTTTTTTTTTTAGTGATTTCTTCAGGTTATAGAAGGCAAGGGGGGAGACATGACAAATAGACTATCATACTGAATATAAAATGATTAAGGAAAACATTTCAACCTGTTGAATGAACACCTGTTGTTTTTTATTGTGCAAATAAATAAATTACTGTCTTTGTTTTTAGCCCTTATTTATATCTCAAAAGCTTTTTTTTTTTTTTTTTTTTTTAGTGATTTCTTCAGGTTATAGAAGGCAAGGGGGGAGACATGACAAATAGACTATCATACTTTTCCTCCTTNTTTAATGATTTCTTCAGGTTATAGAGGGCAAGGGGGGAGACTCGACAAATAGACTATCATTCCTTTCCTCCTTCATTAAAACTTGGCCTATGTGGACATAGGAAGTAGGTCCTGATTCTGGCTTGTTCCGGAAGCAGCAGGGGCCTGGGGAGTTTGTGGGGTGAAATTGAAGTGGAGACATAAGTGTGAAAGATTAATGTGAGCATGGGTGAATTTGAAGAGCATGTGGAAAAGACGGCAAACGCTGCTTCTCTGCTTTCCAGACATGCCACTGGCTTGCAAGAAGGGGCTGTATTTATAGAGTGTGGAGGGAAGTGCAGAGAGAGGGGTGCATGAAGCAGCTAGCTGGCAACCATCTCGGGGAGCTGCTGAGATGGCAGGTGAAATCAGTGAATGTAGCAGGTGATTTCCATATCAGATCTATTTGGCTGCAGCAGGTCTGCATTAATTCCCCCAACAGTCTTATCCAGGCAGTGAATTGGTGTTATAATTGGATACAGGTGAGCTCAGTGCAGTATATCAATATACCCCATAGCATTTTTACTACATTTATTTGATCTTTTCTATATTTTAAAAATACGTTTAAGCTGGACTCGTGCTTCGGTTGCTCTGGAGGCAGAATATGAGCCAAGAGTGTAAACGTAATGCTAAATGTTACACCATAAGCAGATAAGACAGTATGAAGATACTGTCTTATTCTTATTTAATTTAAATGTCTCTGGGCCTAAGAGAACAGATTCGTTTTGGCCTTGTTATTTTAAGTCATTTCATCACGAACATTTTTGAAAACCAGGATGAACAATACTGTGTTTGGTACTTTTTCACTGTCTCTAGGAAATATGACCTGTATTCTCGCTTTGTCGCTAAATGACATTGGTTACAGATTAACCTTGCTGCCAAAGAAAATCCAGAGTTGTTATAACTGGTTTGTTTTTATAAAATAGTTCTGATTTTGATTTTTTAATGTAGCTACTTGTTGAAAAGAGAGTATTAAAATGAGAGTAATTTTGTTGTTGGAGTGACTCTTTTCTGAGAAATGGTTGGGAAGCCGTTAATGAGCCACTAAGTCCCTAACACAGAACACCTGCCCAACACCTGCAGCGAGAGCTCCCTGGGGCATTTCATTCCCTCTTGCCATAGCTGCTGGGCGAGGTGGCATCAGGTTTTCCCCAAAAGGCTCAAAAATTTGTTTTTTTGATTTAGCTGCTATTTTGTACTTGCGCAAGATAAAATTACCTGAGCAGATAGGATGCACTTGGACGTTTGGTTGAAGAGCTCGCCTCCTGGAGCTGCAGAGCCCTCTCCCCGGAGCGTGGGTGCGCAACCCTTGGAAGCTGTCCCGGCTGCAGAGGTAACCGAGTCCCTGTTAGTTTCGAGCTGTGCTGGTCTGAGTAGCTCATGCGGATGGCGAACTGCATGGAGATGGGATGGTTTGGGCTTCCTTGCAGCTGGAGAGCAGAGCACATAAGGACTAATTTGCCCTGTGCCGCTATTAACATCGCTTTACTGCTCCCGTTGCACAAGTAGCCACATATGATACTGATCAAAGCGGGTGTCTGTCTTGGCTAGGCCGTACCTGAGATTCTAATGTGAAGGGTACAGCCAGCATTACTACTCATAGCCCGAAACTGTGAATTGGACCTTTAGATTCAGTGCAAAGCCCTTAAACTTTTCGGTATATTTTTGGCTCTATTTAATAGTGAAATAGCAGAATACTGTCCCAGCATGCTTCTAGTTACAGCCTGAATGCTTAATTTTAATGCTGCATTTAATTTCTTTCTGGATTGATCAGGCTGCTGATTGTATATTCATATCTAAACTTTTGTTTGGTCTGTGAGAACATGAATTAGTGCCTACCGTGCATTGTCCTCCCCTGTGAGTTATGGTACTTTGTATGCTGTTGTCAAATACTGAGCAGTATTTCCATTCTTTCTTTCCAGAAATTATTCCTTATCTAATAATGCAAAATCTCTGACGTTTTTAGTTATTAGAAGTTTTGAAATGCCTGTTTTCTGCCTGTTAGTTTATGAAATATTTGTGCAAAAAGGAATTGCCATCTACTTATGTTGGGAAGGGAAGCTTTACCTACCAGTGAATAAGCTGGGCAGTAGGGTTGAGACCGCTAGTTCTGGGGCAACTCTAATAAACTGCTGCAGCACTCTGTAAATGAGTTACAGTGGATGCAGCTTTAGAAAATCTTTAAAAAAATCCTGTTATCTCATTTGCATTCTTTTAAAATTCTTGATGATAATATAGATTTACTCTTCTAGTAAGAAACCCAGCTGGTGTTGAATGCCATGCTGTTTTTGTCTTCCCAACATATGACTAGTTGTCGCAAGCACAATGTCAAGATAGGTCAAACTACAGAATTCATTTTGAAAAGACACATATTTAAAAAGTGGCCCTTTTCTGAAAACTGTTACTATATAGTAATAGTTATTTTTCTCTGATATTTTACTACTAAAAATTTCTGAGGCCAGTACTTAGAAGCCACATTTTAGAAAGGAAAGGCAGGTTTATGTATCGAGAAAGGAGAACAAGAAAGAGAAAATTAACTTCTCGGATGTGACAGCAAACAGCCTGTATTTCTATCAACCCGTATTCTTCTGAGACAAGTGCAGAAAAAGCCAAATTTAGCTTCTCTCCTGTGAGTGTTGCTGCTACAGGCTTCTGTATGCAGTGCAGTCGGCGCGCCCGTCGGCGAGGCAGTGCCTGGTTTCCTCGGGCCACGTAGCGCTCCCCAGCTGCAGCGCTTCGGCGAAGGCTTGGGCTGTTTGTGCAGCTGGTAAGCAGTCGTGCTTCGCTGTAAAAATAACTAAACGTGAGGAGTGTTGACTTTGAGATACCAAAAAGGAATTAAATACTCTGCTGTGAAGGTAGAAAAATAAAATCTCTTTTTCTAGTAAATGCTCGCTTCTGTTTCAGTCAGCAAAAACTATGTTGGTGAAAATGTGTCCTGTAAATTTTGCCAAATGTGTGTCTGAGGGACGCAGTTCTGCCTAGCAGAAGGCTGCGTTGCTGGTGTTCCTGCCGGGGGCCCGGGAGACCCCGCAGAGCGTTTTGGGCAAAACCTCCTGTGGCGACTGGTGTTACCTCCCTGGTTTGGGACACCCAGCAAGCGTTATGTCACTGTGGGTCAGAGCTTTAGCAAAGTAAGGACTAGCTTAACAGTATTTTTCATACTTCTTTGTTTTTTAATTTGCTGAGTTTTAATAATAAAAGTAGGAAAATGTTACTGGAAACTTGGTCTATTTGTGAGCAAGGTGAAATGGTGCCATTGCCATTCCTCTTTGGGATTTGTTTTTTCCATTTCTCTGCATACTAGATACGTGCAGAGCTAGGCCAGATGGTGAGGCACAGGGAAACTCATGTCCTTTCTGCTGTTAAACACTCCTGCTGTCTAGGAGCTTGTTTGCCACCCTGCAGTCTTACACTGGTGGATACCCATTTCCTGCAAAGGTTTGTGATTTACCACCACTGACACAGTCATGCCGCAGTGCAAAAGCCAGCGGAGGGGATGCTGCTATTGATACGAAACAGCAAACAGTAAGTGGAGGCTTCCATCTTCAGTTTAGCAGAGAGATTCAGCTGTCTGATTTATCTAGCTAATTTGCCTTTGTTGTAATTTTCTTCCGTATTTCCTGTATTTCTAAAATAACATGAGAAGGCATATAACATTTTAAAGAAATCGAAAAATCAGATTTTCTTTGAGCAAAGAAAAAAATCCCCACAGGATAGTTTTTTTTGTTTGTTTTTGTTTGGTTGGTTTTTTTCAGAGGATAGACCCTTAATAAAATATTTCCTCAGTAAATTCAAATGTTAAGCCTTGAAAAGCAGGGACTTGTCAAAATTTCTGTCTGCTTTTAGTTTCTATAATTGTCGAAAGGTTAATATTAAAAGAGTTATTCTACCTCTTTGCTAACTGCTTAGATTACAGCAAAGTGATGTTAGGGCAAGGAAGTAGCTGCTTCTGCTCACTCATTAGGGCATTGTGCAAGAATTTTAGCTCTTCAGTATCATGTAAAAGTAATTTGGAAGTGCCTTCTGTCCCAGGTAGTGTGATGGGGTTGCTAGGCATCGTTTGCTAATCTAAAAGTCTTCAAAAATCCCTTACTTTTTCAGTTCCCACTGTTAGATTTTCTCCTAGTGCTCTGCTGTCAGAGAGCGGTTGCTGTGCGGTGGCAGGTGAGTCCTTTGGAAAGATGCAATTAGCTGACTTGGAGGTGGTTGCGCGGAGCCCCCGCGCCGTCGCTGCCGCACGGTGAGTGATCCCTGCAACGGGATGAGGCTCCGGGGGCACCCGATCCCGGAGCAGCCCTGAACCCCAGAGTGCGCTTGGGGTAGGGGTGGTTCTGCCTCGGGGCATCACGGTGCCTTCAGAGGGGTGGCGCTCAGGCTCAGCCATCGTAAAGAAAAGAGACAGAAGAATCCCTTATCGCTGGACGGCCTAAGGAATAGCCAAATAGCCTGCTGTGGTCCATAGACACTCAACTGTTTTAAATGCTTCCCTTCTGAAAAGTTAATTACGTGGTTGCTGTGTTACTTAAGACCTGAGAAGAATGTATCTATAATGAGCAGAATCTGGGTAGATTTTAATGCATCTCTTTTAGCTCTCCCTGTGGTTGGGAGTGCTTATTAAGATATTCATTAACCATAGATTACTGCTACTTTTTAAAAATATTTTCTTATCTTCCGTATTTGATGTGTTACTATTTCCCCAAGCATATTTTCTTGTTCATGTCTACCCCATTGAGATTAAGCAGAATGGTCATTAGATCATAAAGAAATAAAATAGGCACTTCCCTGCTTACTGAGAAAAAGCTGCTGTTATCTGTCAAATTTAAAGATTAACCTTGCCTTCAGGTAGATTTTTAATGGCCTTATAAATATAGCCCTGAACCAGCGTAACATACAGTAATAGATGAAAAACATTCTTTATAAGGGGGTAGTATATCTTAATTAGGTGTCAGCCTCAGATTTTTTTTTTTGTTCAATTCATCTTAGCTGTGAAGGATTTTTCTCCATGGTTATCTGAATTCATGACAACAGTTGTACTGCAGGTTAAATTTAGGGAGACAATTTGTACTTGATTCCTTGCTGTTGACTTCTATAATAAGTTTTAATGAATATGTTAAGGATCATATTCTCTATATTTTTTGCTCAAATAAGAGCATTGGAGTTTGTAGAGATATGAAATGATACAAGTTTCAGAAGCATGAGAGTAAATTGCATTTGCAGTGAAGTGCCAAAATTGATGAAAATGTGCTATTACAGACTGGTGTGTATTATCAGGAGTGGCTACAGTCAGGTTTATTTTATTATTATTTTATTTTTAATGCTCTCGAGGCTCCAAAGTCAATGCTCACAGACACTGAGCGGTCTGAATCCTACTGACAGCAATGACTTCACCAGGGCTTGGGGCTGGCTGCCCTGATATTGCTGAAATCATTTAAGATTTGGCTCTCCTTCAGAGTAATAATAAGGTTTGCAATGTTCTTGTTTATTTTTTTATTAGTTTTATTAATGACTGGGCTTGTCTTGAAGTGCTTCTGCCTTTCAGTGTGTTTACCTCTCCTGGAGTGTATGCCAGTGTTCAGTCAATTCGGTTGTATTTGATTTTAGGACATTCTAGAGTTTATAGGCTCTGTAGGTTTATGTTTTTAAAGTAGCTGTCCAAGTTTAGTGGAGGAAATCTTTTATTCATCCATAATGTTATATGGGAAAAAGATAGTATCGCTCCCTTCTTTGTAAAGATATAACAAAGTAGCTTGCAAGTCCTTTGACATGTTTTATTTCTACTCTGATTTCTAACATCTGTTAAAGGAAGACAAGGTTTTGTTTCAATTTCAACATTTTCTGGCCAGTGTGTGTTGAAAAAAGGAATTTTTGCTGTAAAGCGTTGTTGATTTTACAAGTAAATTATTCACATTTCTAATTCCTCCTAATACATTCTGTCTAAATTTTAACTAAATTCTCTAAACTGTAACCAAATCCAAGAGAAACAAAAATAACAATCGCATACATTGATTCCTTTTTGTATCTGTATGCCATATGCATAGATATTTTTTTTAATAAGAAAAAAATTGTCTTTCACAGAAGACAGGAGCATTACTATAGTGCACCGATAAGTAGGGGAGCACAGACACTAGATAACCAGCTTGAATACCTCTGGCCCTGGATGGTTTTTNATATGCATAGCTATTTTTTTTAATAAGAAAAAAAATTGTCTTTCACAGAAGACAGGAGCATTACTAGTGCACCGATAAGCTTTTTAATTTCCAATAGGGCAGTAGAGACACTAGCCAGCCTACTTGAATACCTCTGGCCCTGCATGGTTTTTCCTTTATCAGTCTTCTGCTGCTGGCATGTAGTAATTTAAATTCCTATGAATACCTGCTGGACCATCTTGTCATCTTTAACAGGCGAGCTGGCTACTTGAACAGGACAAATGCAGAGCTAGCAAGTAGTTTTGCAAGTGACTGTTAAAAACGCCACCACGCTCCTATCAGGGCTGATGGCCCCAGGTTTTCCCTGCAGCTGTTTGGGTTTTGTGCTGCTAGCAGGAGAACCCTGCTATTGCATCCCTGCTTTCAGGCTGGGCGCTTTTGAGGGCTCAGTCAGTCCTTGCAAGGAGATCTTATACTTCCTACCTGCGAGAACAGCAAGGAGCCCGTCTTGCTTCGTTCTCTTCCAAGTAAGCAACAGGGCTAGTTTTGCCTTTCTTCCCTTCCCTGGGGAATTGGCTTATGCAGGAAAAAAATGGGAGGGGAAAAAAAACCCTTAAAATTAGAAATAAGAAATTGAAGTATTTTCTATTCTCAGGTGCTTCTGTCAAGAAGTAACAGTAATAAGTGACATTTGCCCATGGAGAAAACCTTTTCATCATTTTCCAGGTTTCCTTGTCCAAACTTCAGAACTTCTGATATGTTCATCAAAACCTTCACCTACAACAGTCTAGGCCTTCTTGTACGCATTTTCAAATTGTGCCTGTAAATTTTGCAAAGAAAGCTAAGTATTTCTCAAGAAAAGAAAATGGTGAATTAGTCTCCCATTTGGCAGATCTGTTCTGTAATTATTTATTCCCTAAAACCCTTGTTTTTAATGTTGAGCTGTAGAATTAAAGTTGGAGCTTTTAAAATCTTCCCTTCTGAAATAAAAATACCCATTTAAAAAAAGAAAAAGAAAAAACATCAGCATAATTAATTACTTATCAGAGACATTTTCTTTAAGTTTTCACATTGATTTGATTTGAGTTACCGAGTTTAATAATGGTTAAGAAGCAAGTAGAGAGATGAGGGGGGAAAAAAAGGCAATAGTTAGCATTGAGGAGAAATGTATTGATTTAATTAAATTTCTGTCTCATGCCCTAGAAAGAAATGTCAAATTAAAGCCGGTTATAATGGTTAGCGGTTTCAGATCTGACACAAATGAAGTCTTTATTAATTCCCTGATTTCTAATTGTTTCATTTGCATCACAGCGCGCCGTAGCTCTGTGATACACTTGTGCTCTCGCTGCCACCTTGGGCGCAGGAGGGAGGACTTCAAGGCTGCCCTCCCTAATGACTTAGTTTCTTTTAATATCTATATGTTACCTGCAGGATTTATTTGGCCACCGCACTTGCGCTCTCACCTGAAGGGCGACTTGATGCTGTCCTTTATCCGATGGCGTGCGAGGGAGGATGAGACATGCCAGACAGGGATAAATGACATTGTCCAAAACTCATCTGGGAAGTGTTTGGTAGAACAGCAGATAGATTCTTCCTTGCTATCGGAGGCTCCTCTGAGGTTATTCACGTGCAGAAGAAAGACTAGGAAAATCCAGGCTCCTCGGTGGGGAGCCATGGTCCCTGCCCTGGGCAAATAGCAAAACCTCTGCCCCGTGCCTCCTAGGTCATCCGTGCTGTCTGGTTTTCTCCTGGAGGAATTTTGCCCGAGCTTTTGGGCTTGCTTCCTCTCTGCTCACACACTCAAAAACTGCCTTGATGGGAAGAAATGTATTTCTAAGCTATAGTCATCCTATGTCACTTAAAACTGGTAATTTTGGCAAAGTTCATTCTTCCCATCTCTCTCTCATTTTAAAATGTTGCTCTTCTCAGAAAACCTTTTAGACTAATACTTGAAATGAGAATTTATCCATTTCCCTTGTTTTTATATAAAAATAGTTTAGTTAAAGTGAAGATGACTCTTAAAATGTTAGTCTTTAATGTCAGTGCTTCCTCCTTGCCTGGACCTATGCAAAAACCCTGCTTTTCAATTTGGGGAAATTAGAAATGTATGAATGCTGTGGTACTGTTGTGCCATCTTTAATTCCACAAAGTCAATGTTGTATCATAACTTCTCTACAGTACTTTCTGAAGAGACTTTCTAGGCAGAATCAGCAGTTATGTTTCAAAATAGATATTTTGAGATTTAATTTAGGCTCTTAATTAGAGTAGGATTTTAAAACTGTGCATTTTTTTGTGCAGGAAGATTCGTAAGATAGTTTTTCCAAAGTTAATCGGGAATTTCATTTTGGTAAAATTAGTGGGTTTTTTTCTATTTCTTTTTTTCACTATTGTATTTTACAGTATATGACGTATCACTATCCAGAAATGTTGAGTGAAAACCATGAATGCTTTATTTTACCTTTTGCAATATGAAGATTCAAAAGGTTCTGATTTTCTTTCTAAGTTGAATTTCTGGCTGAACTGACCCAAGTTATAAAGAGTTCCAGTTTTGGCAGAGCTGTGTTCTTTCCTAGAAAATGGATTCAGGGACGTTTCTGGGTGAACTCTATGTATGGCCCTTCTGGATGCTTTCCTTTCCAGGCTTAAAACACAGAGTGTGAACTTGACAGTGGTGAGCAGAGAGCAGTTTGTGGAATTACTGCCAGCAGTTAAATGAAGTGCTCATTAGCCCAGCCTTTGGAGTTAGAGCAAAGTAGGTAGTAGGTCCTTAAAAATGGACCTGAAAAGCGTGGAGGAAAAGGGATTATTTTCATGGAGCAGAAAGATGAGGATGTTTTGGTGGCTCGTGTCACATCCCGATGGTAGATGATCCCTTGTGTGCCGCATGGCGGGGGCCTGTGCTTGCTCTTCCCTGGCCTCGGCCCTCAGAGCTGTTGTACAGAAAGGTGCCAAACGCCAGCCAGACAGCCCTCCCGCAGCAAATGTGACTGGGTCTGGGTCTGGACCTCTCTGTTGGCACATATTCAGGCAAATACGATCATGGATGAACTAGAAAGAGTTGTTTCTAGCTAAATAGGTAGGCTTTTCTATGGGGAGAGGAGTGGAAAATCTCTGGTCGGTGAAAGTTGGGTTTTCTCAGACCTGAGAAGCTCTCAGCTCTTCCCTGCCTAGGAGTTACAAGTCCACCAATTTGGCCTTCAAATATGTGATGTCCTTCAGCTTTTTGTTTGAAGGTTAGTGCCATTTGAGTGGCTTAATACGCTTACTGTTTGCTTTCAAATGCAATATTATGTTAATAAAGCGAAATACATTTATAGGTTTAGTGGTGCCTTTAATGTAGCTGGGCCGCAGCCCTCTGAGTCATGAAGGTGTTTGCTGAGAGTGCAGGCTAACAGCACGATGCGTTTTGTAGCTCTTGCTGAGGAATTGCTTCATTTGGAAGAGCCTTGGCAGGTTTTCATGCCCTTATCCGTCCCCACTCCACGTGGCTGCTAGAACTGGCCTCTAGTCCGAGCACCTTATCTGCCTTCCTGACAGGGAACTTCTACACATAGAGCAGCCCATGACCTAATTGCTGCCGAATACTTCTCCGAACGTGTTTCCAGGGAAACAGGCTGAACCCAAAAGAGCTTTCTCTGAAGTTAAGGTGTTTGTCGCCTGTGCCTCCAGTCTTTGCTTTAGGTTTTGCTTTAGCCACTTTCTCTTTGACAGAAATTACTATTTTGAATGTCAGAGTAGTGCCGGGTTAGACATTAAGCACAGCATGTGTGATGCAGCAAGGGAGGGACACTATATAGGGTGAAATGCTGTTTTTTGCCTCACCAGCGTTCAGCCCAGTCTCCGTTTTTGGCTAAAACAACTAAATAAGAAGAGCTGCAGGTGATGGGAGGTTCCCAGGTCTCTTAGCATTTGTTTTCTCCTTTTAAATTCTTAGATCCGTTTTTATCTGGTCGTGTCTGAGAGTAACGTTACGGTTTAGAATATGAGTGCTTGCGAGCAACAGATTCTTCGTTAGGGCTGACAAACACCTCAGCTCTGCTTTCATGGTTTAACCGACTTGCACACCTGTTTATTGCTTTTTATGCTTCAAAACAAATGAAGGTTTTCCTCTCTGTACACAGTTCTAATATGAAAATATAGTTTTAGCTAGGAGGCAAAAGAAGTTGATGATTTTCAAATGCAATAGAGTTCTACTGGGGTAGTAACAGTAAATATCCTGGTGAGCAATGTGGCCCTCTTCTTGCAACTGAAGAAAAATACCAGCCTTTAGAATTTTCAGTTTCTGCATTAAATCTGAGGGGATTGCCTCAGTTCTGTGAGGACCACCGCCTGTGTTACGCTAGTGTGGGCTATGCCAGAATTGAAATTGTTGGGGGATTTTCTTATATAAAAAGAAAAGCATGAAAGTCATCAGTCTTCTTAGGGCTATAAGTAAAACTGCCAGTTGTGGTGAAACTAGAAGGTTTCTGATTTCTCAGCAGTCCACAAGCTGTATATACTTTCTTTCCATACTGAAGTGTAGCAGTCTTCAGTGCTATGCCAGCTACCGCCTTCCCAGCTGTTAAACCCCTGCCTAATCCTACGGTGCCCATGCCTTAACCAGACAGAAGAATATGGCTTGTAAACAGCTCCTTTTAAATTAGGCTTATCTCATGCTGGTTCCAATACTGCATATATCTTCAGAGTGTTGTCTCTTCCTTATATATATCCTTTTATATCCCGTCCAGTAACTCAATGGCTGAGAGCTGATTCTCTAGGCACCACTTTGCACAACGACTAACATTTTCTTATCTTTCTTGCACCTTCTGGAGAATCTAACAGTAAATCTAACAACACAGATCAGCAAAATTATGGATGCTTAAGCACTAGTGTAACGTTAACGTAACAGCTCAGAATTTTAGTGTCTTGCTTCTTGTGCTTTGGATAAGAGCTCACAGTTTCTTTAATCAACAAGTTTAGATCATCTTATAATTCTCAGATATATCACTATTATTGGTGAGATTTAAGTTCTTTCAGTGGCTTTACTAAGCTGTCCTCTGTGGACTGTCTAGTCTATGGCCATATTTCAATCAGTATAAAAATATAACTCCGGTGGCTTACTGAAGTAATGCTGATTTATATTAGCCAATTTTTTTTTTCCATGGTTAATTTTAAAATGACGCTGATAATTAAAAGCAAACTTTTTACTCTGTTTATTACAATTTCTTCTTTCTCGTTCCTCTTAATTTTCCTTTCTTTGTCATTAAAGTAGATGTAGATCTTGAGGTTCACTCCTGTTTTCTAAGCATGTTTACAGTTATGTATATTTTTTCTCTTAGTTTACAATCAAGCAACAACAACAAAATCTTCTCCCTGTATTCTTATTTCTTTCCTTCTAATCTGATATTCTCCAAGAATGTATATAAAATATTCTATACTCATAGAGCCCACACCTTGTACAGGCTTTTAAAATCTCATTTCATTTTAAAATTGTCATCTCATAGACTTTCATGCCCTAGGGAGTCCCTCACACATTCAAATGACAGATTTCTCAGAACAGCATTTTGTATTCATTTCTTCAAGGTTTATATCATTCCTATTTATTTTTACATTCATTGAATAAATATTATGTTTTCTTCAGCATTCCTTTACCTGCCCCAGAGTTAACTGGGATATTAATGACCCAATTCTAATTTGTATATGTTGGAGTTTATCTAATTTGTTCCTTTTTTTTGTGTGTGTAGATGGGCCTGGATTTCAGTATGTGCCGGAGGGCCCTCCAGGCCCTTTCTCCCGCACGCTCGTGGGTTTTTCCTCACTGCTCAGGCCAGATGTTCTGCGCTCGCAGAGGTCAATGCAGCCTCTCTTGGGGGGCCGCTGGGATTTGTCCCCTTGCCTGGGGCAGCTCTTGAGGTGGCACGTCCTCATTGCCAGCACAGCCAGCAGTGCTGTGGGCGCCTCGCTGGGCAGGAGCTTATCTATTGCGCCCTTGCGGGGAGAGAGCAGTTATGAAATTCTCGTCTGTCAGAGGAGCTGTGACATTTTCCTCCTCTCGATTCGCTTCTCAATCTCAATAGCTTATTGGGATGACAGGGTTTCAAAACGTCTAGAGAGCTAATACCATACATCAAGGCCCTGCGTGCGGCCGAGGTCTGACAGTGCTAACAGAACAGATGGATTTCTTATAATATCTGTCTCCTGAAAAGAATGAAAGGAAAATATTACAGGTCTAACCTGTGATCTCGTGGAAACAGTGTGAATTTTGTCTGGGTGACGTGGCGGGTAACATGCTGCTTCAGTTCCTGCTTAGCACTACAGTTTGGCTGATGGAAGATGCAAATGTGCAGACATCCGTGTAAACTTACTGTGGGGAAAGCGTGATGTAAGGCAGCGTGGGGAGTGAGTATTTGCTCGTGCTGGGTAAAAACTCATCAGACTGATGCACAACACTCAGCTGCTTTATCCAAATAGGTTTGCTGCTTATCATCACAGAAGTTTGTTGCTGATTTGGTTGTAGAGCTGTATTTGGGAACTCAAGACTGAGATGTCAAGAGATTGGAGGGGATTTATGCTGTTAGCAGTGTACTATTGCTGTTTCATTTATCCTATATGTACTTTAGTTTTTACAAGCTAGTTTACCGTAGATTGCTGTAGCAACTCTTCACGTGCTTTGCACAGTGGGATAAAGCTTTTATGCGGCAGCGTGTGCCTTGCCTGGACTATCTCATATAAGTTTGCTAGGAAGGTGGAAATGCAGTGCCTTTTACAGGGATGTACAAGGTAAGGCTGTATTCCAGCAGGCCAGCAGTGCGGGCGCAGGTGAGCACACAGAGACACAGTGCAAATGACCCCTCATTCTTTGCAATTTATTGCTTCCTACTCGCAGCCAGGGAGTGCGTGTGATTTACGGCTTCCTTGCCCCGCCGCCCTGCAAGCTGCACGTGCGAGTGCCTGCCAGGGAAGCCCGGCTCCTGGCAGCGGGTTTGCTGGAGCTGCCGGGGCCCGCGGGAAGTCACCGTGCGGGCAGGAGGCCGGGCACGCAGCAGGTGAACCCCGTGCCTGCGCGGCGCCGGGTACGCACGGGGCCTGCACCGGCGGCAGGGCTCGTTTTTAAGCTTGAGGGTGGGCTGCAGTAGGGGTTGGCTGTGTCCCGTAAACATGAACTGCCTGCCGTGACCTGCCTGCAGAAGTTTGTAGATGTTCAGTCCTGTGTGACCTATTGCCTGAGTTCCTGCTGAGCTAGTAGAAAATACGCGTTTTATTCTCTGTATCAGGGCACTGTCAGTGCAAAAAAAAAAATCATTCTGAAAGTTTGTAATCTATTTGTTTTGCATTCAGAAGAATTCTCCATAAATTCTGCTTTTCTGACAGCTGTATTTTTAAGCTCTGTGAAAATAGGGGGTTTTGCTTGTAAAACTAAGCAGTTTTTCAAATTCAGTATTATTTAGGTGGTAAGTTTTCATTCTGATGGACTGTAAGAGGGAAAGAAAGTAATACACTGTTTAGTAAGGGCCCAGGTTCTGGAAAATAGAAGTCAGGACCTGTGGAGTAGGTTTGTTATTTGAAGAAATGGCATCTCCTTTCTGGTAGCATCTCCTGTGTAGGGCTGACTGGCAGATTCGCGGTGCCCCTTGCAGTTAACTGCAAAAATGTCAAGCTGCCAAGCACGCTAGTGGCGATTTAGTGATGTTTCTGAAAAGGTCTTGGAATAAAACAAGAAACTGAGTTAAAAGCATATCAAGGGTTTAGGTCTTGATATCAGTAGAAAAAAGAGTGGTCTGATAGTGTTTGTTTTTCTTTCTGGTTTGATTTTATGACAATCATTTTGAACCCAAAAAAGAGACTTGGGGAATTCAATGTGTAGAGACACTGTAAAAAGAGATTGTGAAAATATAAAGATGAATTTTCAGAATTCTCTTTGAAAAAAATCTTCTGATAGTGATATGGACTGGAGGAAAAACTAGTAGGTTGAATAGTGAATTTTCATTTAATAGCAAATACACATGCATGCACACAGTTTCCAACTTCGAAAAATTGAACCAAGTTTTAAAATTCAAGTGAGATTTATTCAGACTGCTTAATTTCATCATGTGTAGCAGTGGCAGGCTTTAAGAACTGTACTGATTATAGATGAGATAAGTCTCGCTTCCTCTTTTAAGTAGCTTTGCAGTGTTAGCAGCAAGGAGATGAAATAAGAAAATTTATGGCACAGATATCACTCTGAACGTACCTAGCAGATCTGCAAATGAGAAGTAGACCTCTTACGTATCCATATTATATATATATCTTTATATAATCTTTTATATATCTTTATAAGTGTAAATATACAATCTCATCCTAACTGACCATGAAAAACATACTGACTCATATAGCCTTTTCAGATTCCCTAGTGAAGTTGACTACTTGTCCACTCTAGATTCAATAACTAACGTACGACTGCTCTGTACGGACCAAAAAATAGGCTGTTTTAGAAGGAAGAATTGCAAAATGCCCAGAAATCAAAGTGAAAGGAAATTTCTACTCTTAAATATTAAATGCTTTTTTAGCCAACCTTACATAAAATCCAATAAAAAGGGTGTATATCTAAGTATATCGGATCTTGCAAGCGCTTTCAATACTATTTTGATTCCAAAGCCCGTGAGTGCACGTTTGCTGTTTAGTTGGAAATGCTGCTGGTTTTAGCTTTCAATTTGCATAAAAATGTTTTCAGAATTGGCATAATTTGCCTCTGCTGTATATCTTCCTTGTACTCTCTGTTTTATCCGCCTACTGAGATCCTGTGCTGCAATTACTGCCATATGGGAAAGCAAGTTTAATTTTACAGTGGAAAACCAACACTGGGTAATCGCATTGCATGTCTAGAAGCAGCAAAGTGTTAAGAGTCAAATCATCTTATTAGGCCTATCAAGCAAATCTCAGGTAAGTAGCAGAGATTATGATTTATCCGAGGCTATATACAGAAATACTAACGTTATCCCCCGAATGCTTCCATGCTAAATGTGTCTTTTTGACTCTACCCTCCTCTTGGCTGCTCACAGGAAAATCCTACCGTGTACCATAGCTGCCGATGTGAGAGTGCCCAGCCACCCAAAGTGCAGTGCTATGCACCTCTTAAAGTCTGTAGAGTAGTATTTGTTGCCCAAGGTTTCAAGCACATGTATGTAAGTATGCTGTATGGGAGTGACTTAGAGAAAATCTTTTTAAAACATTATTATTAATCTAATTTGGATAATATATAGGGATTCAGAAGAGGCGGGCAGCTCCTCTCTCGAAGTAGATCTTACTTTACCCCAGTTGGTGCAGGGAAGAAGCATTTCTTTGAGCTTTTCCCTCCACAGCAACAAGACCCAAATCAGGGTCAGATTGGAAGTGAAGATGAAATCTGTGGCTGTACCCTGGATTTTAAAAAGGAAAGGGCAGTTTAAGGAAATTCAGATTTTGATTTTTTTTTCTTAATTCTTTCTTTATAGATCAAAATTAACATGCACTGTCCCAATTCTTTTGGAAGTCAATGAAAAATCTGTATTAGTATATCTCATCATAGAAGCAGAAAGTTGTATGGAAGAAGCTGCAAAGTACTTGTGAAGATGGCATTTCAGCCTGATTTTGGAAGATTTGAGGTTGTAAGTTTTATTTGCTCTGATAAAGTATTTTCCAGTTAGTGAAAATGAGTAAAAACCTCCATTCGGTGCAGAAACACCCATGAGAAGCCCTCTTGGTCCTTGGGCTGCACGAGGGCCTTTGCAGTTCCCGGAGGGAATATTCAATTCTTCTCTATTTAGGATTGTAGCATATTGGAAATTATGGTCTTTGGCATCAAAGTAGCAATATTCCCAATCTGCCTACGTACAAAAAATGCTTTTATTCATATAGTACAGAGTTCTTCCAGGTGCTTCTTTTGAAGCATACCCGCAGTAGCCTACGTAATGCTCCGTGTGAGTAACAAGGGTAAAATGTGGCTTTTAATGATTTAGAGCTCATTTTGCTGCACTGTACTCCTTTCTGTAACATTTTAGCTGTTGAGACTGAGGCTATGGGCTAGAAGGCTCTGCAGGAGATTGGCTCCTGCATGAACCCTTGGGCAGCTTGCTTTGAACCTCATCTGTTTTTGCCCTTTCTCCTCAGAAGGGTCAGTGTTTTCCTGAAATGCTGGCAGGTGGGGAGCAGCAGGGGTGCTGCCCGATGCTAACCTTTCAGCAGCAACAGAAAAAGCATGAGAAAGGAAAAAAGACTAGCTGGGGAAGGTGCTGTTTCTCTGGAATAGTGGCCTGTCTCCAAGGATGTCTGCAGCTCGAGCTGTGGCTGCCTCCAGGCCCTCGGTGCGCCCGTGCAGCCAGGGCTGAAGGCCTTTCAGGCTCTGGATTTGCCTGCAGCTCGGCAAGGTAGCACTAACCACTGTGCCAAGCCACAAAAGGAGAAGTCAGGAGATTAATTGTAGCTATTCCCTCTTTATTCCCATTTTCCCTTACCCACATTGAAGTGAATGTTGCTGAACGTTTGATGGAGGCAGTAATTCTCAACATTAAAAAAATGAACAAGTGAGGCCAGTTAAAATTTGTTGTGTCATTTTCTGTGTGAATGCAGTTTTGGTGTTTGCTCCTGCAGCTCATAAAAAGAACAGTGCAAATACTAAGATAGTGTTAGTGACTTGCAGCCTGTCATGATTCAGCCCATGCACCATATGCACTGGCTAAGACCTTCTCCAGTGATAAAACTGCTTCCCTCACCTGATCGGCTTCAAGATTAAATTCCTTTCCCCTTCTTCCCTCTCCCTGAATTTATTTCCTTTATTTGCCTGAAACCTCTGTTATCTCCTCAGTGCTTTCTAAGTTAGGTATTTTTAACCGCCGTCTTTCCAAACAAGCCAACCTGCTTAGGAGAAGAATGTGTGGGCTGGTGATACACGGCACAGATGATACTGGCAATGTTTGTTAGCAGCATGTCCTTGCAAATGATTCCGAGTCATAGCGCTGCCTTTCTCTGTCACTGAATTTCTGATCCCTGCGTAGATATAGTTTAAAATTTTTTTACGCTCAGAACTGCTTTGCTCTGGAGGTTTTCCTTTTTCGAAGCCCTGTGTAGTTCTCTCCTACTTCATATTTACCTGCTGTAGAATAAACCTGAGATTAATATGGATATTGATGTGAAGATTTAAAGAGCTTTTAAAATTGTTCTTAATTGTGTGTCTTATGGTGATGAGTGACTGTGTGGCTAGGCATTGATAGGGTATCGGGATGTGAGCGATGTCTGCGTTAGCTGCGTGGCTTCGGAGAAGGCTTCCAAGAGCTCCTTTCCTGCTATGCTCCAGTTTGTTCAGCTGTCCTGCTCTGCAGTGGTTTCATTGAGCAAGCGCAAAGTTAGCCCCTGGCAGGCAGACGGCGCAAGTCTGTGGAAGGCAAGTGCATTTGTTTAGTGAGACGTGGTTATTAAAAAAGTTCACGTGAACCAGAATAAAATTGTTAAAAACCAGCATAGCTGCCCCTGGAAGCATTAGCTGAGGGAAAGGGAGGATACAGACCTGAAAAGGCAGTTCTATGAACAAGTAGTTAAGCACATAATTCAAAAAATTGTATATCTTCATAAAAGAATATTGTGGGCATTACTACGCAGTTTAACATTCAAGGAACTAAATTTCTCACTGCAGGCAAAATGAAGATCACTATCTACATTGTGGATTTTTTTTTTTTTTTTTTTTTTAATATTTTAAGTGAGATCTTATTAACTATTAAGCCCTGGAGAGATTAGACCAAATTGCTGTCTCTAAATGGCAATGAGTCATCATGCCCAATTAGAGGCATTCATTGCTCGGGAAGGTGAGGGATGGGGTGCCGAGGACACGAGCAAAACCGTGTGAGCTGCCGAGGAAATCAGTTGCTTTCCTAGAAGGCAACAGCAAGGTGCTTGTGGCTGCATATCATGCAACCTTTGAGGGCAGCTGTATTAGTTTGACTAGTTTCATCTCTTAAAGAGTGCTAAAGCTCCCAAAAGGAGGATGTGTTTTAGTTTGTAGGGTGGGCAATAATACCAACAATATTATAATGTCTTTTCGTAAAACAAACTGCATTTCACCTGCAATGCTTGGTTCCTGGGGAACATTGCTGTTCAGGAAACGTGTGAGGATCCTGCACGTTCACAGAGGCTGAAAAGCTGTCAGTGAGCTGCAGCGACTGCAGCCCCTGCAGGAGTGATTGGAAGATGCTTTGCTTCAGCCTGGAGAAGAGAAGGCTGAGAGGGGACCTGATCTGTGTCTATAAGTGCCTCAAGGGAGGCAATGAGGAAGATGGGGCTGGCCTCTTTTCACTGGTGGTCACTGACAGAACCAGAGGAAATGGCCACAAATTGAAGCATAAAAAGTTCCACGGGAACTTAAGGAAGAACTTCTTGACGGTGAGGGCGACAGAGCACTGGAACAGGCTGCCCAGAGAGGTTGTGGAGTCTCCTTCTCTGGAGATCTTCAAGACCCGCTTGGATGCAGCCCTGTGCCACGTGCTCTAGGTGGCCCTGCGTGTGCAGGGGGGTTGGACTAGATGACCTCTAGAGGTCCCTTCCAACCTTAGGCATTCTATGAAATTCTATGAAATTCCTGGGTGTGCCATATGCAACAACTCAAACACCGTAGTGCTCTTGTCTGAATAAGGTTGAAAAAAAATGGTCAAATGATGTGACCTTAGTCGCATCAAGGTGCAATATGAAGGGAAAATCAACTTCTTTTAAATTTGACTGTCACTGAGTGTCCCAATTTAGGACGGTTTGTTTTGGCAAAAGTTGAGGTTCCTTGTTGTCATTTTTCATCGTTCAGCTACTGCGAGGTTCTCATCTGCAACCGCATCTAAAACACTTCCTCGTGGAGAGGATAAAAGAATGCCTCGGATACAGAAGGTTATGCAAGCATGCTTCCTTACATTTTTCTCAGCCTACATGAATAATGGATTAAATTAAAAGGCTTAAAATACCAAATGGATTTGAAAGCAGTGTTTACTCAGCAGTTTGGCTGCACAATTCATTGTCGGTGTGACACTATCAAACCCTGTTTTACGCAGCTCCCTCATAAGCTGTGCTCGGGGTTTATTTCAGAAGCACTTGCTCTGCAGCTAAGGTGGGTGCAGGCACATAAGGGCCCTGAGCTGTGCAGGGTTGTGCCTCGTGTGCCCTCCCCAGTCGCCTTCCTGGCGTAACCGCCTTGGTCTGGGGACCAAGACCAACCAGGACGTCGACCCTCTCCTTTCTTTCGCTGCACTTGCCTTTGCTGGCTGATGTCCCTCTCTTCCCGAAGATTCTGACAGTTTTGACTTCATTTTGGGTATCTGTATTCAAATGCAGATTTTGTCTTTGTAGCTGGTGCCGAGGAGAAGGCATCTTTGAAGAAATGTTAATAAGAGCGCCGCGATAAGGCGCCAGTCCTTAGACTTACCTTCCTCCTTAGGCACAATCTTTTGAAATCTAGATGGGAAAAAAATAAGCCGTTTTCCTCTTACCGGCATCGCTTTAATGTGCTCAGAAAGTGCGTCTCTATAGAAAGAGAGCTCCACGACAGGCGACGGGAGCTTTGTATCTTCACATTTGCTGTGCTGGCTGTGGGAGGGTCTGCTTCGTGCCATTCAAAAGTTCAGGCCATGAAGGGGTGCAGAAAAAAACATCATTTCTGTGTTGCTTTTCTTCTTTGTGATTTAGCGTTGACTGAAAGGATGCAACAGCCCCGTGCGCACGATAAACAGTGCTGAGACATGGTTTATAGCCTGCAGTTCCCATCAAAGACACAGCTTTGATGGGAAATGGCATCCAGGTGGTTCGAAATCCAGCATCGAGTATTTTCCTTTTTAAAAAAAAAGAAAAAAAGAAAAGAGCATAAAGGCTGTAAAGGTGACTCTTCAGTGCGATTTGGGAGGACCTGAGAAACTGCAGACTCTGGAAGAATCTCTTTCTGTCTCTTCAATAATGAGCAAAACCTTTTCTATCGAGAAAAGATCAGTGAAGAGAGAAATGTCACACGTGAGCCGTGAGGTGCTGTGCGGTTTGCACCATTATCGTCAAGTTACACAGTCGCACTCGCCCGTTTCAAGACAGCTTAAAGGTTATTTCAAATTCCTTACAGCTTTATTATTCTCTCTTAAAAGCAGTTAAAATCCATTGAACCACCTTGAGCGCCACTTTTCATGTGAACCCACTGGAGTTAAATGAATGTATTTGCAGGGATAGCGCAGTCACCCCAAACCCGTCTTCTGGGCGATGCTGAAGCCCGTGATAGTGCCCGTTGTTTGAGCTGGATTTGAGAGAGGCACCAGGCGTGTTAACGAGAAGTTCCCTGTGGCTCTGTGCTCCGGGAGGAAGGCAGCGTGGAAGGCAGCGTTTCTAACATCTCAGTGTTTGCAACGTAGACGCTGTGTAGTGTTCCGTGCAATGAGGAGCAGACCTTAAAGCACTGATGTGTCCACGATCTGTCTGAATTTGCTGAAGGTATATGTGGCCTTTGGATGATATCCATCCAGTGCTGTGAGTTTGTTGTTGTTTGTTTGTTTAATTCAGGATTTTCAAATAGCATTCTGAGGGCCTCGTTTAAATGTTAGCGTGCTTGCTTGTGACCAGCCCCTTGGGTAGGGAGATGCAGGAACACGTGGTCCTGCGCTGGAGAGGGCTGAGGGCAGAGCATCACTGCGGAGGTACTGCTGCCAGCCCCGGTCGTCCCGTTGCCCCGCTCCTCCTGGGACGAGGAAGGGGTGAGAGGGACATCAGCCAGCAAAAGAAAGAGCAGCTTGGCCAGGCTCGTCCCTGCTTTTCTGCAGCATCTCTAAGGAAGTCACTCCTGAGCCACAGCGGCGCTTCAAGCCCATCTTTGAAAGAGAAAGGACAATGTGAGAAGAATCTGTGGAGTCAGCAGGGCGCTTTCCAGGCGGATGGGTCCTGGGAAGTGTGCAGAGCCCAGCCGGCCAAGTGCCTGCAGGCATTGGGCTTTTTGCCTTGGTTTGACACAGTGGTGTAGCTATATTCAACAGGCTGCATGTTTCCTTCTTGCAAGTTATTACTAGGGTGCAGCAAGCAGCAGATAGAGACTGAAAAATGTTGTCTTGGTAGTTCCAGTTAATTCCTCAGAAATATTCTCACGGTTCTCATATACCTAATTATCCCATTTCTTTCAGGTTAGTCATTAAACTAGAAGAGCAGTTTGCTGCTGACCAAGTTACCTCCCAAGAGAAATATTTTTGCAGTGTAACACGAGCATCTCTTAGAGACTGATCTCTTGAATAGACCTTGGTTGCTTGCTGCAATACAGCAATTTAAAGTGATGTTTTGTGCATGTGTAGATAAGCTTTCTGTAACAGCAGGAAGAAGAAATACCTTTTTCCCTTTCTTGGTGCAAGACCTTAGGGGCTGTATCGCTTTGGTCCTGTCGCTGCTGTCATCACTAGCTTTACACCATGCACGAGCTTTCAGAGAGCCAAGTGAAGAGAGCGGTACAGGGTGACTTGGGGTACCTTTTCAGTATAACTCTTACGTTTACAACAGACGTCCTTTTGTTTTTCCCTCTAGCAGTTTTATTATTATTCTGCTTTTAAATCCCTTCAGACGCTTCTCAGTAAACCAGGTGTATAGGTAGAAAGCAGAGAGCGGGCAGCTTCTCGGGGTGGAAAAGCAGCGTCTTGTTGCTATGGCAATGCCATAAAATAATTGCAGTGGTAACGAGCTCCTCCGAAAGTGGAAGGAGGCGGCAGAGGAGCCAGTCCTGGTGGCTCAGTTGTGCGCGGCGCACACCGGCCTCCCGGCAGCTGGTCGAGGTGCAAGGGCACTGCAAGTGCTTAATCCTAAAGACACTTTTATGGCAGCACCACAGTGAATTTTGCAGCAGGTGCTGCTGAGCAACCTGCTTGGCTGCTGAAAAACATGATGAGTGTGTGAGATAGCTCTTCTTGGAGGCGGGAGAGAGGGATTCCTCCTCTGTGGAGGAGGAAGTGTCTGCGGAATTGGAATTGGCCTAACTTTCTTTTTTTTTTTTTAATCCTGTCTCAGAGATTGTTAGGTCCTAAATTATGTGATACAAATGACCTAGCGCTGGGCCAGTTTCAGTGCAGAGCCTAAACTGCCTCAGGGAAGGATAGTATTTTATATCATTTATATTCATTTTTAGACAATTGTGCTATAATGAATTTTTTTTCTATACTTAGTGCAGTTCCTGTTTCTTGGCTATATCAGCCTGTGAAGCATGGATGCAAATCTATTTTTAAATTGTAACTCTTGGCACTGACCTCCCTCTGCACGTCTTTTGGAAGCAGCCCTCATGGAGCCCTGTGTGCCTCAAGACAGTTTACTCCTAGGGTAAGTTTTGAGAGGATTTCTCTGGATAAAGGACTTCAGAAACAGTCTAAAAGGTGAGAAAAGGGAATTTAGGAAGAACATGCCGTGCTTGTGAACCAAAGCTTCTAGGAGAGATTTAAACACAGGAAATATATCGCAGTGGCAAAGCTTGTCCTGAAAGGTATTTAGGGCATAGAGAAGCACCAGAAATCCACAGTTCATGTCATAGTCGGTATATGGCAACAGCACAGAAGTTTTCACAGGTCTACAGACGCTTTCCAGTCTTCGGAGCTTGTCATCAAATCACAATGCTAGGTTTTATTAGAAAAAAAAAAAAAAAGGGAAAGAAAAAGAAAGCTTTAAACCCACTCGTGTTGTCTGTGGGGTCTGGGACTCCCTCAGTGATTTCTTTGCTTAGCCTGTGTACATTAGAGCTAAAAGGCCTTTGCTGCATGTGCCATACCTGCAGTTTACATGTAATCTTGCATGTCATCAATACTAATATTCTCCTATCCAAACGAGAGTGTCTGTGATACTGATGCCAGCCAATTTTTCTAAATTATGACCTCCATTTCATTGATTTAGATGCCTTTTTGGCTTGGTTGCACCTGGTATCTAACAAGAACTTTGTAAACGTTGTTGCTGTTAGTGAGAACAGGTAGACAAATAATCCACAAATCACCTTGGCAGAAATAGTGGAAATGATCAGCAAAAAGGGTTCTGAATGCTGCAGTCAGGAAATTGGTCTGCATGCAAGCCAGGGAGCCGGCGTGGCAAAACAGCAATGCAGTTATTTGCAAGCTAAAATGTAGGGAGATTTCACCTGCAGCATTCAATCCTTATTTGTTCTATATGAAATTTTTAGTTACATTTTTATTAAATTGCCATAATGATTTGTGTGGCCACAGAATCATGCTTGCATATAAAGTACATAGCTAATATGTATGAAGTGTATGAAAAACTATACAGAAATATTACAACATATGACAGCTAATTAAAAGAAAAAAATCCTTATTAAGGTGATGGATATCTCAGGAAACAAGGACGAAGCAGGAAAAGGCGCAGATGGGCCCTGTTCCAGCTGGAATTCAGCCCAGGCAGGCAGTGCTGGGAAATGGCACATGATCAACTGGGTCATATGCTTATTGGAGAAATAAATTTTGTATTCTCAGTCAAATTCCTAAATCATCACCCCAGCTTCTAATAATTAATGCCCATGGTAACATCCCAGAGAGAAGGCCAGTGTTTGAAGAGTTATCAGTGATAAAGGTTTCTCTCCTTTTTAAGAGCAATGCCACGTTAAGTTGGAAAAACTGGATTGCCAAAGAGAAACACACAATCCCCAACTCTGCAGGCCACCCTGTGAGAACAGCTTTAGAGGAACAGTGGAAATCAGATTTCAGGATTGACCAATTCTCATCTCCATAGTGTGCCAGGCAGGAGGGCAGGTCTGGAGCTGCTGCTGCCGCCACAGCTCAGGGGAGCCAAGAGACTGTACTCAAAGAATGATCCTTATTTCCCCCCCAAAAAAATCCATGACAATTTCTCCTTTTGGAAGCAAAGGGTCAACTCAAATTCCTTCAGCCGGGATGCATGTGGAGGGAAAAGGTAAATGGCCTGTTTTCCGCCTGGTGGTGCGGAGCCCCCGTGGTTGTTGCCCCGTTTCCCTGCACCTCGAGCACCGTGTCTGCCGGAGACGATTCAGCAGGGANTGCCAGGCAGGAGGGCAGGTCTGGAGCTGCTGCTGCCGCCACAGCTCAGGGGAGCCAAGAGACTGTGCTCAAAGGATGATCCTTATTTCCCCCCAAAAAAAATTCCACGGCAATTTCTCCTTTTGGAAGCAAAGGGTGAACTCGAATTCCTTCAGCCGGGATGCATGTAGAGGGAAAAGGTGAACGGCCTGTTTTCTGCCTGGTGGTGCGGAGCCGCCGTGGTTGTTGCCCCGTTTCCCCGCACCTCGAGCACCGTGTCCGCCGGAGACGATCCAGCAGGGAGAGTTACTTGGGAGTGTTTGTTCTTTCTTGCAAGCAATTAAGTAGGGCAGCGGTTTCATCTAAACTGGGAGGTGTCTGGGTGAAAATGTAGGCTTTTGAGCAGAACATATGTCTGGTTTGTGTGTATCCAGAAGACACAAAATTGTCTGGCTGTTTTGAGATTTCTCAGATGCACCGCTGGGCGTATTTAAGATATGTTAAAAGATAGCTACTTAATTTGCTCGCTTCTCCTGCACCAGAATAACCTTCACCCAGTTTCTGCAGAAATGCATCAGTTATGCCAGAAATTCTGACATCCTGGAGCTCAGCTATTTTATGCTCAAGTGATTCTTGGTCCAGCAGGGAGATTTTCATAAATACATGATGGGACAGATGTTGCAGTGATAGCTGCTCAGTGGAAGCAGATTCCCAGCTCCTCATCTCTGCCCAGTGGAGATAGTGGCAGTGAAAATCAGTGGTAGTGACATGCCATTAAGTCCAGTACTGCCACACACTGAGGATCTATATCTCCTGCTATGTTTGTTCAGTGCTATAAACTCAGACTAATGGTATGAAAACAGTCTATATTTCTCAGCTACTACCATGTTGTGTAAAGAAATACAACGGTGCTCCATGGCAAATCCAATTATTGTAATAGCTATGTGATACAGTCCATTTGGCTGTGCTTAAAGTACTGATAAATAAACATACTTGTTTTATTCCCTCTGGTTCTGCCCCTCTCCTCCTCCTGCATGAAGTTGCATAGTCAGGGCGTTCCTGTGCCCAGCATTTTAGGTTAGGAGGCTAAAAGCTCTCTTTTTGAGATACACTTTTTGAAAGTGCAACAGGTTTTTCTCCCATTCCTCTGTCCTTCCACAACTCTCTTCTAAAAAAACACCACTTTCAGCAACTTCTTATTAAAAATATTTGGTGTGAAAGAGTTCAGAAGGAGCAGCTAAATCTTAAGTCTCAGGACTCTCAGGATGTCAGTTATTGGGAAAAAAGCAAATAACTTAAGTTCTGAAAGGTTACCCTGTAGCCGGATGGCATCTCTGGGAAGCACAGGCAGGGACCCCAGTGCCCAGCACTGTTTGGGGAATGGTCAGCACTGCAAAGGCTACTACAGAGTAATGCTGCTCTCTTGCTTAGAAGTTAAGCCCTTAAGCATTTTTTTTCCTACAAAATATAGTTAAATTTTGTTGTTTGCTTGCTTAAGCAAGAGATGAGTGAGAGCTTGCTTGAGCAAAGGTTCTGCTTCCAGACACGAGTGCTCTCATTCGCCCTGGTAGGACAGGGCACATTCAGGACCCCAGCTTGAGCAGAGCAGGCGGGTGAGCTGCTCGGCTGTCATTTCAGTTGTACCAATATGCTGCTTGTGCTTTTGGCACACTTAAACGTATTTTCATAAAAGAAAAGATTTTTCTTTTCATGTCCTGCACTGTAGTCTTATGACTGTCAGAAAAATCTATCTTCTTTTTCTAAATGCAGTGGTAAAAGCCAAAGCATTAAAAAAACATTTTATGAGCTATTATCAAGCTTTTGTTACCAGCTTTTATCCATTTTACAAGCTTTTAGCTGGTATATTTAGCCATGAATACTGACTACATTGATTTTTGTTTTAGAAGCATTAGATTAAATTTGTTGGCTTTTCCTCTTGTAAATCACAGTTATTAACTAACAAAAAACTTAATAGTAATAAAACTGAATCTTCATTTTTAAAACAATAAAACAAATATAATAGGCAATATTAGGACCCCAGGAAGAGATAACAGCAATCAAGATAGTAATAACTCGTAACTTCATAATAATCAGCGTTATAAAAATGGTCCCTGGAAAAAAGAATTGAGAATTTGCCGAAATAGCGAATTACAAGCTGATGGAAAAATATCTTTTTTTCATATCTTTTTTTGGCTCATTTTCATACAATTAGACTGCAGGTGCATTCATTCAGCTGGTGAACATGTTACTTCAAAATTCCATAATCGATGAGCTATTTATTAAAGTCATTCTGACTGCTAGGATAGCTATAGAAGGGATTATTGTCTCCGGTCATTTATTTTTCTGAGTGATTAGCTTGTGATACGGTAATTCATTTATGAAACTGGTTTTTATTTATAATAGTCTAACTAAAATCAGATTGGGAAGCAAATGGGAAAATTTACATTGAACATATACCATTGTGTCAAAAGCATTTGAAGGGTTGTTTTGTTTGTTTGTTTTGTGTTTATTAGCTTAGGATAATTAATTGGGAATGTTTATGTACTAATATCACCTAATTACCTCAGCAGCGAGGTAATTAATTTAGTTAACAGCTAGACAAGAAAAACTCCGTTTAGAGGCATAGGCGGCTGAAAGGCAAGTTTGGTCCAGCCTTTCCAAGAGATAATTTTAGGATGAAGCATGGAGAATTATGTGTCAGATACTTAATTAAAAAGCATTTGGCCTGGCTTACTGCATGCCAGAGTGGAGCTGGTCGAGATTTTAATGGCACGAAGTGTGTGGGGAAGTCGTCGCCCTCTTGCGAAAGCTCCCTGGGCTTGGAAATGCCTGCAAAAACCCTGCTCTTTACAGCTAGTTTAAGTGCTCTTGGAAGCAACCCCTGCTGCACCTTTCCTAGTTATCGTGATCCGTATCTGTTCTGTAGTGCTTTAGATTCAGTTCTTATATATTCAGTATATTTCGGGTCCTGGCTGTAATGCAAACCTATTGCTGTTTTTAAAGAGAGTGCGAGCGAGGAAGGCACAATTCTAGTTTGCCTATAAAGGGTAGAAGTGCAGAGGTTGCCTCAGAGGGGCCAGGATCATACCTGGATTTAAAATTACTAATACATACTTACCTACTTACATCAACTTACATTATAATATTATTACTGCTTTCTATTTTGATTTCTCTCTCTTTTTCTGTCTTCCACGTTTGAAACGCAGCACTAGATACCAATAATAGTCCACCTAAAAGAGTGTCGTTTCCTTATATCTACTTGATACTTGATTAAAAAAACAGACTAGTCTTCAGAGTTTATCCTACTTGATTAGTCGTGTTTCCTGGGCGTCACGGTGGACGACAGGTTGACCATGAGGCAGCAGGGTGCCCTCATGGCCAAGAAGGCCAATGGGGTCCTGGGGTGCATTAAGAGGAGCATCTCCAGCAGGGCGAGGGAGGTGATCCTGCCCCTCTGCTCAGCCCTTTTGAGGCCACATCTGGAGTACTGTGTCCCTAGATGACCCTGCGTGTGCAGGGGGGTTGGACTACATGACCTCTAGAGGTCCCTGCCAACCTTAGGCATTCTGTGATTCTATGACGTGCATGCTTGTGCGCTGTGAAGGTTGAGGTTACGTAAGTTTCATGTATTACAGTAAATGAAGGCATTACCTATTATTTATGATGTTCTAAAATTCTTACCATTACTCTATTTAAGCATCACTCACATCAATATTTTTATGAATCAATGTAGTTGCTTGTGCTGGGATCCTTGTGTTTTCACTAGCTGAATATTTCATTGAATACATATTTCATGCCGCCACCGAAGCAGAGGTTGTAGGATGGGGTCCTCTGGCAGCGATCGCTCCTGGTGCTGGTGCCATCTCAACACTTCGGTATTTTCCCATGCATATTTGAGAGGTTACGTGGTCAAAACGGTGCAAACGTGCAGCCAGCTGCCAAAGGGCACACAGTTTATCAAGAAGGTAAGGGGAGCCTCAGGGAGCGAGATCAGGGTTCTCACTAGTTCACCTTCTCGTCTTCTCTCCAAGTTTAAGCTGCCTAGGGGTTATAAATATTCATAATTGTTAGTTACTGCATTGGAGATGCACTGAGCTTGCTGAAAGCAGTTGCGAGTGCTTAACCTCATGGGTCCCAGCTCAGAGCAAGTCAAATGGGCTGCTCTTAAATTTTTCAGTTGTTCGCAAGTAGGGCTAGAATGTGCTATTGGTGCCAACTCAGTTTTAAATAGGTGAACATGTGCAACATAAAATCTCATTGTCTTTTCTGTGCTGCTTTCTGATCCTGGCACAAGCCAACATCTCATGCTCTGCTGTTCATAGCTCGGGAGCAGCCGGTCTGCACCATCGTCAGGTGCAGTGGAGGTCACTACCAGAAGAAAAGCTGCAGAGAAGACGATTGTTCTTCCCTCTTTATTTTTGTCTCAGAGCCACTTACTTACAGCACATTTGTGAGAAATACATTTTGGCTGCAAGGAAACTGATAGCACTGGTTTCTGTTTGTGTGTTTGTCTGCACGTGTCAGTTCACTACTGCTAGGATCTGAACGTAGAGCAGTTGGCCAAAGCGTGGGAGCCAACCCACCGAGTGCAGCTGCTGGAGGTCTGACCTTCTGTAACTTGTTTTGAGTCAACGTAAATGTTTTTACTTACCCCAGGGGCATAACTGCCAACATTTTCTAGTGAAAGTTCTTAAATTGAGGGTGATGTCCACAACATCTAATCAAAATTTAAATGGTCATTTGTGAAAATTTACCATTTTCACTTGATAGTCAAGTATTTTCTGTACAGCTCTCAGATTTTCTGTAAGGAAGAAACAGAGGATGCCAAGGCATCTAATCTAAGGCAGCATTGCCTTTAACGGGAATGACTACGTATTGGGAAAAAAGATCATCAGACTAAAAACATGTCCTAACTATTGGTGTTCTATAATCATTATGTGGTGCAATAACCTAAAAGCTCCCATCTGGCACAAAGAATAATGAATATAAATGATATTTTCATGCTTGTGGAGTTTATTAGTGTCTCTGTGTAGAAATGGCTGCAAGTGGTTTTCAATTTGCCTTTTTTAAAAAAAAAAATATCTACTTTCTAACACNAATTTGCCTTTTTAAAAAAAAAAAAAAATTATCTACTTTCTAACAGCAATGATAAAAACATGAAAATAAACTACTAGGAATTTTAATGGGAAATTTAATATATCTCAGAAGAACTCTGAGAGGATGCAGGTGTACTGGGAACGGCAAAGCCAGAACAAGAGACTGGACCCCATTTTGGAATGTTATATCCGTGTGAGGCCCAGCCACCAAGTCTCCCTTCGTGGTACCTCGCTGTTGGGAATGGGTTTTCCCCCACGCAAGGCATCCTCTGAAGGCTGGAGCAGCACTCGTGTTCCGGGGCGGGCCCAGGTCCGGCTCTGATCTTGGAAGATGGACACAGATTCCCAGTGTCAACCAGGCTTGGAGCAGAGCCCTGGGCCCACCTCTGCTCTTGCTACATGCACAAAGACAAATTTTAATGCGACGTGAAAAGGGATTGTGGTTTTTGTAGCAGTGTGGGCTGGCATCCTGCATCATTTTCATGTCAGTCTCCATCAGGACAGAATTGCACTTCATAGTTCCTGGCTTCAAAAAAGGAAGATGTAGCTTTTCTGTGATATAAATCATGTTCATTCACATCAAGTTGTCCAGGCAAGCAGGGACAAATTTTCTTGATCTGGGCTCAAATTGTGTCAATTCAACTCTATCGATTTGATTGTTTCCTATCCCATTAGACATGTACTTTATTGGGCATAGCCAATGCCCTACTGTTCTGGTTTGCTTTAACAAGCTCAGATCTATATTAAGTTGAAATATAAACTCTTAGATAATTTCAAAGAAGTAGACCGTCAGGTGAAAAATCCATAATTGTAAAATAAAGTCTCCATCTTGTTTGCTAAATATAGATTGAAATATCTATTTTTAACACTTCTCTCCTGGGATGTCTACAGCTCATAACTCTCTCATCTATAGAAGCACAAAATGACATATTGCTATAAATTTTGCCTTCCTTTCTATTTAGGTTGAAATGCTTGATCTTTTAGTTTTCTCGGTGTGAATAAAATGAGACAACATCCAGCTGACATTTGTCATTTTTGGCTCTGCTGGTGTTCATACCAGCAAGAGCAATTGTGGGTTTGAAAAGAAATTTTCCATGTTAAACAGGCATAAGCTTTTCTGCGCAAACCTGTACCTTCATTTAGAGAAATTGTGAGTTCTGGTCAAAGATAACTAAGAAAAGAAGTATACTTGGCTGCTTTTTCCAGCCAGTTGTTAGATCTGGGCAGCCAGAAGAGGCAGAAGGCCAAAATTCATTCACAAAACTGCAGTATACTGAAAACATTCTCAACCCAAGTTTAGATTGATCGTTGCATGCAAGATCTTCAATGCATCTTAGTGAGACTAAATCCAGGTCTCTTCATAGTGTCACAGAAGCGTAAAGCTGCCTTACTGTAAATAATAATAATTAGGTACTTGGGTTTTATGTTCACTCTGTATATCTATACTATGGCACAGGAAGAAAAAATCCAGAACCTTCGGAGTTACAAAGTGGCAGGAGAAATTTTCTCAGTCGTGAGGTAAAATATTACTCTCAGTAGAAGAACAACAGATCTTTTTGGATGAAAAATTTCACTTTGCTAAATGGAATCCTACAGAAAAGCAACAAGAGAGGAACCAGGGACAAAGGGGACTTGGAGGGCTCTCTGCCCTGCTGCCCGGGATGGGGCTGGTGGCCGGAATGAGCTGCTGGGCGCTTCGCTCCGTTGCTGTGTGCAAAGAGGCTGCCCGGGAACCTGCTATGTGCTGAGTCTCTGTGTGACCCATGGTTATTTTTTTCCCACTCTTGTTTTCTGTTGTGTTTGGTTTTTTTATTCTGCAGATTTTATTTTATTTACATGTATGGCTCATCACTGAAGGGTTTGAATGTTTACTCTGTCATCTGGGGAAAAACAGAATATTAAAAGCAATGCCAATCCACTTATAAATACATTATAGTAACAGGCTGTGGAAATATAGGTGTACAGTATTTTCAAGAGGAACATTTGAAGAATTTATACATGATCTTGGAAAAAAAGAAAATACCAAGTATTTTAAGGTGCTATTTCAGCATCTGACATATTTGAGTTGATCCGGTGGAGGGAGTCATACTAATCCTGATGCCTGTGGGTGCCTGCGCCAATGCCTAAACTCAGAGCGTGGCTTAAAATAAGCATGTGGATAAGACAGCTGCATTAGCTGTTTGTGGCTGTAGCACAGTATTTGATTTTCTAGTTAACTCGATTATTTTCCATGCTTTGTTTTGTTGTTTTCTGCTGGGGTGGGTTGGTTGGTTGGCAGATGACCTAAGTTCACCTCGGTGGTAGGGAAGTAGGGAAAAGCAAAAGCCACGGTGGAGCAGAAGGCCGAGTGCTGCCTAGAGTGTTCCGTTTGCTCCTGGATTTGCAGGACCTTTAAGTTGTGCTCTATTAAGAGCCACTAATTCCTGAGTGGATCTAGTTGTAATAACCTCCCTCCACTTGTGCATTGATTTTTCCCTGCTGCAGCAGCACCATAAAGACCTGCTCAATGTCTCTAGGCCTACAGGTGTTACATATTTTTATAGGCATATACGGCAGAGATAATCCATGCCCTAGGCAGCTGCTGTTGAGTTGAAAGGCAGCAGGATATTAAAAATATACGGGGAGAAAAGGGGAGAAGATTGTTAAAATTACCTATGAGCCAGAGGAGACGACAAAATAATAGTGAAAGTGGAAGATGAGGTTGCATTACTGTCCTTCCAGAGAGCAAGGCCTGTTGTGTGAAAATTAATATTAATCTGCAGCAGCGCAGGCTGAAGCGGGTCGTGGTGGCCTGGGCAGGGATGCGCCAGCAAGAGCCTCGCGGTAGGGGAGCCCCAGAGCTGCTGAGGCAGCAGCGGCGCCGCGGCCGCGCTCCCCTCGCCGCCCGAGCAGCAAATCTCCACGTTGTTCCCTAAATTAAAGTTTTCATGCAATTTTTGTCTTTTTTTATTTAAAAACTTTCCCCTAAAACGGAATGACGTATATATACTTTTTTCTTATAAGGAACTAGTTTGCAGATTTCTTTAAGCAGGACCGCTTAGGATAAGGTTGCAATAAAAAGAAAGCCTGTATGGTAGTCTGTTTTAAATTTTCTAGTAATAAGTATTATTAAATAGGATTTCTGGATTGTATGCGCACTAATACGCTCTGATAAAAACTGTGGAGTGTTTTAGAAATGTAATTGCAAAAGATATTTAAAATATATTCCCTATGAAATAGTTGAGGGAAAACTATGAGTTCATTTTCGGCATAAAATTAAATATTTTTATGACTTACAGACCACATTTCCTTTGGAGGCTGATAGAAAGTGTTCAGATTAGACATTTAACATTAAAACCTCTTTTCAGTCTTCATAGTAATTACATTAATATAATACAGACTACATAATGGACCTTTGCTTAGATTTTACTTCTATTAACCTGCTTTTGTGGCTTGCACAGAGCATTTCGGTGTGTACCCCCCCCCCGCAGAGGGGACAGCGCTGTCTGTAGAACATGAGACATTTAACATTAAAACCTCTTTTCTGTCTTCATAGTAATTACATGAATATAATACAGACTACAGAATGGGCCTTTGCTTAGATTTCACTTCTATTAACCTGCTTTTGTGGCTCACGCAGAGCATCTCGGCGTGTCCCCCACGCGGAGGGGACAGCGCTGTCTGCAGAACATGATCTCTGGCTGGCGGATGGCAAATCACTCCCTGAAATAAACCCGTTAACTCCGTGGCTACATATATATCTGACACAGTCAGGTACAGCCTTCACTGAAGCACACATCTCTTCAAGAAATGCAGCTGATGCTGACTTCATTCTGAAGACTCGGAATAGGCAAAAATTGGTGCAAAGTCCCAAGCATTTCACTTGTCCAGGGAATACCACTGGGTATTGGGGTGATTTTGGGGGTGATTATTTTGTGTGTGAAGCATCCTACATGGATCCTCCAGGAACGGGCAAGCAATTCTAAAGGGGAAGAAATCATGACCTGATCCTATCAGGCCTAGTTGTAATCTAGGACATCTACTAGGAAGTGTTTGCTCTTAGACCCACGAGAAACCTCTATATTGGCAGTTCTGCACCTGTTCTTGGCAGGATGCAGAACTTGTGCCATGGTGATGCAGGCTTGCTCTGAAGTATCCATCTCCAAGGGGAAATGGTTTCTTTCAGGGGTGCAGTTGCCTGTAGCATCTTCACGAAAGCAGCTTCGCCCGCTTCTTGCTGCCCCTTGGCTTGTTGCCCAGCTGCTCCTCTTCTCACAGCTTCCCTGTTCCCCATGTTCCCACGGCAGAACATGGCAGTCATTAATGTTTGTTTGAACCTGCCCCCCCAAAACTTACTAAGTTAAGGGTGGCACGTACTCAAAGGGAGTCATTTGCACTCTACTTGTGCTAAATACCAGAGAAAATAAACCAGTAATTTGCCATTCATCATGGTTTGTAATTCAAGGGCTTTAAAATTCTACTTACTCAAACAAAACAAGAGCAGCACTAACATATGCTGTAACGGCTATGCTATAATAATTTTGTGTATTTAAGCTGTATATCAAATCAATTAATTGCCTATAAGGAAATACAGCATTATAACTGCAGGCTGAAAGATTGTATAAAAAACTACTTTTATGTTTTATATAAAATAGCACAATTACAATAGCAACGTTAGCTGTTAGATACTGCTAAGAGCTAGCACTCTTACCTCAATAAAGAGAGGGTTGATTCTTGTAACTTAATTTGTCAAGCTATTGGTCTGATTACTTTATACTGTACATCAGTCTGCACAGGATTAGTTCTAATTCAAGCTCTCCACGAGATTAGCTCTAATTCAAGTTTCCCATTAATCAGATAGTAAGACCTTTATGACGAGAACTTTGCCTACAGCTTGCACAATGAATATATGAATAATTCTTGGCAGTTAATGGCAATATATTCCTTATTGTGCTGGATCCCTCATTTACAGAGTAGCCTAGAAATGTCAAACATTTTGAAATAAAAGCTGCTGAATTTTAGTCCTTTCAGATCCCGCATACATTGATGAGACCAAATCCTTTACTGCAGAAGGTTCCATCTTGCAGCACTGCAAGCTAAAAGCACCTTTTTACCATCGCACCTTATTAATAACAATAAGATGTGGTAATTTAAGAACCAGATTTTGCAAGGCCAATGTCCACCTGTGTAGCCAAGAACAAAAGCCCAATTCTTTTTGGAGAAATACACTTCGTTAGTTAAAACCACAGGTTCAAAAAGCAAGGTTGGCCACTTCTTTCTCCGGAGTGTGCAGTTTCATCTGATGGACCTTCGCTAACACCCAAGAAAGAATAAATTTCTAAATGAATTTAAGACCCTGCTCCAGATTTCCTTTTGAAATATGTGGATCCACAATTCTCCTCCCTTTAAAAAAAAAAATGATGCAGCTGGCGTCAGTAATCTTAATACTTCTCTGAATATTTTTTCCTTTTATTCCTCTTTCTGTCTACGAGTGAATCAAGTTTAATGGTTTTAGAAGCCTCTCAGAATATCTAGAAAGACCTGCAGCATGGTGAAAGGAGAAGAGGGCAGGATCTTCAAAAACATGTAATAAATCTTTTATTCCTCATGCCTGCCAGCATAGCTAAACCTCATGCCAGGCAGCTCTGGCTCGTGGGCTGCGTGCATGACCATCATGGAGCACCTGCACGTTCTGACTTCCAAAGAGCTGGAAATCACCAACAAACCTGTGTGCCTTGGCCTGCCTGGCTGAGCACCTTTCTTGCTGTTTATCAGAGTAGAGCCCAAAATGCTCCAGGGATTCTCCAAACACAGAGACAAATCCTGTCGGAGACTTTGAGCCGCACTATCAGCAAATGCATGACATTTTGCCTGGGAGTTCATCTTCGCAGAACCAGGTGCTGATGGTGCTTACCAGAGTTTCATGGGACTAGATTTCTGCACTCGCTGAGACAGAGCTCTTTTTCCACCTTAAGTGTTTGTTATGGCAGAAAGTGTTTCCCTTGGACGTGAAAATTTGCTGAATGGTCCTTTTTCTCAGAATGTTAATGAAGTGTGATGTGAAATTGTGTTTACATTTATCTTCTGGGTGATTCTGCTTCAAGTCACGCGTTCATAAGTCATTTTAGGCCCTCGAGGTTTCAGTGACGCATCAGAGATAACGTTGTGGCATGGATAGTGGAGGAGAGTGGTATAGGGAGTTATGGAAATGTTAGTAATGTGCATGAAGCTTGCGGTGGCCTGCAAAGTGATGGAGCTCCAAAATATCCCTCCTTTCCTTGCCGAGGCAAGCACTCAAATGGAAAGACTGTGCAGTGCTAAATATGCAAGGGTAATGAGCACTGCGAGAGCTCGCTGCTCTAATACAAGCAAGAGATCATGAGAAGAACAAGTTCTGAACCTCTTGGTTTTGGTGGCAAAAGTTGTATTTTATATAGCTTTCGGTTTCAGCAGCGAGAGATTTTTGTCTAAAAGCAAGAGTTTAGACCACAAGTTGAACTGACTACGTGTATGTGGCATTTATCTGAAACCAGTGGGAATGAAATCTGAAGTGCAAGTGAAATCTAAAGCTAGTGGAAATGTTTATAAAATGGTTATCATTCGTAGTATACTGCTCCGGTATAATGGCAGTGCATTAAATATTTGATAACGTTTAATCTCTGATGCTTCATACGATGCCTGACATGTCAGAGCAACAATATACAGCGCAGTCCCAGGATAATTTAGAAGGAAGTACTGGGTAAGAGCGAGTCACCAAAAGGTGGATAAATGTGTCACATTGCAGATTTGTGGATGTTTTCTTGTTTCATGTTTCCATTGCAGAGATAATATTTCTGCGATTGTTGTGATGCTTCATCTTTACTGAATATAACTTCTCCCTGGAGAAATACTGACCAGCTTACCCAGGCGTTCATTTTTGCCCCAGATGAGGCATAAACGTGCTCCTGCAGACAAGGGACGTTATGCATGTGTACCAGAGTACAAACATGGACCTTGTGCTACGAGCCAATCTTTTAACTTTGGCAAGCCCTGGATTCGGGGCTTGTCACTGCAGCAAAAATAGAAAACTTGGAAAACAATCTCTTGGACTTCTTAGAGAGAGACTGAAATTGGTATCTTTTGCACTGCCCCATTCCTGTCAGCAGGAATGTCCCAAGAACGCCCTGCTAGAACATACTTCAAGTAAATGTCAGTCTTAATCATCCTGCCAAAAGGTAAAGGATTGAAAAGACGTGGTGAGATTTTCATCAAGAACCTTATTGTAGGAGGTTCTTTTGTTGAGAAATTGTGAATTAAGTTGTCCGCTGTTCTGGCCTTTCATTGGAGTCCTGCCTGTAAGCTCGAACACAGGAGGACACGAGGCCAATAACACTGGGTGATTTATTGTAGAGGAAATGTGCAGAACTAATCAGTAGAAACGTGGAGCTGAAAGTAAAAGAAAGAAACTGTATGTGTTTAAGGCTTTCTTTCTTTCTTTTTTTCTCTTTTTTTTCCCTTCTATTTAAGCCCTGCTGAGCTAGGAAGGAAGGAGTGATTAATAGGAGAAGCTTTGAGAAGTGCTGATACAAGCAAACCGGTATTCCTGGTCAGAAAGAGACAGGTATTCAGAATAGTTTTGACATCTTTGTTTCTGGGAAGGGTACCAAAAACTATATGTAAAACTAGTTGAAAGGAGAAAAAAAACGCTAGTCACTTCAGCAGCTGGGTTGCATCCTAAGCAGAACTGAAACCATCCTCATGTAACCATTACTGACAGTACCTAGTACCTTCCTTCAAAACCAGGCGTAATTTTTGTCTAATAATTATGTGAGGATGAAATACCTTGAGCTGTAGATAACGAGACCTGCGGTGTTGTACAAAGGAGTTCTGACTTGGAAAAATGGAAACGGGTGAGGTGCAAGTACATGCGCATTAGGGACCCGGACTCAGCTGTGTGCGAGGGGCTGGTTTTTTCCTCCTGGACTGAGCGCATCCCTTTGGAGAAAGTGAGGCTGAGGCAACCCCCTCAAGCCTGGGGTTGGTGGTGCTGGGTTTCTTGCCCAAGTTTGCCACAACTTCTGCCTTCTGCAGAGGCTTTGCAGGAAATGCTGGTGCTCCAGATGCCGGGCATGAACCTCCAGGGGAACCGGGGCTGCCTTGGCTGCCGGAGCCAGGGCGAGAGCCGGGAAACAGGAGCGGCTGCTCAGNGCCCAAATTTGCCACAACTTCTGCCTTCTGCAGAGGCTTTGCAGGAAATGCTGGTGCTCCAGATGCTGGGCGTGAACCTCTGGGGGAACCGGGAGCCGGGAAACAGGAGCAGCTGCTCAGGAGCAGAGGCAGGAACAACAGGGATTAAAAGGAAGAGGGATTTATGGAAGATTACAGTGCATTATAAAACTAATCTTTCTGTTGAGTTGTTGCCTTCTCAATTAACTAAAGTCATGAGTTTTTTGTTACGGGGCTTTGAAAATGTTCTGTAGATTTGCCGAGCTCCCCAAATCTATTCTACTGGAGAAGGGGCTTACTGACTATGGGATTTCTTTCTTTCTAGTGTGTAATGGTGTTTTTTTTTTTTTTTTTTTTAATTTCCCCCACATAGTTTCTGTGAAATACTATTGTTTGTGCTTGCTTTTCTGGCACAAGCAGCAAGTCTGCGGTGTTTACCAGTGCATGGAAAGCTGAATTTTGACACTGGGGTTGTTGAGATTGGGTGGAATGGCCCAAGGAAGTTGCTTGTCCCTTGGAAGGGAAGAAAAGGATAAAGCAGAACTAGTCAGCCGAGAAAATGTCTTTTGAGCTGGGAATCTTTTTCCTAGTGCCTACTGTAATCATGGCAGCAGAGGATGAGATATAAACATCTTTTTGCTTTATAGCTATTATTAGGGGAAATACATTATTTGGAATCTCTGTCTATCTTTCCTCACAAGGTGTCTTCATTTTGAAAGCTCTTCCCAGTAAGATACTAGCTGAAAAGACATATGTATGTTCTTCAGTGCAAAATGAATGCCAGCTATAAGGATCTGTTTTATAAAACTTCTTATAGGTAGGGGTTTTGGTTTCTGAAAGAGGGCTTTTGAGATGGTCATTATACAGTAGCTAGTGCTGGTTAATAAAAGTTAGTGTATTTCACAAGACATCCTCATGGGATTAAGTAATCCACTTAGACCACAATTTCAAAACGAGATTCACAGTGTAGATGATGCCATGTATGCATCTATTAATTTGGATTATCTAAAAACGGATTAAGAGGAAAATGCTTAAGCTGTCAGCCAAATCTCAGGTCGTTCCGGAGCCTGAGGCCACGAGGACTGATATTTCCTGAAAAATTGATTTAGTCCTAAAAGCAGTAGTGATAAAAAGGCCTTGTTACCTTTGGCCTTCCCTTTTCGAACCCAATTCACCGCGGGGCTCTAGGCTTTCTGTCTCACTTAACCCTAACCCTAGCCCTAGGGCAGCGCCTGGGGGGCCAAGGCCTGGTGGTAGCCAAGTGTCAGCAGAGACCCCAGCACCAGTCTGTCTGTAGGGCTACATGTGCTTTGGGCTGCCTCTTCCAGCCCACTCGCCATGGGGCNTACAGTAGCTAGTGCTGGTTAATAAAAGTTAGTGTATTTCACAAGACATCCTCATGGGATTAAGTAATCCGCTTGGACCACAATTTCAAAATGAGATTCACAGTGTAGATGATGCCATGTATGCATCTATTAATTTGGATTATCTAAAAAATGGATTAAGAGGAAAATGCTTAAGCCTAGGGCAGAGCCTGAGGTGATGGGGCCTAGTGCTGTCTAAGAGTCAGCGAAGGTGCCCCACTCGAAGCTCTTGACTCTTCTCCTCTCTTAACCCTGTCCCTAACTCTGACCCTCTCTGTCAGCCAAATCCCAAGTCCGTCTGGAGCTTCAGGCCACATGGACCAGTCCTTCGTGAATAATCCATGCTGTCCTAGAGACAATAATGATATAGGGACACTTTACCTTTGGCGTGCCCTGTGTAACCCCACTCTCTCGGAACCTTAGGCTTTCCCTCTCTTTTCCTGCTACCTGTTGTAATCAGATTGATTGCAGGTGTCTCTGGAGGCGTGTGGGCCTGCTGCTGGCTCAAACAAAAATGTTATCCTGGAGTCTGTCTGAATATTGCCCTACATTTCCTTTGTCCTGCCCTTCCAGCTCCACTTCCCATGGAGCTCTCGGGTTTCTCTCTCCCTTAATCCTATCCCTAGTCCTACTGGCCAACCAAATCTCAGGCACATTTCGAGGCGAAGGCCACCAAGCCTAGTGCCACTCTTCGTGTGTAGGCTTTCCTAGAACCTAAGCGTATGGAGTTTGAGGTTTTGGTTGGCATACCCTTTGGAGCCCAAATATCCATGGGTTTATGGGCCCTCATCCCTCTCTCTTAATTCTGTAGCTGATCCTAGCTCTGGAGTTACCAGCCATATCACAGGCTGGTGTTCGGAGCTATAGGCGAGCTTTGGTTTGCTGCTCAGGCCTCAGTGTTGTCTGTAAGGACTGGATTTTGTTTGAAAGCTTTTTCAAATTCCTAGAGGCAAGGTGCTGTGAAAATATAAAGAACTATCAGTTGGCTCATCAAACCTTAGAGAACGCTGCATTAGTTGCATATTTAATAGTCTTCTAGCAGGTAGTGTGGTGCAGTAACTGAGCATTTTGGTTGTATGCAAACATTGCCAGCAGTTTGTGAGCAGTTGTGGTGTTGGGAGAGAATGGGATGGAAACCGCCCTGCGTGTTTCATGTGCTTTCCCACCAGGAACAGGAATGTCGGAGTCAGGCATCCCGGCCAGGCAGAGGGGGCTGCCCCTTAAACGTTCCCTGTGAGCAGGGTGCCAGCCCTGGCTTCCCTGTGAGCAGTGGCGTCAGACACACGTTGCTGCTCCGATGACTCGCCACGTTCAAGCTGGCCCGGGCGTAAGGAAGCAGTTCTAGTCTCCTTGCAGAGTTAAAAGAAGACAACCTAATTTTATTTTGAGAGGCCTCAATTGATTTTACTGAACTGTTTTAACACATGGAATGAGGACTTTAGTCGGGACCAGTTCAGCGTTCTTGTTTGTTCTGTACAGGTAAAGGAGAGAGTGATGTTTATACTTGGTGTCCTGGTGCAAATCCCCACAGCTAAGTCTAGAAGGGGAGAGGATTCACGGGAGAAGGGAAAAAAGGAAAAAAAAAATATTTGGTAAACAGAACCACTGGTTTTGAAAACGTGATTATAGTTCTAATACTGTAAAGCTCTGGTGATTACAGGGGATCACTTCTGAAAAGGAAAAGTGTTTATTAGAAACACAAAGAAACCTAAATGAGATGATGAAAACATCTGTTTTCAGATCTTTTTTACTTCTGTAATACCTGTTTTACTTCTGCAATCATAACGTAGGCTTTTTTGGCTTTGAACATGTCAGAAAACATTCAGAAGGGCTGTTTGATGGCATAGCAATACGCTGTGTCGTTTCGCGATAACATGGCTGGACTCGAACATTTAAACTTAACTTTGGCACTAAAGCCTGATGAGTATTTAAATAGGTCGGCATACATACAACTGCAAAGCAACCATTGCAAATGCCAAGGGATGCATTTCATGCATACCATGAGCAGTATACTTTGATCCACAAAGTATACTGGTTTTAAAGTATATCCTTATCAGTTACTGCTAAATTAAAGATAAAATATGTATTTTCTTTATCCTGACCTCAATGCAGCGATTGCTTTTTGCTTTTTTTCTTATTATTAGAGTGAATGTAAGTGCAAGAAAGTTCTTGCACTTAGTCAAGAAGGCAAAAGAATGCCACCTTTTAGAGTATAAGCTTCTTTTTATGTTCCTCAGTTTCTAATTTTGATCATAAAATACCTTACATGAATGCAACACTGAACAAATTAATCTCTTGGGGTTTTTTTCAGAGTACTTCAGAGACACTCCTTAAGAAAAACCCGTTTCTTTGTGTGTGCCTGCTACACAGATGACATCCCCGGTCCCCACAGGGTGTCATGCACTGTTGTGGCTACAGGCTTTACTTCTTCTCTGCTCTCTTTTAGCTGNTGAATGTAAGTGCAAGAAAGTTCTTGCACTTAGTCAAGAAGGCAAAAGAATGCCACCTTTTAGAGTATAAGCTTCTTTTTATGTTCCTCAGTTTCTAATTTTGATCATAAAATACCTTACATGAATGCAACACTGAACAAATTAATCTCTTGGGGTTTTTTTCAGAGTACTTCAGAGACACTCCTTAAGAAAAACCCGTTTCTTTGTGTGTGCCTGCTAGACAGATGACATCCCCGGTCCCCACAGCGTCATGCACTGTTGTGGCTACAGGGTTTACTTCTCTGCTCTGTTTTAGCTGAAAACTTAGTGCCAAATAGCTCGTGGGGGGTGAGGAAAAACATGTATATAGATCTTCCCCACTGCATAATCAGAGTAGGGAGCTAATGTCACCTAGCTCGGGCCTGTAAAATTTCTAACTAAGGTAAACAAGTAAGTTGGGGTCATTTAGGCAAATTAATGTTGAAGTGTAAACCATGATACTACACAGGGCCAGGGAAATGTTCCCCACGGGCAAAATCCTGTTTGTTGTGGTGATGTCTAAAAGTGTGTGGGCAGAGGAAGAGATTGCAAGTTGCTTTCTTCAAAAGAACTATCCTTTCCAAATTGCAGAAAATATAGTTCATGATAAGATCCTTAATTTGACCAAAGGCTGCTGCTGCTTGTTGTTGTTTTTGCTTTGTGAAGGAAAGGAAGAAGGTGGCTTGCTTCTCTTTAGTTGGGGGGAAATAATGTGCAGTGGTGGCCTCCACTGCACATTATTAGGGTACTTGGGCTGAGCATCCTGAATGAAAAATACAACATTACATTGATTTTTCCAAAAAATGTTGTCAAGGCTCATAAAAAATCCACCCACTCCTCTGATTTGCTGCTCCTCTTTAAAAATATTTGTTCTTAAAGGAAGAATTATTGCCCTGCAACCAGGCTCCTGCAGGTCGTTAGTGTCACAGCGGCAGCGAGATGGCTGCCTTTCTGCTGTGGACATCGCTTCTTTCCAGCTCTTTTCTGAAGTCACAGTGACAGTAGCTTTATAGCACCTGGACTGACATTTCAAGACCAGGTTATTTAAAAATATTGATGAGAGGAAAAGTTGAGACAGCAGCAGGAAGAAAAGGCATTGCTGGAGAAACCCAGTAAGCAAAGGGTGAAATAACAACCATCATGGTCAGCTTCAACACCTAATTTCCTCCCCTACTTTAAAAAGTAGCTGTTTATAAATAAAATATAAAATTGTCCTCAGTTTTTGGCAAAGATAATTTAGAATCTGTCATCCCGAGTATGGCAGGGAATGCTGTATGTGGAATGAAGAAAAACACGTAATAGAAACGGAGCTTGCCTTCAAGAAGCCGAGTCACAGGGGATGCTTTTCTGCTGCAGCATCCTGCTTACCAGAGAAAACCGGCGCTGAAACGTTCAGGACGACCCTGGGTTTGATAATCCGTGTTGCTGAGCTTTATCCTGAGCAGAAGCAAATTACTGCTTCACTGGGAGAGCCTCGTTATGTAACTGCCCCCGAGGGAAGCAAATTGGGCAGCTGCTCCTGGCTGTCGCCACTAGCAACGCGGCCACACTTAATCCCAGCCCACCTTGCCCTGCCCAAGCGAGATTAAATACTGAGTCCAGTGTAAGGCACGGTCACATATCCCGCGTCACCACGTGTTCTCCTCCACAGCCATTCGAATAGGAAGGTGAGAGAGAAAAACCCTAGCCCTACCCCGCTGCCTGAACATGGGGAAGCCAGAGCAACATGGGCTTCCTCCTGATAAAATCCCTCTGATGGAGATGGATGTTCAGCATCGTTCAGAATAACCTCAGATCGCCACTAATGGCTGTAAGTGTAGCTTGCATGAAAATAAGGAGACCGTAGAATTAAACAAAACTCAGTAGCCAATGGTAACAATAAGTTCTCCTCTTTAATTATGGCTTGATTTCTTTTTTTCCTGATGAAGTAGTTGGTGACTAAAAAACTTTTCCCAAATGAATTAAATATAGGTACCTGTAGTGGAACTCCAGAGCAAAGAAAGATGTAGATGCTTTTAGTTAGCATTTACTTTATTTAAAGCATTTACTTTTTTGCCAGAGAGCAGACAACTATTGCCTTCTTTCTGACAATGAAATCAACATCCTCCTTTTATTCAGATGCCTCTGTCGCACTAAGGTAGACAAGGCGCAGGTTTGGAGAGGCAGGAGAAGGCATGCCGTGTTGCAGCGAACGCCCATGGAAGTCCACAGTACCTTGGACATCAGCGGCTGCGCAGTTTGCATCCGGGACTGCTCTGCAGGAGAAAAGGCTCTTTATTTTGTGTTGGGGTAAAAGAGTACTTTTAAAAGGGAAGAGAGGATCCTGCAGGAAAGGTGCTGTCTTAAAACTCCGACGTCGTCTGTGAATTGAGGATAATGTTGCTTTTCCTGCAAAGTCTGGCATGGATTGAAGGGCGTGCAGACATTGTGCAGATGGGTCTTGTGGAAGAAATTAAATGTTGTCTGTTCTCAGACAATCCCGTGAATGCCAGCCAAGAGCGGTGGGAAAGGAGGGAAATTAAGCTCTGGCTCAAAGCAGGTGTTTCTCATTCTTGCAGTTGATGGGATCTGACTAATTTTGCTGTCAGGTAATAACACTGTCACTCGTTTAGCTCAACTGAATTGAATCCCTATTACAAAGTGCTAAGTGATCTGCACCGTAATGTTTTATAAAGTTACTCTGTAGACATATTATAAAAACGGTAATAAAAATTGCTCATAAAAATAACTTTCAGCATTTAACAGATGCTAATCACATGGGTTATCAAAAAGTAGCAGGCACGTGTGAAATAGTTTGCATGGTTTTCCAGCTCCTACTACTCTCTTGTATTCCAAAAGTGTTCAGGGGATTTTTACTGAAAGCTTTCATTACCATTGGATGGATATTACCCTTTAAATAAGTTGTGTCAAACTCTGGCTTCAGTGCTGCCATTTGAGCCAAGAGGAGGAATTCCTTTTAATCTTTTCTACCATACATGGCTGAATGATCTAATTTAGTGGTGGTTTCATAGTATGCAGTGCTACTCGGTGTATTGACTTCATTCTGCATGCAGCTTCATTTGTACGCTCCCTGAACAAATGGTTATAAAGTAAATTTTTAATTTATACCACCCACAAAATGTCAGTACAGTTGTATGGATTAGAATGACATTATTTTTTTTTAAATCGTACTATTAAGACTTGTTGGAAGGGCAGAAGTGTTTTCACTGGAAAAAGTTATTGAGTCAGCCAAGTAAATGTGCAAGCACCTTCCTCCTGAGTGTATCTCTGTAACAGCTGACAGGTAGCCCCAAACTGGCATCGTCTACACATGCAAAGGCATTAAACCAATTTTTTTTCCAGTTCTTTTATTGTTGGAATACGTGTACATCAGACTTCACCTAAAGAATCTGTAGGCCCAAGCAGTATCTTTGGTGCACTTTCTGTCTTCAGAAATCATTAAGTTTCGACACTCAAATCTGGATTTTAGATCAAGTGCTGCTGCTAATTCTGTTTTGCTTCCTCTCCTCCTGAAGCGGTCCCACTCACTCCCTCCTTCTGTCTGTCTTTACAGAGCGACGAGGTTTTGACGGTCATCAAGGCGAAAGCGCAGTGGCCGGCCTGGCAACCGCTGAACGTGTGAGTACAGGACCCCACGGAGCCCCTGCCTCGTGTTACCACATACTCCCATAGGGAAACAACCCAACAACTACTTTTATAAGTGAGGTTTTTACAAGCATAAGGATTCATCTCATTAGCTAAGAGAGTCGAATCGAGTCCTCGGAGAAATAGGGCAGTTGTTCTACTGCAGTATTGTAGGGACCAGGTAGTGCCATTTCCTCTGCAAAAAGGATGAGGGAGGCAACTAGAGGAATGCTGTGCCTGGCTTTGTTGTCTGTCCTTTGAAAGCATGAGAAAATCTGAAGGTTAGTCAGAAAGAAAGCTGCAAGAAATGTCAGTTTTAGAAAACCTCTGACTGTAAGAGGCTTAGAAGCCCTTTAAGAGGCTTAGGACTTTCCCTCCTTCCTCTTCCCCCAAAAAAGAGGTTAAGTGGTGACTTAATCACAGCTTAAATAGTGAAAAGGTTTCTAATAGTTGATCTAGATTAAGAAGGTTCAAAATCCCTGCAGTCATGGAAGGTGATGCCATGGAAATTCAGACCAAAGGTCCCAACCTTTACCTAAAGGAAAACCTTTACCTAACCTTCAGAACAACTTACCTGGACATGAGTTGGGTTTGACATCCCTTGAAGATATTTTAACCCTGGAGCAGGGCTGTTGGCTCTGGGCATGGGAATCCTGTCCGAGGTGGGTGCTCTTGGCTGGTGCTACGCCAGCCAGCAGCCAGTGAGGAGGGCAGGAGGGGCAGTCTTTGTTTAGGTTGCTATTCCCCAGAATACTGAGTACTTTCTTCTTAAAGGATGTTCAGATAACGAACCCTGCTGCAGTTGGTAGTGTTTGCCAGGCAGTAGCCGGGAATGCCAGGTTTTGTGGGTTGTTTTTTCCTTTTGCTTGCTGTCTACTTTTTATTCACTGAAAATTGGCACTGTAAATTAGCCACTTTAGTCCACCTGCCTGTTCTGCTGCGGTAAGGCCTCTTTTGCTCAAATGAACCCTCCAATTTCAGTTATTTTTCTGAAGCAGCACTTATATAGGGTGCTTTTGTATCAAAGTGAACACTACTGGTAGGAGTTGACTGTTCCGGGGACTTGCAAGGCTTTGGCACTGACAAGAGCAGGCTTGTACTTTGCGCACTGAAAGCCGGGGAGAAGATCTCTTCCTCCAAAGTTAATTCATCATCTTTCAAATACATTGACTCTATACATTACATAACAAAAATCAAAGGTAATTATTGTGTCCTGCCTCTGGTGGTAATAACTAGTTTAGTGCCTCACTGAAAAGCTTCACAAAAAAAAAAGTCAACTTCAGGTATTTTCTAGGCATATTCTTTCACAGACGTGTGGTAATGCATCTGCAACTTCTGACTTTTTTCATAGGGCTCAGTAACACCAAAAGGAATATATCTAAGTATTTGTGCCTTAAAATGCTGGGCAAGGGTTCCTCTGACAAACATTCCTTTAGTGTATACATATTGTTAAATTTTTAGCTTTTAAATATTTTTTATCATATTTTGTCTTGATATGCTTTTTCATTCTATTTTCAAATAAGATTTCAGCTTTGAAGTAAGACTTAAAAGTTTCTTCATTTCCAATTGCCTTCTTGTGCTAGATTTGCTGTTCACCGATATGGATAATCCCTGCTGGAATTCAGATTGTAGTTGTGCAAGGATTGGATGATGCTCAGGACAAACATTGGGTGCAGCGCCAGGCGCAGGATGGCCCTCGTGCTGCCTGGGAGCTGGGGGAGCCCCGGGGATGCTGTCGGGTCCATGTCTGGCGGCGGCTGAATCAGCTGCGCTGTTGTCACAGCGCTTGCTGTTTGTACAGTTGCCTGTTTTCTCATGGTCATTCTGTGCTCAGTGCCCTGTACTTCCTCACCGTCGGGGAAAGGCTCAATCACACGTATCTTTCTTTACTGTAGCAACATGCTTGTCGCGATGATGGGGAGGTAGAGGAGAGCAGTCTTCTGGTGGAGCTCTGGTTTTCCAAAACTGCTGGGCTGCCAGGCCAGGCCAAGCTAACATGCGAGAACAAGCACGATCTACAGATCTCAGCTCTCTGAAAAAACATTCAAACTGAAAACAGTTTAAAGATGATACTGATTTGAAAAAAAGTCAAGAGTATGTAAGCACTAATGGGAAAAAGTGGCTTTACCTTCTTTTCTCAAAACCTTGCAGGTTATTAAAAGCAGCAAGAAGAGCTCTTTTGCCTGCAGAATTGAGCCTCCTATTTCCCATTGCTTTCCTGACAGCTTCTCGGTTAGCAGCCTCAGGTAAAAGGAGGAATGTGTTGGGGAAGAGGTCGCTGGCAGTCTGTCTAATTATTACTGAGCACGTTGTGTGTTACGTGCTTAGTACTGGTTGCCATATTTTCCTGGATACTTGATCTAGGAAAATATCACAATAAGGTTAGCTGACTGTGAAAGCTTAGATTTTTTCTGAAATATTCTCCAGGTCACTTTTCATACTCTTCTCTCTTTGCTTTCCAACCTTACCTGCTCACTTTTGGCTGCAGGTTGCACTCCATTTCAAGGTGATGAAGGTGTTTTCTTGGCTACAGTTTTGGACTGTCTCAGGTTTGGTAAAATCACCACTTCTCCCTTGGGTCCCTGGCTTTAGCGCTCGCTGCAGGTGGAGGGGGCAGCGGAGCCCCCGTCGCCTCTCTCCGCCTCTGACCTGTGAGCAGCTCTCACTTTTTCTGTCTTCCATTTAAGCAGCTCTTGCCCATTTTCTTGGAGATTATCCGAAAATACTTTGGTAAGCACTCAGGAAAGCAGCTTAGCAGAAAAGGAGGACTATGGCTGCGGAATTCAGATGGGGAGAAATATTTAGTGCAGCCAATTATATGTGACATCTACCTAAGCTCGCTCACTGTAAAGCACCTTTTCGTCCGCTGCAGTTATTCCAAGAATCCCCTTCCATTTCCAGTTTTACATATCCTTGGTATCTTCTCTGTCTGTGAGAACATCAGGGCTGTTATTCCCGGTTTGCAAGGAGGATATCAGAAAATGAATAGGATATCCCCAAATATATTTTTCAGCATTGAGACAGCTAGGCAACAAAGTCAACTGTTTGAGAAATCGAGCAAGTAGAACAAGGTGACAGGAAATGCCCAAAAGGCTCTAGTGCAAAGTATGTTGATGGGTCATATTATCTGGAGAAAAAAAAAGACACATTCTCTTCTGTGTATTTTTTTTCCATCTGTTGTGTGAAATCTCCCCCAGTCTTCAATTCCTTACAGAACACATCAGCTACAATTTGGGCAAAAAATGTTTGGTTGATGTTTCCTTCTTGCCATTTACCGTCCCGAGTGTGACAGGTGAATCCTGGAGAAATCCATTTTTCCAGGTAGTTTCTGCACACTCAGGTGTGCTGAGGATTTGGTAAATATTTTACTGCTCATCATACAGTAAAGCAGAAGCTTCATCATGAGCCTTTTGTGTTTCTCTAAGGCAGAGGAATGACATGGAGAGAAAGCATGAGAGGGGAAATGTGGAGGGAGGAGGCTGCTCCTGGCCAGCAAAAATATTTTGTTCCATTTCCAGGTTTTTGCCCTTTTTTTTTTTTAATATCTCTTTTTTTTTTCTAAAATAGAAGGCACGAACTAGTTACATTTCGGGAGGAAAAAAAAGCACTTGGATGCTGTTCTTGACTACTTACTGAATTCAATTTCATTAAACACAGTTCTTGTTCACCCAGGATTGCAAATAGTAATGCAGATAAGTTGCTCGGTTCCACTTGAAATTGATTTTCCCATTATTTGTTTCATTTGTCTGCATTGGAAATGGCACAGAATTGCTTAAATTTGCATTACACTTACAATAAATGGGATAGGTTTTTAGAATGAAGATTTCAAGCAGACATTTCCTTTTGTGAAAAGGGGGAATTTCACCTGCAATGAAGTCGGCTGCCGAGGACGGTTCTGGCCGGCCGCGCATCGCGGCCGCTTGCTGCCACCGGCTGGTGGAGCTGGGATGCGGCCCGTCGCCAGCCCCGAACAGCGACATCCTGTAACACTTGTGGTCAAAAAGCAATTAAAAGCACTAGCATGATTTTCCACTGGGAAAACTAAATGTTTTACAGTGTCCAACTCACCTATAATACCCAGGTCAGCGTCAAATATGCCTCTCTCCTACCCCCTGTCAGTCAGCCCCGAGAGGGAAGACGCAAACCCGTGAGTCCTCCAGCTTTGATCACACCCGCTCAGAGGGGTTCGACTGTGGGTGTGAACACACTCGTGCCGGTGGGTTTTCCCTGGCACATTGAATGAACAAATACAGAGTCACTTTTAGCTGTAATTAACTGGTTATATCGGGCAGATTAAATTTTGTTGTTTCCTTCCAAATGAAAAGAGAACTGTGTATCAGAGTCCTCTAATCATCTACCAGTATGTATCATTAACATTTCAGTGTACTAACTGCTCGTAAATACTATGCCCCCTATTAATGGGAAAGAGAAAATGCGTGTGTAATTACCCTAGAGTCAGGAAGAGCCAGCTGAAGGTTATACAGGGATACAGAGGCTTGTGACTGACTGACACATGCTAAATTCCTGATAATGTTTGGAGTTTTTTTCCATATTTGTGCAACATTTTTCTCTTAAGTAGTTGCATACTGCGAGTATCTTCTGCTACCTCTGTGATTTTGAGAGAGTGGGGTCCAGGTATGTGCTTGCTTTACAGCTTCACACTTCTGTAGTCACAGTTGACCCTCCAAGCACCTGCTAAGTTTGGATGTGTCACAAATAAGTATCTTATAATAGAGAAAAGTGTGTATTTTAAGTGTCTTTATAAAGTCTTTTAAAGTTTTAAGCGTCTTTCCCTCTATAAAAAGGGAACAGTGTGTATTAGAGCCAGGCAGCAACTAACTCTGAGTGAGTGGAGACACATGAAAGGCTAGGACGTGATTTTGAGCCAAGAGAAAACACTGTAGGTGCCGTGGGCAGTTCTTTGCTGTGCGGCCGGCACGAACTGGGGCTCAGAGTGACTGCTGCAACTCGGGTAACTTCAGTGGCTCACGGTCCTGTTCAAAAATCAGTGTGTTTTGGACATCAGTAATGTTTTGATGTTAAAATAGTTGGGTATTTTTCTAATAAGGATGTAGAACTGTGATCACTTAAGATATGTGTCATCTTTGCAGTACTTAGTATACCTGAGTCTTACTCCCTTAAATCCAAGGATACGTTAGTTGTGGGATCATTAGATGTAACGTTACAAAGTGAATCGCAGCGCCACTACAGTTTGTTTAGCAAGAATACTGTAAGTACGAAAGAGTAGTGTAAGCAAGGATACTGTAAGGATCCACGGAGGCATGAGCTTTATTCACCAAATTCAATATTCCTTCCATTGTGGATTATTTTCCTGAAAAAAAACACTAAAACATCTTGTGTACGCTTAGATTATTCTGCCCCTGTGCACACAGTAACACCATTAATGTCACTTTTTTGGACCCCTACAAAGCAAGGGTCCAAAGGATTCCACGTGTACCCGAGGCATTTCATATGGTTAACTTCTCTCATGCAGAGTTATGGAGATGTGACTTGTTAGAGAGGTGAGAATGAAGTGGGGAACGTGAACAGTTCAAAGAGAAACGTAAATAACTATGAGGCTGAAATGGTTTCATTCTTCTGAAGCAAACCTTAAGAACCATTTGGGGACTCCTGGGGGATAAAAACAGGTTATAGTATTAACTGCAGCTAATAGCTTACGTTATCAACGGATGTGTAAGCCCAGTAGTGGGAATGTTACTTGTATAACACAGCCAGGAAGTCTATCATAAAAGCCAGGCTAGTTATTTTCTCTGTAGTAGGAACGTTACTGCAGCTGAAGTGCACTGAAGTCACAAGAACGTGATTTTCACTGCAAGAATAGCTGCATTCAGGAAAATAAAACTTCTAGCAAAGAAATAATTAGATTTGTACAGCCTGACTGTCTCATTGATAACAAGTCATCGCGAACAACTGAAAAGAAAAGGATATAAAATTGCTAGTAGCTAGAGCATGAAGAATTGAAATGAGGAAGAGGCTGATAAATTGTCTGAGTTACAAATTTATTCTCAGAAACTTGCCACTATAATGAAGTGGGATGAGTGAAATGTGGTTGTATTTCGTATCCCTGCATCTATGCTATCTTGAAAGAAAAGGAGTCTTTCTCTGAGGAATTATGATGTGTTTTTCCCGTGGCAGGTGAGTTGATTTAAATTTTGAGATGCATAGAAGTATTTTTCAAATCCTTATGTGACTCTTTTTGAGTAAAGATGCACTTTTAGGAGAATTTCAGGACCTGAAATTGCACTGCATGGATCGTATGCTCCCTTAAAGAGACACTCTGGTAGTATTTTCAAAATACTTTGTGCAAGGTATGGCTTGTCCAAACTTGGAAGTCTTCTTGTCCATATATAAAAGTTTGACTACTGCATAATGATACATACAGTAAAACCCTAAGCTGGTTTGATCAGTTTTGGTAATTCATCTGTTCTGTAAATTGAGGGCAACCTGTGGCAACTTACATTTCCAGTCACTCAAAATTCTCAGGTACATTTGGATAACTAAGAGAAAGGCTTTAACTGTGGGAGTTTCCATTTTATTAGTATTTTGGGAACTCAGCAGCAACCAGTAGACTCCATGGCACAAACCGCTGAGTTCAGCAGCACCCAGTTCCCCAGTTTCAGCAGCCCTGCTCAGGGCTGCTCATGAAGAGGCAGCGCCGGTGCGCGCCCATCGCCGAGCAGGCCCCTGCGGGCTGGCCTGGGCGGCTGCGTTCCCCTCAGCTCCCGCTATTTGTCACTTTATTGATTTTTTTTTTTTTTTTTAATACAAAGTGTCACAAATGGTCACAGAGCTTCATCATGCTTATTAGGGAGTTAGTGCCTTAAGTGGGGTGTGTATTACTGGGAATTAGGAAAACGTCACTGTTTGACAGATGGATGGACACCCACATGAGGAAATAAAGAAATTGGTAATTGAATATCAGAAAAGTAAGGAAGAAAAGTGTGCTTGTTGGAAAAGGAAAAAGAAATTGTACCAACCCTCTTTCGTCAGAGCAAGCACATGCCACAGTTCCATTTTCTCTCACTTAGCATTTACTTTCTATTTAAAATGAAAATGCTACCAGGCAAGAAAAGAAGTTGGGTATTAAAACATAGAAAAGACTTAATAACAGTCTCTGAAAGAACTTCACACAGATTGTTCATAGAAATTAATGGCCATCCAGTTAAAACAAACTTACTCATACCATTCTAGCTTTGCTTTGGTTTTCCTGGTATGTTCCTCCCATTGGCACTTTCTATTTTATGATTATTTCCCAGCCATCTGTTGTCTTTTCTTCAGCCAAAATAATTTCCTTTTATAATGTTGTGAGTATTCATGCATGTGTTACTCTCACACAGATATCTGCTTACTAATCCTATTCATATATAAATAATCACCAAATAATTAGAACAATTCGTCAGGGTTAAAATATTTTAGTGAACAGAAATCTGTATGCGAAGTTTAAAAATGTTCATTGTAACTTCTTCTCATCGATAGGCATGTAATGGATATAACTTCTTTTCACCCAGTCCTAGATCCTCTTCACTTTATGCCTTCCCTGAAGCCAGTGCCCTTTGGAGGCCGTCTCCCTTTTCAAGCTTTCGCCAGCAAAGCGGCCGCTGGGCAGGTGCTGCTCCAGGCAGCAGCGGGGAAAGCTGGAAGTTCGAGGGTGTGAAATGTGGTCTCGTTTCCTTCCTGCTATTTGTATGGATGGCAACACATCCTGAGCTGAATAAACGCATCCTCCGTGCGGGGAGGCCTGTGTCTGAGGTGGTGCAAATCCCTGAACAGAAGCAGGTCAGTTTTGCCGCCTCCAGGTGTAACAGTAATTCATAGAGTGTCTCCCTAAAACATGAGCTTTTATGATCTATATTGAGATAGTTTTTGAGCTAAAAAGGAGTAATATTGCTACGGGATTGCTAAATCAGCACCAAGAGTGATGCCCTGGTGGCTGGCACAATACTCTTCCATTAAATGTCAGGATTTACTGGGATTTATTGAGATTTAAGATAGGGGAATGCTAGAGGCTCATCTGATTGCTTAAAATGTGTGTTAAAAGTCAGTTCCTAATGCTGGTAGTGTGGGTGTTTCCAAGGAATCGCAGAGAAAGTATCTAGCCTCTTCTGAGAAATTGTTAATTGATTGCCAAAAACCCTTGTTTTTTTACCTTAGAAAAAAAGGCTTCTGCTCCCTACATAATCCTGTGAGATGTCTGCACTCCCTTTCCAACTGGACACATCCCCTACATAAGAAGAATCTTGAGTGCAGAAGAGCTGCAAAGTGAGAGGTAGCAGTGGGGCCGTCAGCCAGGTTTTCCTCCCAGAATACAGTGTGTAAGGCTTCGCTGCCTGAACTCGGCATTCGTTTCCATTCGGCAGGAAGGATTTTACATTTTACTCCTATAATCTTATATAGGGCTGCTTAATCACATCATTGTTTTTCTTACCCATTACAAAACCAGAACTTGAATAACTGAGAAGGGTCGTATTGGTTTGGGCTAGTTGGTATCATGGAGGCAAACTGCTTTTTTCTAGTGTTTTGCTTGGATACTAACGGAACATTAAATCCTGAGTAACCTCAAAGATTTAATTGCATAAAATGCAATTATTATGATTTCTGCAAGAAGCTTCTACCTTTTCCTCTGTGACTTATTGTGTTTTACACTGATACCAGCAAAGCAGCGGTACGTTCAGAAACGGGTCCTGCAGCGGTAGTTTCCCTTTGGGTGGGCAAAGGCTTTTTGTAAAACCAACCCCCATCCCCCAGTACTGACAGCATGGAAAGCCTTGTAAAGCAAAAGCATGTTTGTGCTCTTTTAACCTGTTTTTTTCTTTCATTCTTTCCTCTAAAGTTAGGGGGAAAAGAACATTTTTTTATCCTGATCTGTCTGTTGTCATCCCTGTAACTCGTGATTCAAATCATGCCTAACAGGCAATGAGAAAATAGAAGAAAAACAAAGAAAATGGGGAAAATTAGAATGCAGGACACTGTCTAGGACTCTGCTTCGTTCTGTATTATGTGAGGGGAATTGTCAGCAGGCTGATCAGGGTCACAGTGGAAAAACACTGTGTGCTTGTCCCAGGCGAAGCAGGAGCCCGGCTGGGCCTCGAGGACCGAGGTTGTCACCTAGCACTTACCTGCTTGTTTGGGATTTGCTTTGCAGCTCAGGCTCTNTGGAAAAACACTGTGTGCTTGTCCCAGGTGAAGCAGGAGCCCAGCTGGGCCTCGGGACCGAGCTTGTCACCTAGCGCTTACCTGCTTGTTTGGGCTTTGCTTTGCAGCTCAGGCTCCCCTGTGCGTTTACAGGCGCGGGGGGAGGAACGGGGCACATGTGCCTCTTGCAGAAAATCTGTTATGAACTTAAGGCTTTTCCTGTGGGCATTGCTAGATGTACTGAAAAGCTCACAGAAGAAAACTTGCTTAGAATTTTAAGACGTGAAAAATGGCACTACATGCTAACGTAATGGCAGTATTATAAAATGACGGTTTGATTAGGAAAGGCAGTTCTGTGCTGTCTAAGCCTGGATAGTGGCAGTACAATGTTTCCTTTAGATCGGCCTGTCTCACTGTTGGCACCTGCTGGCAACATGACACAAGTGTGAGGCAGGTTTGCATGCACACTGCTTACAGGTATCCGTGGAGAAGTTAGTTAATGGAGTAGGAGAACAAGCTCTGCAAAAACATCTTATAAGTATTTTAAATATTGCATTTTTTTAACGCCATGTAACAGAAATTTTAAAAATGTCCACGTGAGAGTGTTACGGTGTCCACCAGGCAGAGCGTGCATAGGAGCACGTGCATAGGAGGGGAGTAAGGAAAGGGCGAAAATCGGCCAGTCCAGCGGTGCAGGTGAGGTCTGGCTGCTGCCTCGTTACAGCAGAGCTCGGACGTGAGCTTGGACATGGGCTGCAGCGGCGAATGGAAATGCCCGCAGCTGAGCACCTCGCAGACACTGAGCTACACGTGGGGCTTTGCCCAGGGATGCCAGGACCCCAGGGGATGTGCAGAGCCTGCAGGATCACCCAGCGGCGAGGGGATTTTCTGGTAACAAAGCCAGGTTGGCCCTAGGAAGCTGAAGTGGGAAAGATGTGAGATTTCATCTGTTCCTCTGTTTTCTCACCTAATGAGTGGTTATAAAACTAAAAAACGACGAATCTTCCTTGCTTAATTGAAAGTCAGAAGGTTAGGTAACGTTTACAGAAGGCTCTGGAGATGGAAGGGGTTGCTGAGCTAGATCATAGAATCAGAATCACAGAATGCCTAAGGTTGGAAGGGACCTCTAGAGGTCATCCAGTCCAACCTCCCTGCACACGCAGGGCCACCTAGAGCACGTGGCACAGGGCTGCATCCGAGCGGGTCTTGAAGATCTCCAGAGAAGGAGACTCCACAACCTCTCTGGGCAGCCTGTGCCAGTGCTGTCACCCTCTCTGTCAAGAAATTTTTCCGTAAGTTCCTGTGGAACTTTTGATGCTTCAGTTTGTGGCCATTTCCTCTCATTCTGTCAGTGGTCACTACTGAAAAGAGGCCAACCCCATTCTCCTCACTGCCTCCCTTAAGGTACTTGTATCATGTGCTGCTGAATAGCAGCAGTTTGTAGCAAAGATGAACTCCTACTGAAGTCTTCCTTCACGCAGTTTCAATATTGATACAGTTAGACATATAGAGTGTATTTAATTTTTCATTATATTAATAACATGATTAATATTTACTTTCCTAACAAAGCATGCAAAGACTTACAGCTACTGTGCCTCTGAGACGAATAGCAAATGCCAACAGGTTCCCACTACGGCAGGTCTAGAGGGTCTGCAGGTGTCTGCCCTGGGCGCTGGGACCAGTCTGCCCCTGCTGGCTCTCTGCGAGCAGGTCCGTGCTTGATGCCGCGCGACCCTGACTGCCACCCCGAGCACCGCTCCGGTGACAGAGCAGCCGTGCTGCTCCGGCCTCTGCTCCAAAAGAGCCGTTCGGGGTCTCTCACCTGCACCGTGGGTGTTACAAACTCACCTTAACGAGGTGCTACAAGATAAACATACCCTTGGTGTTTGGCTGAGTACTGTCAGCCTCAAAGAAGCGGCTTATTGCTCAGCATTAGATATAAAATTCCTACAGGGAATTCTTAGAGCATGCTTATACTGTAGTAAACCCTTTACATGTTGAAGGCAGCTGGCAGGCTTTTGAAGAGTAATCACTGCCGTGTACTTGACTAATACATCAGAATATTGTATTAGCAGAGAGACATAGGTACCTTCCTTCATTATTTTATTAATTTACATTAGACAAATTGTTCCACTGAAATCAAAACAGAGCTCTATCTATCATCATAAAAGTCATTTGCATCTCTGTCTTGGAAAGGCAGGATGAATCTCATCAAACAGTGGGAAACGCTTCTGCTCGGGATTGTAATTTGATAGAGGCCAATTTACACAGTAAGGAACAACTCGCGAGACTGCAGAGCACAGCTGGCCGCAGCATCGCAATGGCTGCGAGATGCCCGTTTGTGCAACCTTCCTCTTTAAGGGGAACAGGGCACCACCCTATGGTAGAAGTCTTAGATGCGGTTACATCGGAGCCCTTCTCCGAACGCCGTCCTGGAGCGGTCCTGGTTTGCTAACGTGCCGAGAGCGCTAATGGAGCGCCGCGTGTCCACCGCGAGGCAGGCGTTAACTAACGCAGCAGCGTGCCCGCGTGCCGTGTGTGTGTGCAGCGACCCACAAAGGCAGCGTGAGTGACTGTGTCCTTGCAATTATCCACCGGCGTCCTCCCTTACAACGCGGTTCCCGTGTTCCCTGTCTCCCAGCGGGAAGCCCCGTTCCGCTGCTGTTCAGTAACAGGCTCGAATGCCGCTGCTCATGCTGCTCGTTTGCAATTTGCAGGAGAGCTGCTCCCTCTGCTGAGTTTTCTGTGGACAGGCATCGGCACCTCATGTCCTTCCTGACCATGCTGGGGCCCAGCCCCGACTGGAACGTGGGCCTCTCGGCGGAAGAGCTGTGCACCAAGGACTGCGGCTGGGTGCAGAAGGTCGTGCAGGATTTAATCCCATGGGATGCCGGCACAGACAGCGGCGTCAAAGAGCCGTTCTGTGGACTACAAGGAATGTGTTCAAAGCATAAGGTTTGCCTTAAAACTGTGAAAAATGAATGCTCTTTCATGCAGGATGATGTCACGGATGTCTTTATACTACTTTACTACAGATATTGCTTATAACAAATCTAATTTAGATACTGGCAGCAGATACAGTTCCTCAGTGTGTCTATGTTCCCTGAGAGTTGAGGGAATAATATTCCGTTACATCCCCCTGGGATATGCTGGCAATTTATTTTTAATCCATATTTATCTTTCTGATTGCAGTCTCCCAACAAACCTACAGTTCCTCAAGAGAAGATCAGACCGCTTACAAGCCTAGATCACCCCCAAAGTCCCTTTTACGATCCCGAAGGAGGCTCTATCAAGCTGGTAGCCAGAGTGGTAATCGAGCGAATTGCCCGCAAGGTAGTACTGCAAATAATCCCCAAGTAACTCTTCAGAAATGGAAAATAAACTAAAAATAAATAAATAAACCTTAACCGTTCCACCATCATTTCTTTCAGGGGGAGCAATGCAATATTGTACCTGATAACATAGATGATATTGTGGCAGATCTAGCACCAGAAGAAAAAGAAGAAGGTACTTTTTAAAATCAATTATTTGTGCTGTTTTATATTTTGTGCTGTTTCTAGATGAAGTATAAAACTGACTAAGGAGCAGAAGTCCCAATGGATGTCAGAGTGATTTAGTTTTTAGTTTTTCACTGTTTTGGTAGTCTGTTTTAGCTTTTCCTGCTTGTATGTGATAGCTGGCAGTAAGAGCAAAAGTAATAGAACAGAAACTTTTTAAGGTTAAAAAAGGATTTTTTTTTTTTAAATATCGTAGTTGGCAGTTAGTCTTTCTTTTTCCCTTCAGGTTTAAATGGAGAAGTAGCATGGAAGCAACTTGCTATATTAACACGTGATCACCAGCAAAGAGAAGCAAATAGCGGAGAGCGTATAGCTAATTTCCACTGCCTTCTCTTATTTCTAGATGACACCCCGGAGACCTGCATCTATTCCAACTGGTCTCCCTGGTCAGCCTGCAGCTCCTCCACCTGCGAAAAGGGCAAGAGGATGAGGCAGAGGATGCTGAAGGCGCAGCTGGACCTCAGCGTGCCCTGCCCAGATACACAGGATTTCCAGCCCTGCATGGGCCCTGGCTGCAGCGACGAAGGTAACTGAGGGAAACGGTGGAGATAACTGGCCCCAGGAGAGGGAAAGGCTTCTCTTCCACCTTCTTAAAGTGCTCGCTGCTGTGTGACTTGTATCAGGGCGAACAAGAGTAGTTGCTGGGGACGGCACACAGGAGCTGAATGCTGCCTGCACCCATGGGCAGCTCCGCTTGCCGGGAGCCCACGGCAGCATAAGGAACGACAGGAGTGAGGTCAGAGCTGAGGGGATGTGAGAGGCAACAGGGAAGCCTCCGTTCCCAGCTGGGCATGTGCAGATTCAGCAGGGAGGCGGGTAGTGGTCGTGTGCATATTAGCGATTGAAACGGTCCTCTGTATTTTAGATGGTTCCACTTGCATGATGTCTGACTGGATTACCTGGTCCCCCTGTAGTGTGTCCTGTGGCATGGGAACGCGCTCTAGAGAGAGATATGTAAAGCAATTCCCTGAAGATGGCTCTATGTGCAAAGTGCCCACTGAAGAAACTGAGAAATGTGTTGTAAATGAGGAGTGTTGTAAGTATTGCGATTAGCTCTGTAAAAGCCGGTCGAGGCCAGGGGCGCTGCGGAGACGTGTCCGAGCCGAGCTCACCGAGTGACCCGAGTCCCCCTGCCGTCCCCAACAGCCCCCAGCAGCTGCCTCGTCACCGAGTGGGGCGAGTGGGACGAGTGCAGCGCCAGCTGCGGCCTGGGAACGAAGAGGCGCCACCGAATGATCAAGATGAGCCCTGCCGACGGGTCCATGTGCAAGGCTGAGACCACGGAGGCCGAGAAGTGCATGATGCCCGAATGCCGTAAGCACCCGCGCTGCCCGCCAGGCGGCAGGCGCTCAGCAGCACTGTCACAGGGAAAGAAAACTGCCGGGAGCACCTCTGGGTTGAACCCTATGAGTGTGCTGGCCGTACGGTGATGCACATAGTAGCAGGCCCTGCGTAAGCCAGTATGGTTTGGGGGACATGAGCTGTAGATAACGAAAGGTGGCATAGAAAGGTACCCTCACCTCTGAGAAATGGTGGTCGTGGTGAACCTTTCAGCCACGCTCCTCCATGGCACTTAAAAATATGCTAAACTGCTGCATTTTAGACTTTATCTACTAAAATGCAAGTTTTTACTATAGTACTTGCTCTATCTGAGAAAAATCTTAGTAGACTATCAAATGCTATAGGGGAGAGGTCTTTATGAAACCAATACATAGTTTCAGCGCACAGACCTGAAAGTCTCTTAAAGATTTATAGTTCCAACGTAATTTCTCTAACTATTTCTTCTCTGGAACATACATGAATAAGACATACAAAAAAATAGCAAAGAAAATCTATATAACGCAAGTAAATCTTTGTACCAAATGCAATTTTTTTTTTCCCTTAGCATTATGCAGCTTTTGCTTTATTTGGTCCAAAGTGACAGCAAAAATATGAGTACTTAAAGCAGATTAAATATGTATATTATATATGTAATTATTATATATTTTATGTATAATTACATATAGTTGAGCATTATATTTGCATGCTAATATGTTAATATTTTAATATATAAATATGTATACATTCATGTTTAATTATAATTTTATAATTTTGCTATTTTTATTCATATATTTTATATATTTGAGTATTTTCATAACATATAATATATATAAATATCATCTAATATGTTGCAGTAATATAATTTGTAGTGGCAGTTGTAGTAATGTAATTATATCCTATGTACTTATATATTTTTTCTACCAGAATTTATTTCAAAATGCGTATCTCTGTGAAGTAGAACCAAGTTGAATTACCTTTTTTTCAGATACTATTCCCTGCCTGCTGTCGCCTTGGTCGGAGTGGAGCGACTGCAGCGTAACCTGTGGGAAGGGAATGCGAACCCGGCAGAGAATGCTGAAATCTGCCGCGGAGCTCGGAGACTGCAACGAGGAGCTGGAGCAAGTGGAAAAATGCATGTTACCTGAATGCCGTAAGTGTGGGAAACACGGGGAAAATGAAGGCCAAGTCTGTTAGGAGCTTTTATTACACCGTGTGCTCCCGTCAGGTGATGCGGGCTCTGTTCTTTCTGGGAATGTTTCTACCTTCCCTTTGGATTTAGTTCATTTTTCCCATTTTGTTCAGGTTCTCTAAATGCTCCAACCCACTGATTATGTTTGCTCTGTGCCCTGCCAGCTCCCCCTTGGAAAGGGGCCTGGGGGAGTGGGCAGTAGTATTTCTGCTAGTGACCGACTCCTTGGGGAACAGTGCCGGCTGGTGTCCCGGGTTTTGCTGGGGGAGAAGCTGGGGGCTTAGGTGGCGTTCAGGTGTGAGGGGTGCAGCGCCTCCTCCGCAGCGCCCTGCTTTCACTCGCCTTTCTGCCCCTTCGCAGCCATTGACTGTGAACTAACCGAGTGGTCCCAGTGGTCTGAGTGCAACACATCGTGCGGAAAGGGCCACATGATCAGGACGAGAATGATCAAAATAGAGCCGCAGTTCGGAGGCACGGCCTGCCCAGAAACAGTCCAGCGGACCAAGTGCCGAGTGCGGAAATGCCTGCGCGGCCCCGGCCTGGAGAAGAGGCGATGGAAAGAGGCCCGGGAGAAAAGGAGAAGTGAGCAAGTGAAGAAGAACGCAGACAGCGAGCAGTACCCAGGTAAGCACAATGTCCTCGCTCCACGTGCGCGTGGGTGCTCCGCGTTCCTGTAGAGCAGCTCCAGCTCACACCATGGTAACACATTCTGGTATTATGATCGAGGCCCATTTTAGCAGTAAAATAAAGCTGCTCTAAGTGTTTGGCTGTCATCAAAGAAGTGACACAAAAGCTCTGCCCTGATGTAGAAAGGCTTTTATTATTTTTATTGTGAAGTATTTACTCCTGGATCCAGGAGGGAACCTCAAAACTGAGCAAATTCCCATGCAGGAATTTCAGTCCGATCTGCTCAGACTCTTTTTATCCACAAGCCACAGTAGTATCAAAACCTGTTGTTTCAGATCAACAAAATACAGTATTCTATGATACAGCTCACGTTATCCAGATGTGAATTACTGTTAATTTGTGGTGCATGCTTGTCCCACCTCCAACAGCTCATTAATTTTATCTGCTTTATAATGTAATTATAATTACATTATATTATTAGATTATAATGTAAATTGATCTTTCAGTGCATTTTTTCAGTCTTTGTCAAATGTGCCATGATTATACTTGATTATAATTGTGGGTCCTTACCTGCTACTGTAGTAAACTGTAGGCAAGGCAGTATGTTATACTCGAAGCCTGTCAAGGAGATAGATACATACCGACACGTGCAGGTTAGTCCAGCAGAGTGAGAACTGAATCGGCTGCCGTTTTGTTCAGTTTGCAGACTGAAGCCGTGGACTGCTTGGACAGAGTGCTCTGCGCTGTGTGGAGGCGGCATTCAGGAGCGCTACATGATGGTGAAGAAGAGGGCCAAGACCACTCAGTTCACTAGCTGCAAAGACAAGAAGGAGCTAAGGGCATGCAACGTTCATCCCTGTTAGCAGAGCAGGAGGCTGCCGAGTGATGCGCTCTGAGCTAAATGGAAAGTCAACCTTGGTTTGTTTTTTTAAAACAAACAAAACTATATAAAGTGTATATTAGTTTTCATTTTTGCAGTGTGGTTTGCTTTTTAGTCTTGCCAGTGCAAGAAATGTATTTTATAAATATTTCCTCACAGATATATGCTGAGAGTAAATCTTTGATACTCCAGCTGGCCCTTAACGCATAAAAATAGTAAGTCATTGTGAATCATTTAACTGAAATACAGACATATCTGTGGACATGGAATAGCCATATACAAATACTACTTGTAAAGACATGGAGTGCATGCATATTAACATAACTAGGTTAAAAAGTGACATGTTTTGTATGTGGAAGGGTTGCTCTCTCGAGTTGATTTCAGAAATCCAAAGCAGTGCCTATGTGATTACGTAACTATGCCAAGGAATAATTTCAGTAATGCTGGTTCAGTCATGTTAAAGGTGCACATTTATCTTTTCACACTATTGGGTTGAACTGATATAATCACCTTATACACTTTTCTTCCAATAGATGTTATGATACCTTGCAAAACAACCTTTGTCTTTTTAAAAATTAAAAAAGAAATAAGTTGTGCAGCGTGGTAATGATGTCTGCCCACTGTATAGTCATAGCCAAAATAGCACACAAAGAAAACATGTGAATATCATCATGTAATTTAGATGCCATATGCTTTATTTGGTCCATCCTCTGCCTCTCAGAATGGATTTAGAACTACTGAAATTGGTCCAAACGCAGTCAGCTTCAATAGTTGTGTCATCAAAAGCCCTATGGGAGCGAGAAAATCTAGGATTTGTTTAGTTAATAGCCAGTAAAGAGAGAAAGAGTTTTAAAAATGATAAAAATATGCTAAAAATAACAGAAAAAAAATGAGCCAAGTTTTCATACATCCCTAGTAACAAAGGGCAGGGAGTCTCTGAAGAGAAACGAGGTCAAACTCTTAAAATATTAATTATGAGCTGCCACACAAAGATATTCAAAGCAGTGGCTGGCGTTTATATTTTTCTACTTGGGAGTTCAGAAAAAAAATCTAAAAATTACTAGATTTATGAGGATTGCAGGGCTGTAATCTGTAGATCGAGTAGCCAGGATAAATGTGTTCCCTGAACAAGCCATCTCCCACCAACCTGCCTGAGATCAGCAAATGGCTCCTGAACAGTTCTAGCTGCTTCTGCTGTTTTAGACCTGCTTCTGCAGAATTTAGGTCTCACCCGAGCTGGTTGATCGGGTAAAAAACTAGAGTGCTTGGGCCTCACTTGCTACTGAGACATGCAACTGTCTCGATGACCATTTAGGAAGAGAGGTAAAGGTGGAGAGTTATCTCTGTGCAGGTAAGGTAGCATACACCTATGTCTCTCTCTACATGAATAACAATGCACTGAAAACAAAGACTGTTGCTGATAACACTTAAAAACAAGCTTGAGAGAACTGAATGGTAAAATATTTTATAGTCTCTTTAAACCAGCCTTAACTAATTTACTCCCATCTCTAACACGTGATCAAAATCCTCATAACTGGGCACGCAGGTTTTAAGCATCCCCCCCTTCATGTGCCCCTGAGCCACATGGGCTCTTCGCCTCGGGCTCCTTGGGAATCTCCCACTACCTCCCAGCACCTCGAGGGCGGTGTCGGCAGCGCTGCGCTGCTCCGCAGGACGCTTCATCGCCGCTTCTCCACCAGATGCTCCAAGGGCAGCTCAGGACTCCAGCAACCGTCACATAGCAGCCTCCCCTGCAGGACTTCACAGCTTTTATTAGACCCGCGATGAGGGGAGGCTGGTGAAAAGATGGACCCAACTGCAGTGCTCCGCGCCTCCCGCTACTGCTACGTGAAGGGGGTGCGAGCCCTGGGGGAACCAAACCAGGAGCGGATTTAAAACAACAAAAGCAAAGGTTTAATGTTAAAACTAGACACACTGCATTGTGCACAGCTTGGCTCACAGGAATATTAGTAACTGGATCGAGTGCTTCCTCGTGCCCGCTCAGAAACTCCGCTCTGTGTGTGTGTGTGTGTGTGTGTGTGTGTGTGTGTGTGTCTGTGTGTCTGTGTGTAGCACTGGCATTACAGTGCACCCGCTAGGCTGTCCTTAACCCGTGTATTCTTGAGCTTACCTTGCACGGACCATTTTGTGGACGCAGAAGCCCAGGCTGGTGGCCTAATGCAGCTGCTGGAGCTGCCGAGGCTGGAGGCGGGGCCCTGCCTGGCCAGGCTGCGCACCGCATGTGCAACAAGGGCGGCCGGGCTCCGCGTCGGCAAACGAGCACCGAGGCTGCGAACCTGCGACCCACGGATCAGCTGGAAGGGGTGGAAGGAGCAAGTACAACTTGAAGGAGGAGGGAAAAAATAAAGTTACCACTTTAGGGACTGTATTTTATGTCCTCGAGCCATACCACGTACGCTCATCCTGTCACCGTGCCTGCTCCTAAGTAGGCTTCATTTTTTTCATGTGTGTTCAGTTCAGCAACTTCTTTTGGCTTTTTATTTACTCCCTTTGCCAAAGTCTGCATAGTCCAAATAAATATTTTAGGTATGGGTGGAATACATAATGTTTTTTTCAACATGCCCACAAAAATCTCCATTAAAAATATGGTATTCTTTTGACCCTGGGTCTTACCAATTGATGCTCGTGTACTTCATTTCCTCTTCGGTAGGAGGCTGTTCAGTGTGATTTCAGTCACTTCTCTTTGGCTCATTCAAACTGAATGAATGTTGGTGGGTGGGTGTTGTTTTTTGGGGTTTGTTTTTTGTTTTTTGTTTTTTTTTCCAACCTTGTTAATACAAAGTAGTTGTTTGCAGTTGGTCAGCAATGTGTGATCCTACCTGCCCGGACTCAGCTTTTTACACTGTGTTTCTGTTGAAACATTTTACAAGCAGTCACCTGTTGTCTTTCTTCCAACTTGATACAAAAAGTAATATTTAAGTTTGTTACATTTTGTAAAAAAACAAACAAACAAAAACAAATGAAGAAAAAAAAAGGTTGATTTTCTATTCAGAAAAAAAAAAGCTCTGATATACAATATGTAGAAGTATTGCACTGTTGCTTTAAACTTTGAGTAGTGTAATAACCACTGGCGATCAGTCAATAAAAATGAGAACTGTTATCTCTAGTAGCTCCTACATAGTACTGCTGAGCTGAATACACAGATTGCACTCCAATTTTGTAGACCTCAAATACCAGATTTTAGCATTGTATGTTATTTTTTTCTAACATACAAACTGTAGCAATTTAACACAAAAAAGAGAAAAGTTAGGGGCTAAACAGATGTACAGTAGGAGTCTGTGTTTGCAGCATACACTTTAAAACAAAATATTGTTTTGATTGCCTTTTTAGATTTCCTTCGTTGTTTTTGTTTGCTGTGGAAGTATGAAGAAGCTACCATGAATATTTCTTACCAAAGTCTCGTGTAGATGTTTCGTAGCTGTCCAGCTAACACATTATTATTTTGGAATAAAAACATCTTTACTATGAAATTTATACCCGTTGCATGAGTGTCTATTCAATTATAATGATTATGCACCTCAAAACCCATACTGTGTTCCACATACGGCATGAAGTCATCTCTTATTCCTACTTTGTCCTGTCCAAGCTAATGGGATTTCTGGAATGAGCTGCATTCTACGAAAGCCCGTCATCATTTCCCCTTGGCCATGACTTGCCTTGAGGTGTTCGTTGAAGCCGGCGCGAGGTGGTTGCTGGCTGAGGGCTGGTCCTGCTGCAGGGGCTCCCGTGCACCCAGCTAGCTGAGCGCTCCCACTGCCGACAGCTGCGCTTGGCCTGCAGAGCCCACGCGTCACACGCAGCCCTCGCCTGCCTACACTGGGGATTGCCCGCAGCCCGGTACCAACAGAGGTGACCAGTTAACACCAACGGGATGTTCTCTACTTACCGTATCCTTGAGCAGGGAGTTTAGAAGGGTGCGAAAAAAAGGAAGGGATCTAGGTTATCATTTTAAAATGAGTCACAATGGTCCCTCCACCAAGTACTCGAAAGGCCCAAAATAATTCACTGACCAGGTGACTCCCCGAGTTTCCCCCCATTTCCCCAGGAAGGCACAGGGGGAACAGGCTGCAGCACCTGGTGCTGCCCAGCTCAAACAAGCACCTGTGGGAGCTGTAGACGTTTGAAAGGTCTCTAGCACTGAAGGAGCATACAGACATTCCAGTTTAGGCGCATACAGACATCCACACACGGGCTGTATCTGTGTGTATAGGGTCATTATTTATGGGCTACATATCTAAAGGCCACTTCAGACTTGAGCATACAGTATTTGCATACAGTATTTGTCCCAAAGGACAGAGCAGGGTACAGAAGGCAATACTGAAACCTTGGCATATAAATACACAGGCCTATAAGTTCTTTAGTGGCAAACACACAAAAGTGCAAACCCAAAGCATGAAAACAAACTCAAACCCGAAGTATAGAAGCAGAGCCGGCAGGTGGCACTGGAAGCAAGCAGCGGGATGCGGGCGCCGCAGCACACGAGCAGCACAGCGCGTCCAGCCACAGTGCGTCCAGCCGCACAGCACACAGGGCCATGAGCCCCACACAGAGCCCCCGTGGCAGGAGGGCTGCTGCCCGCCATGGGCACGGAGCGGCGGCGGCAGCACCACATGCGCCAGGNGAAGTATAGAAGCAGAGCCGGCAGGTGGCACTGGAAGCAAGCAGCGGGATGCGGGCGCCGCAGCACGCGAGCAGCACTGCGCATCCAGCCGCACAGCACACAGGGCCATGAGCCCCGCACAGAGCCCCCGTGGCGGGAGGGCTGCTGCCCGCCGTGGCCCCGGAGCGGCGGCTGCCGTGGGCACAGAGCGGCGGCGGCAGCACCACGTGCGCCAGGAACACTGCCCCGGGGACAGCAATGGGCACGAGAGACCCGCGTGTCCCGGGAGCGCGGCCGCTCTCCGGGCTGTACCACACTTGGACACATGGCTCCAGAATATGTTTTTCTCATTTGTGACACAGCCCCCAGGCTGCGCGCGGTGAGCAATGTGAAGCCGCATCTACCGTGCTAAGAAAACGCACAGCTGGGAAATCCCACAGTGCACGTCAGTACGGCGGCAAAATGAGACGCTTACCTGCAACGAGGCAGCAACATAAGGACAAATGGACGAACAGAGCAGTGCTTGGAGTTTTGCACTTTTTTGATCCAAATCAGGCCGCATTAGGCTGTATGTTGTCTCATCTAAAAGAGATTATTTTTAGATTTTTACATTTGCTGTGTTTCAAGACTAGATTCAAGTTGTTTTACATAATTCCTGAAACGACTGATGAAAATACATGCTCATGCCACCAACTGGGCAAAACACAGGCTATGCCAGGAATATATATTAATTCGTTTTATATATATTGCTAGAAGCTGGTGTTTGTTTACTATAAAGTAAAACAATAAAAAGAAATAGTCTGTAGCTTGGGCGGTCTGTCTTCTATTAGTCTGTTTAATCATCACCTTAGATACATACATAAGTAATAGTTTGCCCTCTTGAAATGTTTGCTCCCAGACACATGAGTATTACAGAGCTTGCCATTTCTATGGCAGCCAAGATGAGGTATCACCCTCATACACAAAGCTAGGGCCACGCACAGCACATAAACCCCATTAACATCCCCTCGAGTCAGACGCAGCAACCTTTGTGCACCAATTGAGGCTGCAATCTGGTGCCACGCATTTTTCTCATCACAAATCAAAATCTTTATCGTGATGAGCACTGAGCGCGGCCTCGGCGGTGTCCCCAGCGNATACACAAAGCTAGGGCCACGCACAGCACATAAACCCCATTAACATCCCCTCGAGTCAGACGCAGCGACCTTTGTGCACCGACGAGGCTGCAATCTGGTGCCACACATTTTTCTCATCACAAATCCAAATCTTTATCGTGATGAGCACTGAGAGCGGCCTCGGCGGTATCCCCAGCGCCCTCGCAAGCTGCAGGGCCTGGCAGAGATGCCGGCTGCCTCTGCACGCCTGGAGCCGCATGCGAAGGAGCACGCGGCGAGCCAAGCCGGGAGCCCCACGGGGCTGGCGGCAGCGCCAAGATCCCGGCCACGGGGCTGCAGGTGGCAGCCTGCGACCGGCTTCCAACCAGGGCACCTTTGTTCCCTGCAAGCCTCTCATTTGGGGTTTGTACAGAGAGCTCCAGCAAGAGGAGCGGGCTGGGGAGCCAGGCATGGAGCAGGCGCAGAGGCGCCTCTAGGGAAGCTACAACCCCACAGCTGCTGCGAGGGACCACCCGGTTCACAAGCACGAGTGCAAAAATACCAAGTGCTGGCATGGGGAGAGCCCATGGCGGGGTCATCCCATAAGGGCCTTGGGAAGCCAGTGCAGGCCTTCCTTCAGGCACCAACTGAAACCCAGCCAGACTCCTCAGAAATTATCACCAACTCTAAAGAGTTAGGCTTCTTAGTTAAATAAAATAGTATTGTGGAGCAAAATCATGTTGCCCAGGTCCAAAGCAAAGGTAACTATTAAATGAGAAGCACTGTACCTTTTATGTTCCCGGCCTACAGCACGCAGCTTTCAGCACAATCCAGGCACTCAGTGCTCTGCCAGGACGGTGCGGAGGAATCCGGTCTCTTACAGAATATCCTATAAATGACATAACCAAATCTGAGGCTAGGATCAAATTTGAAGTTCTATCTGCAGCTCAACACTTAAGTTATGGATGTCCTGACTTCCGAATGAAAGCCAGGGCAGACGACGCCTGTCTTGGTTTAGCAGTCAGCTCACACTTGCCTCCTGGAGTACCAGTCAAATGTATTTTATATTTAAAACCTTGTGCGTACAGAAAAATATATGAGTACGTTGGATTAAAAATTAAACCATCCCAGATTAATATAGTATTTGTAAAAACAAACTGTCATCTAAACCTTCAGTAGAATGAAAAGAATAATAATAAAAAAGCTGCAAATGTCAGAGTTCTTTTTTAAATGTAGACAAGCATAAATAAGTCTAATGAATCTAGGTCAGCTACAGCTTAGCGTAACATCCATTTCTGGGAATTCAAGTCAGCGCTGTGTTGGTGACAGAGCAATCAAACCATTCTTCGAGGAGAGGATGAGCCCACGTTTCAAATATTCATCCTGCTTCTGCTCAAATGCTCGTTTAAGCACTTTTATGCATGTAAGGGCTTAAAAGGACCTAATGCTCAAGACCACAGGCCAGGAGACTACCCAGGCTCTCTAGCGTATTCTCACTGATGGGATCGAAGTTGCGCCAGAATTCAGGTAAGACTCAAGGTCTCACAGTACTGCCCCATGGAGCTACTGGTCTAATTCCCTGCGTACACCAAGCTCCACCTTGGCCTTCCCTGCTCCACAGGGAGCCGGTCTTTCCCAGCCCTCCTCTTTGATGCCCCACGCACCCTTAAAGATGAGACTAAACATAGGGTGGCTGCAGAGACCACGTCACTGGTGGGAGCAGCTCCCTCTGCCTCCATGTTTCTGCTAATACTTTCATCTCCCACTTGTTTGTCTATGGGGATGGAGGGAGGGAAGGCACCGAGCGGGAGGAGAGGAGGATCTGGCACTATTTTACAGTATGCCCCTTAGCGCAATGGGTCTTTACATCTTTCTCATGCAACAGATACTTCTTCAACATACAACAACATCTGAAAACTGGCCTTTGCAAAAATGACTCTTCTCCATAAAAGAGAGGCCTGACAAAGTGAATAGATCACACGTTCTTCCCAAAGAGAGTTAAGATTGTGGACATTTTGAATCCCATTAGCAAATTACATTACACGGGCCAACATCTCTATTTGCTACAGTGAAATTACACATTAACCCCCTTTAAAAGTAGGTCAGCTCACGTCACCTTAAAGTACTGCATGATCAATCTTAATATCATTATCAAGTAATCTGCAGAAAACTCTTTGGCAGAAGATGCACTTTGTCTCCATGCCCAGGGCTCTTGCTTTGTGATTAATGGCTATGCTATTCCCAATTTGTCCCCTGCTAAGTTTGAACTATCCACCGCTTAAGCAGATTTCATCAGAAATTCATGGAAGCATTAACATTGTGACAAGGGAAAGAAGACAAAAAGATTTTTTTTTTTCCTAACATTATTTAAGGGGAAAGTGGCCAGAAGTTTGGATTTCTGACCTGCTCTTGGGCCATCATAAGTCATGGGAGCACTTCTGGTTTAATAGTTTCTGGATATATACAATAGTTTTACATGCATTTCTCTGAACATACACTTTATATTAAAAAAATATATTTACATATTATTATTATGACCCACTAGAAGAACAGAGTTTGCAGTCCAAAGATCAGACCACAGTAGGCTGCAGGTCCTCAAGTACTGGCTGTAAATCTGTGTGATTTATGGATAGTGAATCCTTGTGTGATGCCGTTTAACAAAATCTATGTATTTTATCCCATCTTCTCAAAACTCTCGTGACTGAATCATTGTCGTCTGATTTGCTGCTGCACATGAACTGTCTCTTTTGGCTTCTGGCTACCCTGGCGTTGAACACCCTCTAGATGCAGAAGGCAAGCAGAAGGCTCATAACAGCTCAAATCTGTCTGCCCTTCAGATGGGATTTATCTATAATATGGACTACATTTTGCATGAAATGCATCTGTGAACATCATTAAGGATTAATATAATTAGCTGTTAAGAGAGTTCCTTGGAGCTGTGGTTCCCTGCTATGAAAGCTGGGTATCACCAAGCTTGGTGACTGAGGAGCAGTGCCCTACACCCCTTGTGTGTGACTGACTACTGCTCTACCCCACCAGCTGGGCTGCTGCAGCTACCTGGGCACCAGGCTCAGAGCACTACCCTGACCTGAAGGAAAGGCAATAACTGGGGGGCTGCCTGCTATGCACATGGACAGAATCAGAAAAGTGGGTAGTAGGAGCAGTCTTAAAACGAGCTTGTGCAGGACACTGTGTTACAAAGTGGTGGCTTCAACAAACATAAGGTAAAGAGCACTCAGCATGCAGAACAGTCGCACATCAAGTATAGCTTTGTATTAACACCTACAGCCACGTAATGCACCTACGCCAGGACCTGCAGCAACGGCAGCATCTGAGCAACGCAAAGGCCAGAACATGCAGAATTTTGTTCTCATATGTAAGTTCTGAGGCATTATAGCATTACGCATAGCTGAATTTTGCAATATTTGTCTTTCCTAACAGAAATTTTCTCCAAACAGCTTACTGGCAAAGAGGGTGCCAGAGCTGTTCCAGGGTACGGCTAGCTGCCTTCCACAGTGAGCAGAATCACCCACACCTGCCTGACCCCCAGTAAAAGCCTTTAAGTTGAAAGGCTCTACTGGTCAGAACTGGAAAAATACAACACATCCACCTCTCCCCCCGCCTCACTTTCCCCCCTCCTATTCCACAGAAAAGTGGCATATTTCACAAAGCAATTTTCCAGTAAGAAAGCAGTATGAATTCCGTGATTCTCAGTTAAGGAATGTGAGTCTGCTTTCCAAATCCACATCATAAAATACACATGTTTTTTGACGAAACACTTGCGCCCTGTGCAAAACTCTCTCTGCAGCCTCATACAGAATTTCTTCTATACGCGTTAAAAAAGGTGGCATCTAGATGTCTAGTCAGTTTTGTCTGCCAGAGGGCCCAATCCATGAACACGATTCAGGAGCACTCGGGATAAAATTGCACAGCAAGATGCCCCCAGCCTGCAGTTAAGAGGCTGCTTTTCAGCAGACCCATTTGCACGTCCTTGCACAGGATGGGATGACCACTGTCCTGCCACGCAGGACCTGGCAGCGAGGCCAAGAGGAGGAAGGCCAGGCAGGCCAGGCTTGCAGCGCCGCGTTCCCAGCACCAGGGAAAGGCTGTGCTGCGCGAGGCCAGATGGAGGGAGAAGCCTTCAAGGAGAGGCCAAGCAAATGCTCGGGAGCGTGAGAGTGACATTTCCTCCTCCTGGCCCTGCGAGCGTGTCTTGAAGCCATGTGCTGAGCCCTGGATCTGAACCATCTGTGCTAGCTCTCTGCAAGAATATTCTCCTCTTTTGTGAGGCTATAAAGTTGGAAGTAAACAATAAGAGAGATAACATGTGACAAAAGCCAAAGAAGTGACAAAACAATTTAAACAGTTGGAGAAAACAGAGCAATTGCATAATAAACATGACCATCTACATTCTGCATGAGCCAGTAATGTGAGAGATTAAAAAAGAAAAAGACTCATATATTTGCAAAAGTTTTAAAGACAGAGCTGTTTTTCACAGATCTGACTTTTTTTTCTGGAGATGCACTGTTTTGTTACACAGGGCACAGAGTTCATACAATTATGGTTATATTTCAAAGAAGACAAAGCAATAGAGTAAAAAAGGGGAGGTTGCACAGATGTCTACGGTAAACATTGCTTCTGAGTTCCTGCTAAGATGCAGTCAACACGCATCTGGAAACCCCTCAACAAGCAGAGGCTAGAGGCAGCTGCAGCGCTCACGTGCCCACAAACCTGTGCAACCCCCAAAGGGCTCCTGTGCTCCTCGTGCTACCCAGAGGGCTGCTGATGGCCTTGCAGGTGTTCCCAGCACTACCTGCCTTTGCTACAGCTTAGAAACCAATGCTTAGCACCAGCACTGCTTCAAGCACCAGCACTGCTTCATATGTAGACAGGTTCACAGGGAATCCCTCAGATCAACAAGCCTTATGCTTATATTAAAATAATTACTTGCTAAATTAGGCCCCTGCCTATGCTGCATGAGCATTACAGATCCAGCTGCATTTCTGTAATAGTTTATTGGTATAAGCCCAACGCCCTTAGGAATAATGAACACCTCAAAATGCTAAGTCTGTATGGATTTGAAGCTCAGAAGTATCTTTTGAGGATGTACCAAATGATGCCATTTGCCCACATTTAACTGCTGCAGCAGATTTGCACACCATGGTGGTGCCTGTCTCCGTTTGCCTTTTTTTTATATCTTCTCTCAGAGATAGGATAGACATTTTAACTCTTATTTTGTATATTTTTCCCAAGATATTTTATTCCAAATGTTGCACACTATAATTTCTGGAACAATCTGCTGATTTCCCCCGAAGAATAAAGCAGAATAATAAAGCAGAAAAGGGCCACTAGTTTATATATCTGATATTAAGAAGCAATTATGTAAGTGACCCATTTTGTGGTCCTTTTGGCTGGAAGATCTCAGTGTCTGGATGTGTTAGTATTTCACTTGGAGTACAGCTTTCTCTTCCAAGTATTTCTGTATTTACTCAGAGAACTGGAACCCTCTGGCTTCCTCCGAGACTCTACCTCACCCTTCCATGCTCAGTCCATTTCTGCACTTTCAGTCTCCCTCTCCTGCCAGCTCTGCTCAAGCTACATGCTGGCCTTGCATATATTACGGACAATCATGTTAAACTGTGAAGGCATATTAATAATATCAGCGTAAAATACTACAAAATTAATCACTCCAAAAGAAAAGTGCTGCATGGGAGATATAATTAAGGAGAAAATCATTTATCACAGGAAATACTTGTGAGGGAAGAGGCTGTGCAAAGAAGCAATGGAGATGTTTTTCTCTTAGCCAAGTGATGGCCCCAAAGCAAAGTGACACCTTTTCTGCATCCCACCCTCTCCTCAGGTGTGACTGAGCACCTCCAACACACGACTAAACCTAGGTTAGGGACAGTTTTAAAGCTGCCCTGAAGTGATGTCACGCAATAATCAAACTGCTGTGAGTGAGGAATATGGTACATGTTGTAACCAATGAAAGAAAATCAATATTTTCTAACCATGTTCCCCCACACCACGATGTCACCGGAGGTGAAGGGGATTTAAACAAGCAGAAACAATCCAGAATTGTTTAGATGCAACACAGGTTTAAGTGCAAAGCTTAAGTGCTTTAAAAATAGAAACATGATTTACGCTCCTGTGAAAAAAAAAAAGAGTAGGCAGAAAGGAGACTTGTTTTCATAGAAGAACACCATTAAGGGGACAATAAAGTCTTAAAACTGAGAGTTAGGAAGCACAAAATAAAAAGCTCATAGTTCTTTCCAATAAAAGTCTACGATCAGATGTAATAAGTAAGGCATTCTTCTGATGTGGTAAATACTAGGTAAAACCTGGTTCTATACATATAACTTGAGGCATGTTTGTGCGGAGGTGGGTCAATTTACTTTGCCTTCCACTGCCCACAGTAAAAGTAAATACTGTTGTAACTACTACAAAGCAGGAAGGCAGGAAAGGGATGGGTAACACTAAAAAAATTACATTAATCTGCAAAATTTTTATTTTGTATCAATATAAGAATGCACCAAAAACACAGGAAAGCCACAGAAGCCGAACCACAGCTCCTTACATACATTCTGGCCCCCTTTCTCCTCTGAGAGGCTCTCTCGTTCTCCTGAGCTCTTTGTCATCCAGCTCCACAGATCACTTTACCCCATCAGTGCAGATGGTCAAAGCTGAGTTTGGCTCTGGGTACGTTCATACCCCCCTGCCCCAGTGATTTGTTGCTGCTGTAGTCAACATCTCATACTTAGCACTGAAGGAGACACAGGCGCAGGCAGTGCTAGACCAGCATGCTGACCTGACAGATGTGATGCAAAAGCAATTGCAGACATTTCACTGTGATTGCTAGGTCCAAAAAGTGGAATCTATACCTTTCAAAAGATGCTGAAATACTCTGTCATGCCTTCCCAGTGGTTAAAGTTGTATTTTCTAACACAGAAATGGCTCTTGTGCTAGAGAAAAGCACAGCGCAAGATTAGCTCTATATATTTATGTGCAATATACTTCTATCATTCCATCCATTTCAGCTGTTTCCAATGCAATTTGATTTTGGTAAGTGAATGTGATTCATATAGTAATAATTTCAGCTTAACCCTTTTGAGGGCATCCATCAGGTCAGGACCGTAAGTATCAGTGCACTCTAAATAACTAAATAACATACTTGACTGAAATGTCCATCAGTTATGTACATATTTTCCATTCAAATAGCTTCACCTAATGACTCATGAAAGCATTTAGTGCAAGAAAATGATGAGATTCAACATGATGCCTTTCAGTATACTTGCTCCCTTCTACCTCTAAAGAACAGTATTAAAGCCATTCATTTTAGCTAAAGGGCTCTCTCTAATGTTTCATCTGCTCAAGTTTCACTAAACTCCCCACATCTCCACCCCTAGTAGAAATAAGGTACAATTTCAGATCGGGGATTTGGGATTCCACAGTTATTACTGAGATGCAGTAAATTCTCGTTTCCTTGGTCTGTCATAAATAAGTCTCCACTCCAGATGGGCCCAGCTGCTGGCTGGGCTCAGGTAGGGANCTCCACCCCTAGTAGAAATAAGGTACAATTTCAGATCGGGGATTTGGGATTCCACAGTTATTACTGAGATGCAGTAAATTCTCGTTTCCTTGGTCTGTCATAAATGAGTCTCCAGATGGGCCCAGCTGCTCCAGAGGCTGGACTCAGGTAGGGAACACCACACGGGTGCTCTCAGCCTGTCAAACCGAGCTGTGCTGGGGACCAGACAATGTTGACCAGTACTAATTATAGTTACTTGCAGATAATCCTGCTACATCAAGCCCATATTGGCCTTGAATTTCAAGCCCTGCACCATGCTTCACTGTCTGGAGCAGATATCGGTTTCAGAAGACTGAAATAACCCAAGCCAGCTTTCATCACACCAAGCAAATGAGGGAATATTTATCCTGCCAAACTGAGAAAGCAGGCATGGAAATATATTCTCTGCTATAGAACCAACAGCCTCACTTCTAGCATCTACCACATTTTTGGAGGTTGGCTCACTGTCTCTGGTTGTTAGAAGCACTAAACATTCAGACCCAGATTCCTGCCCCCCAACTCTCAGCACCAGAAGTTACCCGCGTTGAAATCGTAGCTTCTTTGAATCGTCCCTGAAGAAAGGCAGGCACCACTGCGGCATGATCGGACCTTTTCCATTCAGCGCACAGGGCTCTCCTCAATTAGGCATGTGCAGGTAGCTGGGATAAAGCGGGGCCTCACCTTTAGATCACAACAGGCAAGGAACAGACTTGCATGGCATCAGATAATTTATGTTCTGAAATGCCTAGCACAGCTGAAGCTACAAGGGCAAAGCAAAGTGATCTGCCACAGATGACAGACTAAGAGCAAGTTCCTGGTCCTTTGGCATGAGTCTGCCTCTCCACTGCATCTAT
>VWPW01027323.1:208575-266752 GCA_013389825.1 Crypturellus undulatus | reverse complement strand
AAAAAAAAAAGAGTAGGCAGAAAGGAGACTTGTTTTCATAGAAGAACACCATTAAGGGGACAATAAAGTCTTAAAACTGAGAGTTAGGAAGCACAAAATAAAAAGCTCATAGTTCTTTCCAATAAAAGTCTACGATCAGATGTAATAAGTAAGGCATTCTTCTGATGTGGTAAATACTAGGTAAAACCTGGTTCTATACATATAACTTGAGGCATGTTTGTGCGGAGGTGGGTCAATTTACTTTGCCTTCCACTGCCCACAGTAAAAGTAAATACTGTTGTAACTACTACAAAGCAGGAAGGCAGGAAAGGGATGGGTAACACTAAAAAAATTACATTAATCTGCAAAATTTTTATTTTGTATCAATATAAGAATGCACCAAAAACACAGGAAAGCCACAGAAGCCGAACCACAGCTCCTTACATACATTCTGGCCCCCTTTCTCCTCTGAGAGGCTCTCTCGTTCTCCTGAGCTCTTTGTCATCCAGCTCCACAGATCACTTTACCCCATCAGTGCAGATGGTCAAAGCTGAGTTTGGCTCTGGGTACGTTCATACCCCCCTGCCCCAGTGATTTGTTGCTGCTGTAGTCAACATCTCATACTTAGCACTGAAGGAGACACAGGCGCAGGCAGTGCTAGACCAGCATGCTGACCTGACAGATGTGATGCAAAAGCAATTGCAGACATTTCACTTCATTTGCTAGGTCCAAAAAGTGGACCTTTCAAAAGATGCTGAAGTACTCTGTCATGCCTTCCCAGTGGTTAAAGTTGTATTTTCTAACACAGAAATGGCTCTTGTGCTAGAGAAAAGCACAGCGCAAGATTAGCTCTATATATTTATGTGCAATATACTTCTATCACTCCATCCATTTCAGCTGTTTCCAATGCAATTTGATTTTGGTAAGTGAATGTGATTCATATAGTAATAATTTCAGCTTAACCCTTTTGAGGGCATCCATCAGGTCAGGACCGTAAGTATCAGTGCACTCTAAATAACTAAATAACATACTTGACTGAAATGTCCATCAGTTATGTACATACTTTCCATTCAAATAGCTTCACCTAATGACTCATGAAAGCATTTAGTGCAAGAAAATGATGAGATTCAACATGATGCCTTTCAGTATACTTGCTCCCTTCTACCTCTAAAGAACAGTATTAAAGCCATTCATTTTAGCTAAAGGGCTCTCTCTAATGTTTCATCTGCTCAAGTTTCACTAAACTCCCCACATCTCCACCCCTAGTAGAAATAAGGTACAATTTCAGACCGGGGATTTGGGATTCCACAGTTATTACTGAGATGCACTAAATTCTCGTTTCCTTGGTCTGTCATAAATAAGATGAGTCTCCAGATGGGCCCAGCTGCTCCAGAGGCTGGACTCAGGTAGGGAACACCACACGGGTGCTCTCAGCCTGTCAAACCGAGCTGTGCTGGGGACCAGACAATGTTGACCAGTACTAATTATAGTTACTTGCAGATAATCCTGCTACATCAAGCCCATATTGGCCTTGAATTTCAAGCCCTGCACCATGCTTCACTGTCTGGAGCAGATATCGGTTTCAGAAGACTGAAATAACCCAAGCCAGCTTTCATCACACCAAGCAAATGAGGGAATATTTATCCTGCCAAACTGAGAAAGCAGGCATGGAAATATATTCTCTGCTATAGAACCAACAGCCTCACTTCTAGCATCTACCACATTTTTGGAGGTTGGCTCACTGTCTCTGGTTGTTAGAAGCACTAAACATTCAGACCCAGATTCCTGCCCCCCAACTCTCAGCACCAGAAGTTACCCGCGTTGAAATCGTAGCTTCTTTGAATCGTCCCTGAAGAAAGGCAGGCACCACTGCGGCATGATCGGACCTTTTCCATTCAGCGCACAGGGCTCTCCTCAATTAGGCATGTGCAGGTAGCTGGGATAAAGCGGGGCCTCACCTTTAGATCACAACAGGCAAGGAACAGACTTGCATGGCATCAGATAATTTATGTTCTGAAATGCCTAGCACAGCTGAAGCTACAAGGGCAAAGCAAAGTGATCTGCCACAGATGACAGACTAAGAGCAAGTTCCTGGTCCTTTGGCATGAGTCTGCCTCTCCACTGCATCTATTTGGCCAGCCGGCCACTGAATTCCCCTCTTTTGCTGCCCTTACATTTAATCTGTTCTTGCCTTTGACTATTCTCTACTTCATTCTATTTGCCATCCTTTGTGCAGAATCCCGTTAGATTCAGAGCTGTGGAGAATGGCAAAGGTAAAAGGCCCCGCATATTGAACAAGATCTTACACTGCAAACAAGCAAAAACCTCTCCCTGTCTTGAGAGATGTCAAACATATCTTTCTATGCCAGTTATGTGGAATATATTATTATATGTGTAACTAACTGGCACAGGTCATGTATTATGACCTACAGCAATAAAACTCTCATCTCCTACATTTATATCTCTTTTATTCACTAATTGTTCCTGCTTTGCTTCATACTCTGTGTTTCCTCTAGGTGGAGGAAGGAAACTGTATTATTTTTTCCCTCTAGGACATACAGATTTCCACCTGCATTATATTACCTGCCATGTTTTGACAGATACTTGAGTGGGTCGAAATTATCTCAATCAAAGCTACATTGTAATTTAAACTTCTGTATGCAAAAGGATACTGTATCTACTGAAACCTACCGCAGCAGCCTTTGGAGCAATATGATTCTCACATTTTAAGTGCTAAATATTTTCTGAAGGAGAAGAAGCTCTCCTTTTCACCAGGAGAACTCAACAGTAATTGCTGAAGCTCCACCAGGGAAGCGCAGAGCCACTGAAACACTTAATTATGCCTTCTGAGCACTGCTCAAATACCAGTGTTTACCTCTGAGACTACAACTAAATTGCATGTTTCTTGTCTGATGGAAAGAGCTTTCCAGAGTCAATATTCACACCGCTGTGTGGAAATGCATCTAATCTCTCCATAATCTCTATATAATTTATTATTAATATTTATAAGACAATATAGTGGGTAAGCTGTATCTGAAATAACAGCAGTTTCATCAACATGCAGTGCTAATGAGAAGCTGATTTCAGAGAGCAGTGATTCACAAATCAGCTCTCTTAATAGGAAAGAATGAACACAGTGGCTTCCCACCATTTTAAACAGACCTGAAACTGCAGAGTCTGTGGAAAGTAATTTATTACAGTCTTCCCTAGCTTAAAAACATGTCTGCACTACAGGCCTATTTTTAATGTATAATAATGTGTTATATATAATAATTAGTATTTCAGAGTCTTTGGTTTCATACTGATTACAGGTATGAAATTCATGACCTCACGACCTATTTTATGAATGGGGTGTTTTTTGTTCTTGATGTTTGAAATGTTATATGCTGCACAAATAAATGCCTGTGACTCCAAATAGGACAGCAGCCACCATTAAAAAAGATTAAAAAGAAAGCCAGGGAATTCATGTCACTCGTCTGACAGAAAGATATCCAATAACTGTGGCCAGTTTAGAATTAAATTCTTCCCTTGCAGCAGGCCCATGCACTTCTTTAGCCCCACTTCACGCCTGTGTAGGGTACTAAGTTGGCTAAGAAGGTACATAGATCCAGGCATAGCTTTCTGACCAGGGGGTAATTTTACTCTCAGGAACTTCTTATCCTTGGAACAGAAAATCTATATAGTTCCAACAGCTAAAAACTTAAATATACCTAAAACAGAAGTCAAAGGAGAAGTTACTGCATCACACCAGCAGGCTAACCAAACTCTTTAACACACATGGAAGTCAAGAGGGAGCTTCTATGATGAATCTAAGGAAGCCTTTCCTGCCCTTCACAGTAAAAGCTAGACACGAAAGCCCTTCTCTGACACTTTTTTTCTCCAGGAAAAGTTGTGCAACCGTATCTTTCACTTTCTATTTCAGCAACAAGTTTCTCCCGAAGTCATAAGTTCAAAAAGCCTCTTGCAAACCTATCACACACAGAGTACTTGCCTCTGAAAAGTCAAAGACTAGATTCACAGAAACCATACTTGAAATGCAAGTTCCTAAAAGGGAGTTTTCTCCTCAGCATAGGAGACTGCTCCATACAAACTACCTCCCAACTAGCACAGTTCTTGGCTCCAGAAACAACCCCCATCACAAATAACCCCAAACTTGCCCCAATATCTGCAAAGAGCAGCCATATCTATAACTTGCCAATCTGGTCAAACTCACACTAAATACCTGATCGTTTTTTCTACCTCTTAGTTCTTCTGTGCTATTCTGCTGCTTAGGTGCTAACCTGTTTTGGAGATGGTCTCCTAGACCTGACAAGAGAGACTAATCTACAGCTTCAATATATGTTCCAAATACAGCAGATGGTATAATAAAATAAGCTACCTATCCCTTCAGCTGTCTCTTTTCTTACCTCTTAATATAACAGCTACAATGAACTATATTCTCAGGTCAGATATTCTACGCTTTTCTACAAAAGTAGAAATACTGAAGTGACAGGAAATAAATTTTTTATTCCCACAGTTTACCCACCAAGCACAGCGAATTTCTGGGATGACTGTTTACAGTATAATAAGACACACATTAAAGTTGAAATCAAAGAAAACTAAAACCAGTGGGATGCTTTTGACATAGGCAAAGGATTTGTAGAACAAGCAAGAACCAAGAAGCCAAAAAACCCAGGACACTGATAAGAAAAGGCAGTCATTGGGTGGGTAAGAGCCACAGCAGAAGACACCCTGGCTTGCCAGAAACGGATATTCTAGTTCAATGCTTCTCTCCTTATCACTTCATTCACATAAAAACCTTATAGGGACTACAAGCACTTATCTGCTGGTCACAAAATTTCAATTTCTAGCAGTAAACTACATAACCTACAGAACCTATTCACAGCATTTTTAAGAATCTCGCTAGCATAGCATAGTGCTCAGACACAAACCCTACTGTAGACTAAATGACTAAAGACAAATGCACCAGGGCGGGGAAGGCTGCCAGGAAAATAGGCAATCTGGCTGGGACGGTCCTCATTTGCCCTGACAAACGGCAGCATCTTCAGCTACAGAGCATTTGCAGTCAGAGTAAGTTCACTTCTCCTTTAAATCATACGACCTTTTATTTCATGAAGTGAACTCATGCCTATGCCATCCTATTTCACAAGATGCAAGTCTGGCGCTGATTTCAGTACAGGTAATAAATCCATCTTTCTTCAGAGAGCATCTTTGAACAAATAAAGACAGGCTGTTTCTGCTGGATGAGGACTTATGCCCTAAAACACTGCATAAATGTGTTCTTTCAGCTGACCGTTTAGCTGCAGGAGTCTTAATACAAAAAAAAAGAATCTCATTGCAAATGGTTTGACCACTACAAGTCTACTCTACACCTTTATATAAAAATAAAAGTTAACGTGCAGTTCTTCCATACAGTAGAAGGTAATTGCTTGGAAGAAATCCTTCAGTTAGCCCGCTTTAATAATTTACTTCAGAGAAAGATTTGACTATCAGAAACAACACAGTAATTCTACAGCAAAGGTAGCAGTGGAGCTGCCCAGTCTGTGTTGGGTGCTCTGGCGAGAGCAACAGAAACAAGCTGTGTTTACAGAGCCACTACAGGGGGTAACAAATTCTATTTTATCGACATAAACCTGTAGGATCTCAGGATTCACAGAATATTACATGTGCATACACACATACCTCATATGTCTTGGTTTAGGTGAATTGAATTTAATCTAAGTTTACACTCTTTGAGGCACTTAGGTAAAATTGAACTGAAAACAAGTTGCTGTGTAAAATAAAAAGGCTACAAGAATCCCACCCAAAACCTACTCTATATCTTGAAACACCACAATCTCATGCATAAATACATTTTTCGACAAGCAAAATGGAGTAAACAATACCAACACACATCCCCATGCGCACCGATACGTATATTCTGACACTGAGGTCCATATATTGTTTCTTATTACTTCAATTCATTCCATTTAAGGGAACCCAATAAAAACAGGGAACGTTACAAAGCACAAAGGAACATTATAAAATCCCTCATCAGCTAGCAAGAAAAGGCAGGATAAACATGCTGTTCTAAACACTCGTCAGCAGCAACAATAACCACTCCAAGCCTCTTACATTGCCTTGGCCTTGAGCAGAAGGAAGAGTTTTGCCCAGGCTGTGAAAGAGTTTATATGTTTCTGTCTGCTAAATGAACCAACAGTTGCTGCAGACAATTCTCAGCAGAAAGGCAGCTGTTAATCTTGAATTAGTTTGAAGTCAGGCTCATTAAACTCAGATATGAGCTACAAAGATGTTTTCAGGAAGGAGGGGTGAGGGAGAAAGTTAATCAATTTTTAATTACTCATCAAGGAAGGGTTATCAGGGGAGGTCTTCTTCACAGCTATGTAAAGCAAAAATATAAAGCATTTATAGCTGGTTTTATTTATAGGAATAAGATCTAGCATTTGAAGGGAGTGCAGAGATCAAAAAAGGCTTGCTTCAACCAATTTTTATGTAATTTACTGTCTAGCAGCACAGAGATGGAAAAAAATAAAACCAACAGCATTCTGTCCTTCTTAAAGGCAATAATCCGTGTACTTACATTCAAGTAAAAATAATGAAACCTTCTGTTCAAATCTTCTTAAAACTTCCTCATACTCCAACTACATAAAGATACTCTTTGATCAAAATCTGGCATTTGTAGAGCAAGTTCAGCTGTTCTAACTACACATTATTACTTGTAGTTGCAAGGCTTCTCAGTGTATGTTCTGACCTTAAATTTGGTCGTGCTGGCTCAGTGAAATAAACCCAATTTTATTACCACAGGTACAAAATGCTTTCCTTCAATGCTCATTCACGGCACTATTTTTGATGGCACTCGGTGCACTGTGCCTTGGCGTGCGTGGGATCTGGACGTTACCTCTGGGCAGGCGCTGGCAGCGCGCCGGGCGGCCGCTCCGAACCTGCCGCGGTTCCCAGGCACAGCGCGCTGCCTGCTCAGGCACGAGGAACAGCAACAACAGATGGAGCAGAAGCCCACGCCGCTCGCAGCGCTTTTCAGGAGATTACTGGCTTCCCGCACGAGCCTTCATCCATCCCCTCCGCAGCTTTACATCCTAGGGGTAATCCAGAAATTCCTCTTACCCAACTTTAACACTTGCACCGTGATTTTCTTTTATTTTTAAACAAGTGCATGTCACAACGCGGTTTTTGTCATGAGCAAAGCTTTGCTTTATGTCAGATTTTGTAACAGGGGGTGTCTTCCCTCCTCCTTACCGATCGCTGTGATCAGGACCTCTTGTATAATTGCCCCTGAAATGTAAATACAGCATATTACACAGATATTTTATCTCCAAAACATGGGTTGGGCTTTACCAAGGGCTCCTCCTACACTGCAAATGTATTTTAATCTGATCAAGGAACTTCCTTGCATTAACTAAACCCTTAATATAGCCATAATCATAGCATTAGTGGGCTCTTGAGCTCCTCTGCAGCAATACTATCAAATCTGTAATACCATGGCCCATTAGCACTAGGCTGGTCTGTGTAAAACAGCAGCATAAATTATACCCATCATCAAGCAAAAGTGGGTTGTTGTTTTCAGCAGATGACAGGAAAATGCCATTTCCTTTGGCTTCAGCTCTTGCAATTAACCCAGCAGCCACTTTACAAGGAAAACAAAAAAGCTACTTCCTCACCTTTGCTGTAAGCGTTGGTCCCAGAAGGGGTGAGATAGGAGTGCAAAAGAGGTTTGGAAGCAGCAGCTCCTGCAATGGGAGAGGTTGCTCCTGCAGGAGCTGTATCTGCACAAGTGCTCAAGTGGGGAAAGGGAGAGAAAAATGATGAGGACAAATATGCTCAGCTGCTCAACAGATGCTCCTGTTTCTGGAAGGGAAAGATACAGCCGGCAGGACAGTGAAGAAAACTGGCCAGCTATGACCCAGTACTGGCTACATAGGATATTCCCTGTTAACACAGGAGAAGAGATTATTTTCTCTTCTTCCCCTAAGCATCCTTACCATTCACTCCCAGAGAAGGAATCCACCATCTGATACCTCTAAGTTATGCCTGCCACACATGAGACTGCAGGAGGTAGTGGGAAAAGCCAGGAAACGAACTTAAAACTTTAAAAGTTGTCTTTTACAATCAATCTAACATTAAGAAATGCTAAGTTATAAAATACTTTTTCTGCACTTTAGAAAAGGCTTGTTTTAGGTTTCAGGAAGGATAATATGACAATGAGAAATCAGAGGTCTGTAATTCAGCAAACAGAAGCTCTGTCATTCACATTGCATTAAATTCTTTGAAGAGTACCCATCCTCATATATTGCACACACAAATTGTATCAAAGAACTTCATTCAAATAAATTATCTGCCTGATGGCAATCTCAGGAAAACCACAGATACTTAGCTAGATATTGCAAGAGCAATCCCATATATAATCTCCTGTTTGAGGGATACAGCCTTGTGCCTTGTGCCTTTAGGCTCACTGCAACAAATAACAGCTGGAAATTCATTAGACTCATTTTAAAAGAACCAAATTTCAGTTTCTGAAAGCCCTTGCAGAAAATGGAGTTTTTGAGCCTCAGAGAAAGCATGTTAAAATGAGAGCCTTTTTCTTCTGAATAATATTTTGTCTAAGTTAGATTAGTTCCAAGAAAAATCACTAGAAGAAAAATCTACAAAAGGCTGGCCTGACCCTCTGACATGGAGCGTGAAGCAACCTGTGGGAGAGCGGGGAAGATCTCCTGCCCTTTCTCCCTCCGCAACCAGCCTCGGTGGTGACACCATCTCTGGAGCTGACCTCTCTCACCTAACAAATTTTGTCTTTCCTTCACTTTCTCACTTAAAAATACCCTAAGTGTTAGTATTCTTTTTCCACAGTAGGAAAACTGGATATATGTTCTATAACTCAAGAGAAGGATTTCAGAACCCTATCAGGACCTACAGTGCTGCATGCCACATTTGCAAAACATCCCTACATATTTTGAAATGCATTTCAAAGACAGGTGGGCCGAGCAGGGCAAAAATAGTTTAGTTCATACTCCCTGAGACATCAAACTGACCACCTATTATTGGAAAATAGATCTTCTCAATAACATCTAAGATTTTAAACTTGGAATATTTTATCTATTACTAAAAGTATTGAAGATTAAAAGTTCTGATTAGTTCAATTCCTGTTTTAAGGCTTCATATTTATAATCTTTTTAATCTGAAACAGAATTACTGTGAGAAAAAGAGTTGAAAGAAAATAAGTAACATTTAACAAGCAGAACTTCAGCGTTACAAAAAGAATCTGCAACTCCCTGTGTAGGTTTGTAAATGCAACCTCTTAATAAATTTCTCTTCTATGAAGTTCCCTGTGAGAAAAAAATAAGGTCTCTAATAAAATGACTCATTAAAAATCAGTAAGTAATTTAAAGGAGATTCTAGCGTAGACATTAATTACTGACCATATCTCCTCTTTCTACTAGAAATTCTGAAGAGGCTCCCAGAAATCAAATACTCTTTAAGGGACAGGATCAGCTCTGCTACAAAAATTAGTCATTAAAAGTGATCATTTTAATTTTACTGAAGATAAAGATCAATACAGCATTTTTATTGCAATGTCTCAAACTCAGAGGGCTTATCATTTCATTCTAAAAACTTTTCAGCACTAAATTTGGGTAGGTAATAATGAATTTTTTTTCATTTTCACTTACAACAGAATTTTAAAAGATGAACTTGTTTGGGGATTTTTATATTCAGAGTCAAAGATTAACAGAGGTTTTTTAAAATGTGCAATTAACCTGGAAATGCAGGAATTCCTCAGGCCTAAAGGATGCTGTAGGCATAGGTATATTTTTTCTCTTGCTCTCTTTTGACTTTGTCTTGGCATAAGGCATAAAGCATTTCCACACTTCTCTTTTCAGGAATGATTTCAGTGCCATTCCATGGTAATAGAGTCAAATATCCAAGTCCTAAATCTGGGCTCTGGATTCCCTGCTTGTTGAAGAAGAAGTGTCAAAGTTAACTGCCATAACACTTCACTTCAAGGTACTCTGGATTTTTATTTTATCTAATTTTGCAGTTAGTTATAAACCCATGAAATTACTTACATTTTAATAGAAATGTGCTTACCTGAAGCATAGAAAAGGTAGTATTACAGCTAACAAGAACACAGTTTGCAGATTGCAGAAAGTCTGCTTCCAATCTCAACAACATATTTGGTCTTCAACTGCTCCAGCATCTCACTCAAGTCAGTCGATGGCACTCCATGCCATGAGCTGCCCTTGCTGGCACCGTGTCTTTTTGCCTCACATAAACACAGAGCAGATCACACACAGGGACAGCTACACGGTCCGCTAGAGCAGATAGTTCTGACTAGAGAGTCTCACTAGAGAGAAAAGCCAAGCCACGCCAGGATGCGGTGGGCCTAGTAAGTAAGGGAAAACCTTGTTGCCCCCTCAGCAGCAAATGCCCAGGAGGAGTCAAGTGAGGAGAGAAGCACTGCAGAGGTCTCCAGATGTGCGCATCTGAGCAGCAGGTCCTGCCCTCAAGGGCACAGGGAACAGGGTTTGCAGAAATGGGACAGGACTAACAGCTGTCAGCAACTTGGGTTGTGTCAGTCAGTGGGGAATCCAAGTGCCGTGCATCCCACCCTCGCTCCTCGCTTGCCAGAAAGGTAGACACAACAAACTGCAAGGGGGTTACTAAATCCTACTTTCTAGTCTATACTTTGTTTTCTTAAACCCCAGGTTGATCAGCTTGATATTCTGTCAGTTACAACACACATATCTCTCCAAAGGCACACTGTTATTAACGTCGCTCCTGACAGGGACGTAGCTCTGTGGACAATTCAGTGTTATCTGGGTATCTCTTTTGTCATCTGTCATCTCAATTTTTATACTGCTTCCTAGACCATTCAAAGGAATTAAGGTTCATCAGCAAATAATTTATTTTACTGTAATTTTCTTTGCTGGCAAAAGCGGAAGCGAAAGTTCAAACTCTTGACATTGAAAAGCCAAGCATTAACAAAGACAAGTAGTTACTCAAAAGGCAATTTTTCTGCTGAAAACTAATTCAGCATCTGCAACACGTGACACTAGTTTTGTGATGGAACTTGAGCCATCGCTGCCAGCACAGGGATGAGAATCATCCCACGTGTTTCCCAAACCCTGGCACCCACTGCATGCAGCAGGCGCTTCACAACAGCTTCTCTTGGGCACCACAACAGCCTACGATGTTGTGCTTTGTTGCCTTCTTATGCAGACAACTAAGTCCTCCATTTCATTTAGCTGGCAAACGCAAATCCTGCTCAAACAGCCACGCGCATGGGTGTCTGATTCCATTTGAGATAGATCTTTGCTTGCTTTCTTGAAATCAAGAGCTATTATTGTATGACCAGTGCATACAGGCCTGTTGAAACTGTGCCTCCTCCTGCGAGCTGGAGCAGCCATCACTTCCTTTCGATAACACAATCAACATCCACGGGAAACAAAAGCGGCACATCAGGGTTTACAGAGTACAAACAAGTGCAGCCCCAGGGGCACATAAGCACTTTAGACAGAGCTCACAGTACCCATGGTGTCAAGATGGAGAACAGCAGTAGAAATCACTCCAAAATGTAATTTCATTTCGGCATTGCTCATTACATGCCTGAAGAAAATCACATTTCATTGTGAATTATTAGCTTTGCAATACAGTTACTGAATACAATTGACAGATTTAATCTCAGTATGTAAAGAGATGTTAACTTCACTTACAAACCAGATATTTTATATATTACAAATTAGATATTTTATGGTTCAGTTTTAAGGTTTTTCCCATCACTAAAGACAAATGAAGTCCTTGAACTGTTACTGCTCTTATAAAATGCTCCAGAAGAACCTAGTAACAAATAAAAGCATGTAGAGGATGAAACCCACAGGAAATGATGGGCTGCAATTTGAAACACAAGGGCTGCCACCTCCTGCCATCACTGAACTGTCATCGCCGCAGCTGTCACTGGCCCTGTGTTCCCCAGTGGCAGTGGGCAAGTGGAAGCAGCAGCAGCAAAAGCGGCAACGGGGCAAAGGAGAGAGGAGAGGCAAGGAGAGGCTCACAGCAGCTGGGCTGGGAGCACGGGAGAGGAGCCGGGGAGCAAGAANGAAGCAGCAGCAGCAAAAGCGGCAACGGGGCAAAGGAGAGAGGAGAGGCAAGGAGAGGCTCACAGCCGGGCTGGGAGCACGGGAAAGGAGCCGGGGAGCTCGGCGAGCAAGAAGCCCAGGACACGGCAGAAAGGCCTCCGTGTCTTCCCATGGTACTGCCTTTGGGCTGGCCCAAGGACTGGTCAACGCCTCGCATTNCAGCAGCTGGGCTGGGAGCACGGGAGAGGAGCCGGGGAGCAAGAAGCCCAGGACACGGCAGAAAGGTCTCCTTGTCTTCCCGTGGTAGCCAAAGCCAGGCAGCTAAGGGCCTTGCTGCCTTTGGGCTGGCCCAAGGGCTGGTCAACACCTCGCATTTCTTCCAGCACAGCTATAATGCGTAAGCAGGTGCCAAGATTTACAGGAATGATGGTTTTCCTAGGTTTTTGGCTGAAGACAGAACGGTGGGAAAATGTCAACCTAGTACTCAGCACAGAAACCACTTTTAGAGATGAAATGTGGTACCTGACTCCCAAATTACATTTGTTAATATCTCTTCCACTCGCTAAGAAATTCAGCAGTTAAAGAACAGTTCCTAAGTGAACAATTTTGCACATTTGCCCCACATTTGTTGATCATGTAAGTTTGATAAAAATGACCTTTAGATAATGACCTAAGTACCTCTGCATTAATGAACTATTTGCCCAAAATAACCCCCTGGGTCTAATCATGGCCCCATGAGATACTCTGTTCCATACTAATAAAAGCTCTGCCCTGCCACTATTACTTTTAAATCCCTCTACCATCACGCTTACAAAAGGTAAAACTTTGCATGATATTTTCAGAAATTTCTGGAAGGCAATAATTTTTTACCATTACTATATGATGATATGAAGTATGTGTTGCATTAGTCATAACAGAGCTTAGACATTTGCAACAGATCAAATGTTACTAATCTAGTCTGACATCAGAGAACTGAGGTCTAAAATGTTTTCTCAGAGGAAAAAATGTCTGTAATAAACTGTATTATGTTAAAAGGTCTGAGAGTAGCTGTTTTATCTTTATGACTATTCCAGTAGCTGCCCTCAAAGTGCTTCTCTGCAAAGGGACTTCATCAGCATTTTCTTCATTTGGCAGTTATTATGGAAAGGTTTTATCCCACAGTAACTAGCACCCAGAGATATTTGCTTGGAATATATTTAATTAAAAAAAGAACACCACACTATATCTCTAAAAATAATTAATTCAAGAATAATTCAACTGATACATTAGGGAAATTCTCTATCATCCTTTGCTTAAGAAAAGGACCATTGCTGCATTTAGGAGGCCAGTTGTACTGAGCAAGGACAGTTACAGCATTGTCAGCATCTACCTGCCTGCCCATGTTCCATAGTCTCTGCTGGTACAACTGAAGTAAGAACTAAGATGAAAGATGATAAAATGTAAGTGTAATTGCTACAAAATCTTCTATTCCAGTTGCTTGCTCCTCACTTTATAGTCTAATCCTCAGTATATCCATGATATCATATATGATTGCATTGGAACTCATGAAGATGTTACACAAAAATGAAGGATTCCCAGAGCTGAGAGAATCCTGGCTGAAGTACAGAGAAAACAGACGACTTAATCTGATCCTCCATGTAAAATGAAGAAAAAGAAATTACCAGCTAGGACTCAAATTATTCCTCTCTGGGCTTCCCTTGATTTACACCAGGTGAGGATCTGCTCCACAGTTTAGCAACAGTTTAGCATTATCTATAGATGATCGAAAATTTCTTTACAGATTATTAATTGTGTGTAGGTATTCTGTTCCATAAAGGGTCCTACAATAAGCACTTCCTCACAGCATCCATGTTTTTAAACATATATAATCTCTCTGCCTAATTCCTCCAATGTCGGCCTTACATCAGAGTGACTCTCATACAATAAAATCCCATTTGAAAAGTGAAGTATTTCTAAACCAGAAGTTATTTAGGGCTCTAATAAGATTCCAGCCATATTTGCTTTAAATACTTCTTCCCTGTTTCCTCTTCTAACAGTTTTATCATTTACCATGTTTATCAAGTCATTTACCATGTTTAATCTCCGTACTCTTAAACTCCAGCTGCAGCTTTTTCATATTTCTGTGTCTATGGTTTCTACATAATGAAGTAAACGGAGCCATTTTTTTGTGGGCAAGGCTCTGAAAAAGCAAAGGAGATTTTCAGCTCTTTCATATCCCTGGTCTTCCTTAGTTTGCTGGCAAATGACTGTACATCTCATTTTACCATAAATGTTGCACCTATCTCCTTGCATTTTTCTCTCCAGACACATCAGAGAAGCTCCAAGTCAAGCAAGGACAGAGGACACAAGCAACTGCTGATACACTCCCTCGTGTAATATCAACTACACAGCAAACTAGCATGATTCAAGCTTATGAAATCAATTCTCCAAGGAAATAGCAAACTTGCAAGCCATCGTTGTAAATATTTAGTCAACATTTCAATAGCAAAGTCCCTTCTACCCCAATATTAAAACAATACTCTCAGGGAAAAAGCTATTCTTTCCTTTAAAACAGATGTTCGAACACTGTAAATCCTGAAACTGAAAGCTGCTAGGCAAAAGCAAATGGCTGGTGCTGTGATCTGGAGCAGTTCATGTGCTCTTTGTCAATAGCAATTGAGGGTAGTCTGGTGCTCTCTCATATACTTATAGCATCTTGACTAACATCATTATGCGAACAGAAACATCAGCTGGGTCATCAAGACTAATTCTCTGCTATCATGGCAACTATATTATATAAACCACTTCATACAACTTCCTTGTAGGCTCCCCGGCCTCCATCAGTACCCACAAGAAATTTTTTTGCCTTTTTTAAGGCTCAAGGATGATGAGAAAGTATCAAAGCATGGCAGTTGCTGCTTTAATAAAGTTGTCTGTTGATTTGTGATGCTCTGTAAGCTAATGCTGCAGGATCTGCCTCCTACTGCAGCATGCAGCATGCATTACTTTGCACATAGCAAAGCAATAGCACAAAATGATTTAATTAAATCTTTGGGAAATCAGTGTCACCCTGTTTAATTTGTACTGGTCAATAAAAAAATAATTCACTAAATAGTTGCTTGCGTACACGGCCATCTCAGGAGACCATATTACTAAAAGTTAACTCAATTGCACGCGCTAATGATACCCAAGGCTAACTTGCCAGCTGTATGCATAATTACTGTGGCTGACAGGAAGCAAAATTTTGCTCACCTACCAGCTACAAAAATTGCATGTGCATTTTTAAAAGTGTGCTCTCCTCACCTCAGCCCACGCTGCTGCCAGAATCATACCAGTGACTGCATCTCCCCTCTTGCCCCCTTACAAATCTCTGCATGAAAGATGTGTAACTGGATGAGGAGGAATACGGACAAGTGTCAACTATATTTATAGTGGGTCTAATTACAATAAATTCAACGAAGAACATATGAGAGAGTGCTTGGAATGTTTTCCTCCTGCTTTAGAATATGTTGCCATTTACTAAGTTTTATTGCTTCTGAAAGCATCCTTACAGCAATTCAGCAAGATATAAAAACCTTCCAGTGACGCAAGCCTTATTGTACATAAGAGGTTATTACAGTCTCTCATGCATACTTGGGCCTAGCTTGAGCAATGTTAAATGTTTCGCAGGAAAAAAAAAATTAAAAAAAGGTTATGCTGTTGGCAATACAATTCACAACAGTACCAAGAGACTCCCCTGAGGCAGAGGCCACATTGAGCTAGACACTATATGTGTTTATAGTCAAAATCTGTGCCCCAAGAGCATACTATTTTAATTGACCATGCAGAAGAGGGAAAAAAAGAAAGTTACAAAGATTTGCTCAAGGTTCATAGTCAAGCCAGGAGTAGGAATCACATCTTCTGAATTCCAGGTCTGAACACCTGATCAAACCTAATCCTTCACAGGTACATACACTGAGGGGTTTCTCTGATGATTCACTGGCTTTCACCTCTGGAGCCACTTAAGAAACATCTGTACTCCCCACCAATACAAATGAGCTTATTCAAAAGTGCATGAATATGACCACAAGCCTGCAACAGTCTGGAAATTAATTGCTGATATACATGCAGCTGAGCGAAGCTGCAGCATTACTGGCAGCACTCCTGTGAAACAGGACATTGGCCCGGCCTTTCTGCCGCTTCCACGGGCTGACAATTTTCTTCCAGTTTCTGTTGCTGGTCTCCATGGCAGCCACGTATGACGCAGGGGCCTGCGGAAATCTCCCTCCCAGGGCAGGCGCAGAGCCGGGAGGTGCAGCAGGTAAACGGAAAAGAATGCAGGAATGTGGCTGGGAAGGCAAGAGGGTTACGATTCTGCATCCAGTTAGAAAACGCCTATTAATTAGAGATAATGGCAAGTGAAATAGATCAGAAGCCAGAAGCAACTAATATTTCTTCTACAAATAAAGAAAAATGTTTAAAATCCAGTGTCTCAGCTAGCAGTGAGGCAGGGCTCCGCAGTGGCTGGTAGCACAGGAATGAAATGCAGTCTGCCACCAGGGAAAAGCACCCAACACTGAAGCTGAGAAGTCTGAGGAGCTGTTGAGGACCATGTGTATAACCAGAACACGCAGAGAGAGCATCCCTCCTCCTGCATGAGCAGGGCATGCAGCCGTCCTCGCCAGGTAAACCAGAGCCATGTGCTCCATCTCTTAACTCAACTCTGTTTGAATATTCACACAATTTACCTGTACAAATAATCCTTCCCTAAGGTTTGGCCACTGAACTCGAAAGCTGTTCTCCCAGGAAATTCAAGTGGAAAATAAATGTGTTGCACAAAACAGAAAATAAGAAGTTAAATAATTAAGCCTAGCCTAATTTCAAGGCAATTTTAAAAATATTTCCCACAGATTTGAAAGCACAAGCTAAAAGCATGATTTTTCATGAGCTTTTCCAGCATTGCAGTACTCAATAAACTCGGAACTAAAAAGAAAAAAATATGAATTTGGTTAAAATCAGTTTATTTAAAAATTCAAAAAAAAAATTGAAATTGTTTGAAGAAAACAGTGGTTTATAGGTGCTCCTCTTTTCTACTTGCAATTACATCATAAAATTTAAAGCCTCCTTGGCAGCCTTTATATTAAGTTCATATAAACCTGGGGCTTGAACTCAAATCTGAAAGGGGAGGAAGATTAAGATCAGCTCAGAGCAGGGACACTTGCCTCAAAATCTCACCAGGAGGCAAAACAACTTCAAATGAAGAGCACATCCAGGAAGCTGCTGCTTCTCCTCAGCTCTTTGCTCCTTTTGCCATCTAAGTGCCCTTTAACTATTTCAGCTAACATAATAAAGGGCATCTTTTCCCAGGACTAAAACAAGCCATGAAACCCTTGTGACAGTCTCAGTAGTTTTCCTATGTACTTAGGAAAATTTTGAAAACGCGTGATCCAATGGCAGTAACCAAAACTGAATCACAACTGCTGCAGCTTAATTTCAAGATCTTCCCTCATTTTCTAAACTTGGGCATCAGTGTCTGCTTTTCTACACTTGCAGAAAGGGCACGGTACTGCTCGTAGATGTGATGAGACTTGATAAATTCATGATTTTTAAGGTGCTTTGAGATTAGTATACAACAAGCAATATACAGCTACAATAGTAACTTAGCTGAATTTAATTTACCTGAAATTACCTAAAAGGAGATCAAAAATTTGAATAGCAAATATATGCAAGTATTAAATAAACGTGCCTGTAAATAAATACTTAAAAGACCTACTATTAGAAGTTATTACAGCCTAAGGTAACTGATAAACAATGTATATTTCTTCTGAACATATTTTCTGTGGTATAATTACTATAATTACAATACCCAACATTACTCATTAGAGAAAATTTAAACACTACAGAAAGCTCTGTTTTACATAAACACTTTTTTTTGCCAATAAAGTTAGTGCAAACAATTTGTTCAAATACATAACCAATTATTTTAATCAGATAAACATGATTCATATATAGCCAGTCACATACGTTGTGTCCAGTGCCAGTGCTGATAAGGGCTCATCGCAAAACATGAATTGCATTCTATTAAAAATACTCAAAAAGCCTGTATGATTTCAAAGATTGTGTGTGCTATTTCTCTCTAATTGGTCCACAGAAATATTTTCCTTCCTTTAATATTGAGCTACATATAGAAATGGAAGGTATTCTGGAACGTGATGAAGACAAACACTTTGATGTTTCTCCTTTCCATTAAGAAAATCTTTACCCAATAAATTACAATTATGTAAATATTAGCCCCCTGGGGTATAAGTGTCTCTTTGAGACATAAGATGATTAGAGCAAAAAATTATTAGATTTGTCCATGACCATGCTATGCTTTTCTTCCTCAGGAAATTCTGTTATCAAAGAGTTTAATCCTATTCCCATTGAAGCAAGTAAATTTAGACACTGACTCAAATGGAAAGAGAATTCATTTCATCCATTGAAGCTACACCCTAAATGCCCACGTGATAGTAATGTCCCAGGTATGAAGATTCAATTAAATTTTAACACTGCCTTTCCATAATTAGCAATGCTTTTATTCTCATGATTCCCTTTGCGCTCCCATGAAAGCTCCAGCTTTTGTGAACAACTGCAGAACGCCACTAACCCAGATAAACAGCTGGCCTGCGACCGTGTATGCCCATAATCACGTATTGGGGACAACCCAGTGGCAGGGGTGCATACAGCTACATGGCTCTTGACATTAATGCCTGGTGGATGAGGGCTTGATCTGGTGTTTGCAAGGTTCATCAGTGATTACAGGATTTGTACAAGACAGGCAGCTGCAGCTGTGCGAGAAGAGGAATGCATCACCCATACTAGACTTTCTCCTTTATACTGTTAGGGGAGGCATACACGGCTGTGTTCTGGTCATGCTTACGAGGTGATCTTCCCTCGTAAGATGTTGCCTGCCCTCAGGTAACATCCATAAGAGTATCTGGTCTTTGCGCTGCCAGTGAGGTAGGTTTTCCAAAGGTATCAGTTTGGTACTGTTGCACTTTCTAGGGAAGAAAGCCCGCCCTGCCATGACAGTACTGTCCACTTCCCTATCTTAATGCTTGAAAGAGAACCCAAATTTTCCTCCCTTGTTTCTGCCCCAGCAGCAGAGTTTGTGCAGCATGGCCAGTTCTGCTGTTAACTCATTACTTGACCATAGGCAGTCACACATCTCTATAACCTATAGACAATCATGGATCTCATCCAAGTCTCCTTGGTGCAAAGGTTGATAAGGCCTATGGATGGAGTTTCTTAACATACAAGGCATTCCAGATTACTTGCTTTAAACCAGAGATGGCAATGCAGATGATATAATGATATAAATAATACCGATGTATTTAATATATACAGAGAGATAAGGATGAAGAATAACCAGGCTAATACTGGCCTTTAGCATCCCGTCAGTACTAATGCCTTTAGCACAGAGGTGACCCAAGACACTGAATTCTCTATAATTGACTGGAACCCAAAAAGGGCTGTTATGATCTCACAGCCTCAAGTTTGTATGACACATGGCCGAGATGCCTAAATCGTGGAAGAGGCGTTTTCTATAGAGATACAACATTCACCCCGCATCTTATTAAGAATTCCTTGTTCCTTCACTAAGAGTATGTCCAGTGCCAAACTGTTCGGTAACATCGGCTTTGTAGTTTCTGTAGTTGTTGATCGGATGTTTCAAACGCATGCTCACTCCCACTGGCCTTAGAGACATCTGATCCACTAACACCTCAATCTGGATGGTCTGCAAGATCACTACTTTAGGACAGGCAGATAAGCTTCCACGTATACCTGAAGTTCAGAGGCAATAACAGGACTCAGCATTTGGGCTATGTCAAAATTAGCTACTAAGAGTATGCCAGTAAGGGGAAGTGAAATGCCAGCACAGTCCATTACTTGTGAACTACAATTTGTGTTTGCACACTATGATTCCTATGAGAAATACAAGCACAATAATAATGAGAAGAAAAATGAACAGCATACATTCAAGACCTACATAAACTTCCCAAAATCCCCACTTACCCCCTTTGGGAAAGAGAACAAAAGAACAACAACAACAAAAAACAACCACACACACACACCCCACACACAAACCCATCAGGCACTAACTGGGCACTACTGTTATCAGTAGCTGCCCAGGTACATAGGCAAGATTCATAAATCTAGCAGAATCAAACTTAGCTTTCTCATTCAGGGGATGCTCAAAGACGACAGGTAACTTGAGCTATTTTAAAAGTCAGGGATTACCACGAGTTAATTTGATATGTCAGTGGCCTCCCAGGCACATACACCTTTAGGTTTGGACAATATTTTGGAAGTTCTACTATTGCAGGTTGCCCCGAATTTCCCCAAATGGGATTAATTGGGGAAGGTCTAGTTTCTTGATGACCTTCCTCTTTCTGCTTCCTTTTTTTGACCTTCCTCTTCTTGCCCACATTGTAAGTCTTGCAATTCCTTCTTTGGTTGTAGGCATTGAGCTGGGTCTTCTCCTCAACCTCAGGGAGCAGATGGCTGATCACTTATGCCTCCTTGCTTAGTTTCCTCCACTAGTAGTCTCATGATCTGCACTGCCACAATGGAATGTTTTGCTCAGGAGAAAATGGGTTCTTTTTTACCTTGTAACTCCTGATTTTTCTTCCTTTCTACTTCTTGTTCCTTCCATTCATACTCCTGTATTTTCTCATCTAACTGCTCCTTAATCCTCATGTACTCTCATTATGCCTGTTGCCCTGCCATAGACAGGTTCCCAGAACACCACACACTCTTTTTCCCTTAATTTACTCCCATTTCTTCTATTCTACAGTCTGAGAATTTATCACTCCCATTGTCCCATGCCCAGTTAGTCCTTTGACTGGAGTGCTCGTGTCCATGTTTTATTAGTTTGTGTGAAGATGTTTTGTGTGCGTTTCGCAGTCAAACCGTCAACCATATGCACCACCAGAGTCTTTAACTGCTGGGATAGAAAGTCCTGTAACAGTGAGCCCCCAGTAGCTAGGTGAATGGATGAAGCCAGGGACTATGTCTGCTCATTTTAAATGAAACTGCTGGTCACCTAAACCTAGAGCTTACCAGTCACAGTATAAGTTAAGTTTTTGCTGCAAGTTAGAAATTTTCACCCAGAAAGCGCTTAAAGTAGAGGCAGGTCCTTGAACACCCAAGTGCTCTTGAGGAAGAAAAATCCTGATGAGAAATCGAGGAATTCAAATACTCCCCTGCTATGCATGAATGTCAGGTCTGGCACCGTCCCCAGCCTGCGAGCCAGCTGAAGTAGTTATTGTAATAAATCCAGCCACTCGAGTACAGAGGGCAATAAATCATCTTTCTAGTCCACTGAATGTGGCTCTGAGTCACTCCACCTTTTTTGTCGTCCTAGACAGAGCACAAAATTCTATCAACTATTTTTGCTTCATTTTACCCTACCAGACAAGCTGCAAAAAATACTGTTCCATTTGTTTATTTAACTGAAGTCCCTGTAATATTACACTCTTCTGAAAGTCTAGGCTTATAACGAGTACATTTGGAAAACAATATTAAAGAATTTATACACATTTCCATAGTAGTCTGTGGACACCTTTATTTAATAGGTAAATTCCAGATGACAAATATACCAAAGAAAGTTGACACAACAGCTTTACTCACATACCTCACCTCTGCTCTCCTGGCAGCCTTGGGCATCAGAAGGGAAGTACATCTTGATTAAAGAATCATGGTACATTATGGATTGAGAATCCTTATTTGAGGCTGAAAGCCCGGGTTGTCTTCCCTGGCAGAGGAAGAGCTACACTGAGTAGTTTACACCATAGAGAGAATCTGTGCAATATTTAATCTTCAGTGACAGAGTTGACTAAGAGTAAAACTATAGACTTTGTCCCAAGCAGCCTACGACAGTGGATTTTTATAGAGAAATACAGAGATGCATGTGATATAGATACATCGGTCAAAATAAACTCCAAGATGTTGCTATTTGAGAGACATTTCTTCACTCCATTTTTATCACTCTCTCAGAGTAGCAGAGCGTTCTGCGAGTGACTGCAATTTGCTTCAGTGTGACCACTGTCCTGTAAGGTGTGACTCACAGGGCTACGTACAGATAGGACAACCAACCACTTGTTCTGTGCTCTTTGTTGGCATCTCAGAGAAACAACAAAGGCAGCTGCAGCAAAACAAAATACTTGAAACTTTCCCTTGCTGATTCCCAAATCTTCAGCTTGGGATCTCTCAGGCTTTGCATAATAACAACTAACACAAGGTCATTGCCAGAAAATTTCTATCAGTTATAACTTCCTCAACAATAGCACCACGTTTTAATTGCTTCAACAACTGGCTATTTCAATACTATCTGATCTTGATCAACATCTCTCAACACTCTATGAGCTGATGTTCCACCTAACCTACAAATATTGTGCTTGTTGATTGGACTGTTAAAGTGAATAAAAAAAATTGAGCCAGAATGGCAATTTCAGGTAAAGCAGAATTTCAAGATAAATAAATAATGTAAGATATAAAAGTCTCTCACTATTTTCCCCTTTCCTCTTTGCAGTCATCAGGAGAAATTACTGTCAAACAGGATTTTCTCTATGCACATATTCTTCATAGGCATCTTCACATAAATATTATACCATGTTACTATAATTATCACATATGAAAAATTGATAAGAAAACCAACCAGTACAGAGTAATGAAAGAAATAATGCAAAATAATTATTGATCAGACTAGATTCCCCAGTTTACACAAGTAACCATATAGATGATATAATTCTAGTGATATTTCCTATAATTAGAGGAGAAATTATCAAAACCAGCACTACAGGAGATGTGATAGATCATTTGGAAGGCAAAATAGCTACACTAAAAGTGTTCCAGATCCCTTTCAGCAGTGGAAATTAATGCAACATTGTCAACTAGCCTGAAATACTTAGCTTAATGTATTTGGAGCTTATGTGATGGATGGTCTATGCAGCTCCACAACAAAGGTCATCACAGGAAAATCTTTGTTTCAACTTTTAGAACTCTGCTCTTCATAAAGATATAGTATAGACAGACATAAAATCCATATACCAACACTTTACAACAATAATACTGGACATTTCTTCCGGGATTTGAGTTTTCAAATATTCCCCAGAATATTTTAGCTCATGCTAAAAAGGAAAAAGCAACCCTCTGAGACCAAAGAACAGTAAGCATGACTAGCAGTTAAGAGGAACTTTATCAAAGCTCCTCACAGAAATTTCATGGAACCAAATCTCTCACTGAACAAGAGTTGTTTGATATTTGCCACCTGTGTGGCTTTATAAGGGTTTTAAGTTTGACAGAACAATTTAAATTTAGATGAAAAGTCTGGAAGCAGAAACAGGACAAATCAGTAAACACACAGGAACTGGAATAAAGAGTTAAATGGGAAGAGAAGCAAGTCAGAAAGATGTACCCTGGAAACACTTGAGATGCATGTATAGGAATCAAGTCATATTTTGCTGCAGAACCTGAAGTTGAACAAAGCCCTTGGAAGCCTCATCATTTCACAAACCATCCCCGTGCAACCTCCAATTTAAGCACCTCATCCCCAACGCCAGTTGACAGAGAATAAAAGCTCATGTGGTTCTGCACACTTGCCTGAGAAAGCAAGTATCTCAAACAATTCTAGCACCTTCCTGTTGAGATCAAAATAGGGGGCTTTTCTCCCCCTGCTTGCTCTTTCCAAACTCAATGATGCTAACACAAATGGTGGTAAAATCTGATTAGAGATGTAAAGCTAAGGGCTAAAGTTCACAGGTACCCAGCAAAAGCTGCAGTGTATATCTGCATTTGTATTTGCATTATTCTTTTACACCCCTGTTTATCTTTAGAATAGAAATAATCTCACTCCAAGCAAGGAACTTCAGAATCAACTACTCTGGACAGGAAGAGGCCTATTCCCTAAGGCAATCAGATCTACTTAAACTCAAGACCAATTCTATGGTTGCTAAAAGACTTATATTTTAAAGAGTTCATTGAAAAGTAAACATTCAGAAAGGACTCCATTCAAATGGGTCTTCAGATGCTGAAACTGTCTTCTTCGCCACCATTCTGAATTTCATGTTTAACAGCAACATTTATTAAACATTAATTTGAAAATGTATAATTTATATCTATGCTTAGCAGACCCAAATAGCTCTGTTGCAGGTGACCTCTAACAAATCTTCACTCAAGTCGAGGTTTAGTTCTGTACCTGTTAGCTACACCCAAGTGCAGCTCTAAGCTCTTGCCCTAACAGCAAAGCCATGCAGAAATTTATGGTTGACACACAGCAAGAACAGTTTCTGTAGCTGCATTAACCAGAACTGATTTCATGAACATTCCTAGTCCATTTTCTGTGCTGAGACAGGTTACATGAAACACCTTTGGCAGCAATTTATATTCAAATTAATCTGTTTGACAGTACATTGAATTGGACTGTCAATGATCACTCAGACTGTAACTACAGCTCACACACATCAGTAACTAATGGCCAACTTCACAAAATAGTTTTAGCCAGGACAATTTCTTTTTTCATCTGTTTGTAATTACTGAGGTATAGAAGACAAAAATAGGACAAGGATTTTAGAAAGGTATTACCAGTAACTGAATGCACAAGAACTGCCTGGGCTAAAGCTGTTCCTTCAGCTTATTCAATTTATCTGAATAAAGAAATAAATATATCTATAGGCTCTCTGCTCTAAGACCCTCTGCTCTCAGACCTATGCCAATATCCCATGCAGAGCTGCACAACACAAAAAATTCCCTGCCCTGCACGGATTCCTGTTTCTCCAAATACCTTGAGGGGGGTTTCTTCCTTATCTTTCATAGGCTCATCTACATAGACTGGTTAAAATACTTATTATGGTCTTGGATATATAAGTAAAGAATCACTCCCAGTAATTTGTTACTCTGTCTATACAGCTCTATTTTGATAGCTGCCCTCTGAAATGCAGATTAACATTGCAGAATTGCCTTTGAGCGTCCTTTTCCCACAACAAGTAAGGGAAGCTCTAAGACAAAGCCTAAGAGCATAAATAGTTCCAATTAGAGTTACAATTTACAGCCTTCAAGTTTGATACTATAGGCACACTACAAAAAAGCCTTGTCTAATATTAAGGTATTGCCTCTAGCATTTCTGTTAACATTTTTTTAAATCCTAAAATCATTTTACGACAAACCCTAAACAGTCACCACTGCCTTCCTCTCGAGTAGCTGCCCTGGGCAATTCTAGAGCCTGCTGGCTTCCAAGCTATCAAAGAAAATTAAGCAATTGCTCTTAAGCTTTTAAATGTTCGTAGAGACAGCTCTAACTTCTGCATCAAATTAATGACCTAGAGCAGCCAGCAAGCAGGATTAGCCAGTGATTTAGGAGTCAATTTGTACACGGTGAACAACAACTAGCAAGCTCTGGTCCCATGCCGTTTAAGAGGCAACGCAACAGAAAATACTGTGGCAAAAGGAGAGTTGGAGTTCTAAGGTTTTATTCCAGACTTTTAAACTGATATATCAATAAACAAGGCTAATATCTCTTTCTCAGTAAGACATACCTGCAAAAAGAGCATGTACTATCCTGGTTCATGCTGAGTATCAGTTACACAAAATCCTGACTTTGTTCCAGGCATCTAGGATCCTGATGCACCTCAATGACTTGGTGAAGCTTCACAGTGCTCCTGGGGAAAGGAGGAGGAAAAAGGCCATAAGAGGACGCTCGGGAAAGGATGCAAGAGAAGCGCATGTTCTATCATGATGTGTTCCCCCAGCACACTTCATTGCAAAGCTCAGGCAGTCATTGAAAGAACATCTTTGTATTTAGTGCTCAGTAAATTCCTCTTCCATTAGTTTCTTTGCTGTGCAAGCTTTCGGAATTAGTTTTGTCAGGCTGTAAGGACTTGCAGTGCCTAACTGCACTGGGTGAGGAATGCAGCAGTAAGTTAAGACTGTATTTCTGCTGTGGGCTTTCTTTTCTGAGAGTTCCTTCTATATACTGAGCATCCATCATCCTCACACTAAAACTGGCTTCCCAATTTGGGAATTCAGAGAATTCAGAGAAAAGTCTGCATCTCTTATTTCAACCCTAAAGGGGCCCATAATTGTACTAGGTATCACCACTATTCCAGATTATTTCCTAATGCTTCAGTGTAACTTCAGTGTAGCTGTCTCAAAAACGGCAAGTATACAGTGACACCAGAAAGACTTAAGGCATTTTCCACACACATGCATATTTCCACCACAAATATGAATTTCAGATAAACTGATCACCACTGTGTGTCGATTCAGCTGTGCTTAAGCAAGAGAGCCCATGTTCACCCTGCAGCTTTGAACTGTGCTTTCTTCACACTCATTTTAAACTCTCCCTAGATCATTGTCACAACTTCACATTCAGCAAAGAGCTAGAGAACCAGAAGTTCAAACTCACTTATTTAAACTAAACATTGTAGAAAATCTCTCATGTTACTTTGCAGGAAGAACAGTGATTGGATTCGAAGGGAGTAATTTCTGCCAACTAAGTCTACGTGACTTTTGATAGAAACAACAATGACTCTTGGTAGGCAGTACTCTGCATGCAGAGGAAAGAATAGGCAAGTTGCCATTAGAGCTTTTACACACAAAGCAATGCTATACATTCTACATTCTCCTCCTGCCTTTTTTTTTTTTTTTTTTTTTTATTGTAGTGAGTAGCTGAGGAGGCAGAATGTCCTTTGTTACTGATTTCCTATTGTATTGTAGTCTCTTTCTTTTGCAATTTAAAGTTTGGAGCGTACAAATACCTGCAATTGTAACAGCCATAATGCTTCCTACCTACGCTGCAGGACCATCAAGCACCAACACATTCTCTGCCCGTTTGTTCTACTCTGTCTACTCAAGGCAACTCTGACCTTAATATGACAACGTAGAATGGGAACAGACCCCAGGTCTCTGCCCACCTTTGCTATCCACCTGGGTTAGGATAGAATAATATCTACTGAACCCAACCATCAAACAAATCAAAAGAGAGGCAAACAATTTGAGCACCTACATGTTTCAAACATCCTGGTTCAGTCCAGAGAAGTGGACAGCGAAACTCTTACAATGAAAGCATGATATTGTTCAAAGGGCTGAATTTTAACACTTTTAAGCATTGATTTGTAAAGCAATATTCAAATAAATATTTTCTCACAATGATGCATAAAAAGCATATATTGTGCATCAGCAAAAAGCAACACACTTTGAGCAGGATTCATCTACCAAGGATTTTATTCCCATTTTAGACATCTTAATAACCTAGAAGACGCACCCTGGAAGCTATAAGGTCCCTCGCTACTGAAGATGTCTGCCAGAAAACTGGTAGGAATCTAAAATAACCTACTTTTAGTCAGATGAGTTTCTCCTCTTTCTTACTTTGCTGTTTAGTCTGTATTATCAAATAGTGCCAATAATGCAGAAATCATTTAAAACACCTTGAGCTAAGAAGAATTTCTCCAGTGTTCAAAGCAAATTGCATTTTCAAAAAAATGCTTTGATAATACAATTGCTTTGATGGTACTACAGAAACACAGGTAGGTCCTTTGATAGAGCCAAGGGGCTCTACCAGCACCTATGCTATCTTGCCTTCCTGAATTCAGCGCAAAATATAGCTTAACATACCAGAAAAGCAAAGCAAAGATTCAGAATCCTTCAGGTATAGTTAAATATAATGAGACAGAAATAAACTGATACCATACTACAGATTATACCAAAACCGTAATCTTTTATCTTTCAAACCAGTGACCTTGACAGAAGCCTTCAGGAGAGGGGGAAAAAAAAAAAAAAAAAAAAAAAAAAAAAAAGAGTTCACATAAATAAGTCATTTCAGAGATATTTGAGTCTGCTTTACTTCACAATATGTTTTTGCCTGAATTTTAATTCATAGCTCAAGTAACAGGGCTTGTTTCCATGATGTGTGCTAGCAGCAGTCTCCATTAACACGGTCTCTTTACAAGCAAAACGTAACAATCTGCTGTCATTCAGTATTACTTATTCATTTTACCTCTATGAATAATGGACATAGCATATTAAATGTTGAAGAACTTTAAAATGCTTTATTATCCTTAAGAGTTTTACAATGCACACAGGAAAAAAAATCTGAAAGTAAACATTTTTTTCTTCCAAGCCCTTTAAATTCATATTTCAGCATAACAATGCTAATATTGCTCCTTAATCCTTTCTTCTAGCTAGAGAAATCTGTAACAATTAACTTGGAAAAGATGGTGTATATGTATGACAATATATATGTGTATTATGCTGTAAAGATATTTAAAAACTGGTGCCTTCTATTCAGCATAACTGTCTGTATTGACTATTCTATCTGATTGTGTTTTATAGAAAATATCCTGCCTACTGACATTCAAGACAAATAAATAAAGAATGCTAATCTGGCTATTCCAGACAAAAAGCAAGGCAACATGTGAACAATCAGCTTTTTAGAAGCTTGTCTACTGAGCCAAGACAGGTACCACAACAGTTGGGACCATTCCTGTAGGACATACAAAAACTGCATGAAAATTGCAATTATCTGAAATCCAGCAAGGCTATATCTGCTCCTATCTGCTTCAACTTAGTAAAACAAGAGAAACTAGCTGCCTAAGATTATTACGCATATTCACTGTCAGTAACAATTAAGTCATAGCAGGAAACTTATGAGGAAGGAGAAAACTCCAGAATTAATTTTCAAGCATATGCAAACTAATCACACAGTTAAAGTATGTTCCACCAATACACAATTGAAATCATAGCTCTGCAATTTATTTATTTATTTTTAATGAAATGAATGTATCTGATGAAGAGCTTCAATTAAAGATCTTGGCAAGACCCAAGGAAGGGCTAGTCCTTCAAAAGATAATTTTCTAAAAGCTCACTGCTAGCCCTAAAACACCACCGCGGAAGCAGAGACAAGCATGAAAAGCTCTTAGCATTTTAGGGAGATTCTGATAACAAATAGGCAAAATTAAGACTTAAAGTTTATTGCAAAAGAAGTTGCAACCATGCTTGGGGAAGGAAAAGAAGGGGGAGGGAGGGTGGGAAATCAATGAAGCTACTAAAGATCCTGTAATCTAATAACAGAGCACTCAGCTGCCTTCTAGCAAGATCATACACGCACTTTCCGCCTGGCTTGAGTCCTGCTCTGCATTCCGAGCCCGAGCTAGGGAGTTGAAAGCAGCACTGTCAGAGCCTGCTCCGTTAGTGCCTCTGAATGGCTCTAGATCCTTCTCCGCTTAGCCAAGTGCGCCCAGCATGCAGATGCAATGATAATGATCTTTCATGGGCAAGATTTATCCTGCCTATCAGACTGTTAGTACTTTTTGTAACATTGCTACCAAAGAGGATCTTCCACATTTAATTTTTACCTCTTAAGACATAGGCAAATTTAGTTTTAGCTAGATCTTCTAAAGAGATTAGATTTATCCATTGAAACTGCATCACTTTAATGATCTGTAAGCCTCAAGATATTAAAAAAAAAAAAAACTGTTTCATAAAATGTGCAGGGAGATCATTACAGTCCCCACTGATGAAAAGCAACAAACATCATTCAAGAGGGGCAAAATGAGTTTAGTTTTTGGGCCTAAGTTGTACTTAAGGTAATATGGGAGATACACGAGGAGAGTTTTCAGGGCCCTATCAGGATCTCAGACTGCTTCCACCAGGCGCTCTCCAGATAAGAGGGGTATTTGTGTGTCTGGAGCTCCCCATCCAACCACATCCACAAGTATGAAATGTATTTCAGTTCTACTAAGGATGACTCACCCACTGCATCTTTGCAAATAGCCCCAGCAGACAGTGGGAGCAAGAGAGTTGGTAGCACTGATATTTGTCAAAATTTCATTATGAGGAGCAAGACACGCTTAATTCAATGAGGCATCAGGGATCTACTCAATTCCAAAGTCATCACCGGAAAAAATTTCAGTGTGTTTCATTAACAGCTGGATATGCTCTTTACTGATATCTTTAAAAAAATAACCCAACTGAAGCAACATATTTTCTCAAAATTTCTTTTAGTAAACAATTTTCTGCCACAGAGTAGGAACAATAATCCTTCCCATGTATCTCCGATATATAAAATAACAAAACCCTACACACAAGCACAAATACATCCTCACAGACATATATACACTACTGACATAATCACAGAGTAGGAAAATGAAGCCAACCTTCATCAAAACTGATGGCAAGAGCTTCTTAAATTTACTCTAAATTAGACTGCATGCTGATTCATGCATGATTACTAGAGATGATATACAACTCCCATTAGCCTCTCAGGATTTAGGCATTTGAATAAATCTGATGCTTCTAATTCTGATACCTGCTATCAAACCCTCTCTGCTGTAGACCACAGCCTTAAGCTGAGTGCTTCTTTTTCACAGAGGAAAGATTACCCAGACTGAAATGAATTCAGTTTCCAAAGGGATTAACATCCTTATTTAGTTTTTCAAAGTATCATTTCTATTTCAACTACTGAAGTACTAACTTCAGAGAAAACACTTCTAGCTACAAGCTCATTTAGACCTATAAAAATCATTCTTTTCATAGAATTCCCATGGATTTGAGTTTCTCTCACTTAAAAACTCCCTTCTATACTCCTCAGCATCAATATGCAGAAGATGAACAAAATCTGAATCATCAGCTGACTTGTTAATTACCAAAGGGCACTAGTAGCACTCAAAGTCTGCTGTTCACTTGCCCATTTTTAAACATGCTACATACAGCATCCAGCAGGGACATCTCCGCCGCAAAGTGCAACCAGAGGTGAAGTTGTTCAAATTAGCTTGGGTAGCTTAGGCAGTCCAGTGCAGCAACCCAGAAAGAGGCATTCGTGTCAAATAATTAGGACCTTTGCCTGTACAAGTGCTGCCCAGTATTTAAAATTTACAGACCATTTCTAAACCAGGACTAAAAATGAGAAAATACAAGTGTATTTAATGGGTTAACATTTAGGTGATTAAAGAAATTCTATTATTTGTATAGAAAAGAAATACTAGGTAACACAAAAATACTGACCAGTAATGCAGAGTCAATGGCTTAATGGGAAAAATAGAAGACCATTGCCTGTGAAGCCTGGAAGATTCACTGTGCGTTATTTATAACACAAAGCCAAAATATATTCCTAAAACCATTCCTTTAAGATCACCACTGTATTTTGCTCTCTCTCTATCCTCACAATTTACACAGGAGACATTAGTGGTTTTCTAAGTCTGGACCCTTTCTTTTTGGACGTACATATTTTGTACTATTGACAGTATGCACAACCAGTAATGTGCATGGGAAGAAAGCCTGTACTTAGAAGATTAAAACAACAAACTGGCAAGAATAATTAAAAAAAAAAAAAAACCCACACACAAAAAATACATCACACAGCTACTAGGAGTTTATAAAAATGTATTCAGCGTGCCAAAGGAGAGGTAATCCTGCTGGAGCTGTAAACGATATAGCCTGCAGCAAAGGGCTTACAGGAAAGAATAAGCAAAGTCACTAGATCAAGAGAGCACATGAACTGAACTCCAAGCTGTTATTTTTGTGCTTCTCCCTCTAAGAGTAAAACACTTATATGCATCACAGTACAGCTTTATGCAGGTTTTATTCCTCCTTTAAGAACATTTTATTTACCTGGGTTCCTACTTGCTTATTTTGATACACAGTATTAGACCACCCTCATTTAGATTACTTCTCTCTGTTTTCAGGCAGCTTCTTTCAGTATCCTTAATTTCATTTCTATTTTAAAGCTCTTCATTTTTACCATAACACACTTCTTTGTATATACCCTTCTCCTAGATGGCCACCTTACCTTCTTTATCATAGAATTTAGCTTTTTATCCTGAAGTAAATCCATTTGCTCTATACTCTATAATTCCTTTTTCCTTCTATGATGTAGCCTGACCCTTTTATCAGTTATCTCATCTTTCTGTCTATCTTCTCTCTAAAAATTAGTCCTGAGAGACTTTGCAGACTTGCCATTCTGAAAACACACCAAAAGAGCTGAAGTAGAGATCCCCTAGAGATCATCGCCGCTTGGAAGAAAGCGGCGTATTACAGCTCTCTACATCCAAAACGGTCCCATTCAGGGTTCTTCTCGGGGTGTGCATGTGGGTGGGTGGCAGGCACTAGGTACCTCCAGGAGTACTCTGTACTTGCAGCTACATTTCACTTTCATTTGGGGCATCTTATTAACCTACCAGTGCACACAAGAGAACCACAGACATCAACAAGAAAATACAGTTTCAGTACTTGATCATGGGGAATGTTTCTAGCTTAAGACTTAATATAGATGTTAAACTGTAAATTTGCACACAGATTAATATTTTCAGAAAATATAATTTTAATATTCAACAAACAAGTGCTACAATTTTGAATAGACTATATTTTTCAATACTGTAAAAACTATCAAAAGTTAATCAAAAAAATCCTTGAAACAACAGTTACAGCTATAGCCATTTTTGATGGTTTTAGGTATCTATACTCAAGAACTTAACATATAGGTGTGGTTTGGTTTTTTTTCTTGTGCATGTGGGTCATGTCACAAAGTAGCTAAAAACTAAACCCTCTGGCCATTCCCTGTATTACCTTTGTGTAACATCGATCTTTAGAAAACTCTATTTGTGCCAAGTACCAAGATAACACTTTTTACAAGACTTGAAACTCTATTTGGCTATTTTATACTTGAAAGTGGATCTGTCTTAGGCACTTTGAGTCCTTGGCACAAAATTAGATGCAATGATCATGTTTCATAAAACCAAATAACCTAAAAATATAATAAAAGCTTCCCCAATGCTTCACCAGCTGATACCATAGGAGAAAATATGGATCTTTTAGTATGCCCTACAGCCACAGCTGGCAGAGGGACTTTTTTTTTTTCTTTTAACTCTCAACCGAAGCAAAGGGATGCAATAGAGGACTTCAGCAGTTTATCCCTGCCCTTGGCCTTACGTCATGCACTCCAGCACATCAGAGAGAAAGAATAATTCCCAAGAGAGATTTAATGCTGCTTACAGAAACACATTACATCTTCCCAGAAAGCAGCAGAAACAGCATGAATTTTTATGATGGTAACACACATATGCACCTCTTTTTACAGTATTAAAAGTTCTTGAAATGAAATACCAAACAGAAATGCTTTCTCATCCACTTGTCACTACAATTACCAAGATTTTACTTATTACTTAACACTAGCAAAGCTGAGGAGTGAAGAGAATAAGAGTGTTGAGATGTTGTACAGACCTTTCAGATGAAAATGCAGTGAAATTAGTAAGACCACAATATAAGAAATATGTTGACTTTAAATATTGACAACTGACATTATGCTCCTCACTATATAAATTAAATAAGAAATTAAATGATTTAGTAATTTAGCAACTTTAACAAGTTAAAAAAAATCAAGTATTTCAGAAAAAAACATGTTAAAAATTAATTTCCAAGCTAATATAATTAGCAGTATTTCAGAACATGGGATCAAAATCTTACCAAGAAAAAAGCACAAGACTTATTTGAGGAGCTGTCACAGCAAGATCTGTCCTCAGACTCCACACTGTAATTCCCATTTTCTCTCTCCTCTGAGGCAGCGCTGTGCTTTTAAAGAACCTGTGAATTGAGAGAAGTGTTTCACCTCAAATGCACTTTCCAAACGATAAAAATAGTTCATGCTGTGAGGCTGACTATCTTTGATTCATGAATAAATCATTAACAACACTCCCAAGGGGTCAAGTCTCATACACTAACCAGTACATTACAACTGCCTACTGATCAATTAAGATCACATGCCCATTTTCCTACTGATTAACTTCAGTTGTAAAACGAAATACTAGGAAAGAAAATGTGTAGAATAGGCTGAATAGATTCTACGTCCAAAACACAGAAGGATTTTTCTTAATTTATTGACTTTTATTTTCTATACAAAATTGCCACCGGCATGTTTTTTCAGTAATCTTTTTTACTGCATGACATATTGTGATGATTTGTTGTATTTGGCCCTAATTAAATATTTTCAGCTCCCCACTCTTATGATGTTGAGGTTACTATACACCTTAGTCCTGACAGACTTCTTAAATAACCATTTTTCCCTACAGGTTAGGAAGTTGTAGTTTAACTTCCATCTAAAGTGTATTAGGCAGTGCAATAAATTGTCCTATGGGATGACAATTATCTTATTGAGGCAATTTCCCCATTGTGTGCACACACAAAAAGCTCTTAATCTATAGTTGGAATGTTAAATTCTCTCATTTTTAAGCTTTCTCCAAATACAAGCAGGTTTAAAACACTGGACTGCCCTGGAACCTGACAAATGACAGAAGGCATATCTCCTGTATAGACAGCTCCAAAAGTATCATTTTTGTGACTACTGCAGGCAGGTAATACAGCAACTCACTTAAGAGGTAATATTGAAAACAACAACAACACCACGCACAAAATCACAACACAAAAACAAAACCAACCAACAAAAAGTCCCCTTCCACTTAAGGGCAAAACCAAGACTGGGTCATTTACAAGGCAGAAGGTATTAACCATTGGAGAAACTGTTGAGCCTGTTCCTAAGTGCAAGTGACCCACTACAGAGTCAGGAGAGAGGAGCTCCGAAATCAACTGTGTCAGCAACACAAGTGGAATTTTTTGCAAGTGGTAGCAGGAGACTCTAGTTTTCCCACTTACTACTACTTGCTACCCATTGCTGCCCTTAAACAGTCTTATTTTATCTGAGTTTGGGTTTCGGTTTTGTTTTTTATTTTATGCCGTAACTATAGGAAATGCCTACAAGAGACCTATAGGTGGGACCTTCAAAGCCAGCATGTCCAAGTAATCGTGACTCAAAGGAGATCATAGGGGAATTTTCACCAAGGAGAAGAGTTCAGGATTTAACTCAAATGTTTTATAAAATACATCAAGTTACACAGCGCAGCCACAAGAGAGAAGTTTAATCCACTTGCCAGTTTTCTTTAAACCCACTTATCCAAATCCAAGGCACATTCAACCTATCAAGCTACCTTCTTCCATACCAGTAAATTCCAATTCCAGACTTAAAACTCTTTTAATATAACAATTTTAATATCTAATATTTTAAATATTAAGATCCTCAAATTAAGAGCATATGTTGGAGATATAGTAAAACAAATTTTGTTGCTGTCTAAGCTTGCCATTTAGTTAAGCAGCTGTTTCCTGACGAGTTGGTGACTCCCTAAGGAATCAGAAAACACACACTCACATAAAACAAGAGAAATTTAACAAGTACAGTATTTAAACTTGTGGGGTGTACAATGACAACAACAAAGTATATATAAAACAGTAGTTGAAAACATATGATAGCAACAAATATCTGTTAACAACTAATTTTCCCTCGTGCTTTCTTGTAGCAAGCCTCGGGCTTTATAGGAGAGTGGCTGGTCCCGGGTGAACAGGTTCTCTCACACCCTTGCTACGCAGCAGACACTGCTCGCAAGCAGCGTCCCGCATCGCTCCTGCTCACAGGCCACCTCGCTGTGGCACTGCAGGTGTCGGGCCAAAGCAACGGAGCAGGGGCCTGCAATCCTCAAATCCCATTACCTTCTCAGAGGCTCTAAGGAGATTACTTGCCTGCTTATTCCCACCCTGGCAGGCTAGGCCAGCCCCAGTCACCCAGTTAATTAGATGGCTAGGGCATGGCTCTCAGGCCAGACATTTCAGCCTTCTCTTGCCCATGTGTAGGGATGTGTGCTGGGCTATGAATTGCAATACAGAATATGAAAAGGGTTAACACAGTGGTACTACTGTTCAGATATAGAAAATATTTTTAACATTCTTATTTAATGCAGCTCTCATCTGATTTAGCAAGGTGTTAGAAGTTCCTAGGAGAACAAGTGCCAGCAGAAATAGCAGAATCTCATAAGTCAAAGGAACAATTTTCAGAGCAAGAAACATGTCACCATATAACTCTAAGTTTAGTTCACAAATTCCTCCCTTTTCCTGAAACAGGCTGTTTTCTAATTCAATGACGGATAAATGCCCTAATGGCACTCTGCCCATTCCAATGCCATGCAGTACGGGCGTACAGTATGACACAGGTCTTGATTTCTCTTTCCTCCTTTTGAATAAAGTCATATACCAGTCAGATCTCTCTCAGAGAAGAGTTGCTTCTCCAAGCTTATACCTGAAGGGCTTGCCTTGGCTTTCAAGGCAGCCTGGCAGAACTGCTAATGCAGGAAATAACCAACCAGCAAAAACAGAAGTTACTTTACCCGCATTCTTTCTTGCCTATACCACTGGGCTGCTTCATATCTAGGATAAAACCTGTGGTATTACTTATAATACCTTTTCTATTTTTGTATATCACTCTCCCAGTGAGAAGCATGAATAAAAAGTTAAACTTGTATAAACTGAACTACTGAATCCAAAATAACTTTGGAAAGTATACTGCTTTCTCGCATAATTTTGAAGTGTGGGTTGTTCGATAATATATGGATTAGCACTGCAGGATAAAAGGCAGTCAGTATCACAATATTAGTAGTTTAAAGCAAGAATTTTCAACTACACGGAAAGGAATGTAAATATTAACTCTTGTTAGTCTGGTATTTGCTATAAGACTCTCCATCACTAATGGCTTTCAGCAATCATACAGAGCATAAGAAATAAACTGCAAACTACATGGTAGTGATAATGAGTTCAGTTCAGCATGCAGATTCAACTCCTGAACCTTCCTAGACATCACTCCTAAGAAATCCTAGTCCAGGAGCAGCAGAGAAATAAAAACGGTACATTGTAGACTAACACAAATAGCAATATATCTGTTTCTAAAAGATGACATAATAAACAGTTTAAAAGGAAAAAAAAACACAAAAAAAACACCACTAAATATATATATAGCTTCTGAACTTTTTTTTTTTTTTTTTTTTTTTTTAAACCAGGAGCTTCCTCTGGAGGCTCCAAGGAAGTACAGATGCATTAAAGAGCTGCACAGTTCTGCCTAAAAGCCTTGGATTAAGTAAAATAATAATCTTAGGGGATGAACAATGGCAGAATGGCTCTATTTTAGCCTGAACTGGCTTGAGAAATCTAAAAGTAGTGATTTGTATTATGTGGTAAAATACCTTGGTAGGTAATTTTTTGCTTGCCAAGAGATGCCTCAACAAACATATTAAAAATAAAAGTCACCAAAAGCCTGATGACCACAGGTCTTTACAGGTCGCATTTCTCCCAGTGAGTGTTTCCAGCCAACAGTAAGAATCACAGGGTAATTCTAAGTTTGAAAGGGACCCCTAGAGTTCATCTAAATTAATCCTCTGCTCAAAGCAAGGCCAATTTCTACACTTTCTTCTTTCTTTCATGAGCATGCAACTGGAAGGCATTCACAAACACACAGGTGCCTAGCCAGGGCTGCACAACACAATGAATGACACAAGCCAGTGCAGCAGCAGCCTTGCACCAAACTTTTTTTTTTTTTTTTTTTTAATATTTTAAGCTGATCTTTCCAGGAGTTTAAACACACACGCTTCACTTCTGTTTAAAGCCTTGGGAGCTGTTGTGTATCACTGCACACATAAGTATCTTGCATTTTATTCACAAGGACTCTCATGGGGCAGNCCAAACTTTTTTTTTTTTTTTTTTCAATATATTTTAAGCTGATCTTTTAGGAGTTTAAACACACATGCTTCACTTCTGTTTAAAGCCTTGGAAGCTGCTGTGTATCACTGCACACACGAGTATCTTGCATTTTATTCACAAGGACTCTCATGGGGCAGTTCTAAAAATCCAAGCTACTGCTGCTTTGCAGGACATGAAGGCAGGGCTGGGCTAGTTCCCCCCGGCCACCTTTTGCCTCTGGGGCTTCCTGCAGCTCACTGCCCTGGGCAAGCAGGCACAGCGCTGCAGGAGTCGCGGGGCAGCAGAGCCAACACAAGCAGCAAACGAAAGGGTCTGACCCAGCTGGAAAAAACAGCCAGGAAGATAAAGCGAGTTAAACACCAGCATGACCACAGTGAACTTCCAGCATTTCAAGCTAAAATCCTAGCCGATTTTTCTTCCCCCTTCAAAGAATTTCTACAGTAAATAAGGATCACACTTTCTCTTTTTTCACCAGTACTGTTGAAGATCATTAGGCCAGACATCCTGATTTTAGCTCTCCTGTTACTTTTTTGCTCATAATTCTGTTTTAAATTCTTTATTAACATCTCTTCCATGCAAAAATACTGCCTTTTGAACACTTAAACCAGGAAACAGCGTATAAAAAAAGTCTAACATCTTTCCCATCCATATGCTCATACGCTGGCTTTACTAGCAGCAGAATGTTCATGCACTACACATAATTAGAAGGTAACTAGAAAAGTTTCTGTTTGCTGGTTCTTAACTTTTACTTAAGTTCCTTAAAAATTTATATTAACTTGAAGCAAAATCTGTCCTTCGAGAGAAATTGCTAGGCAACATTTCCAGTTAACAATGTACTTCATCTTTTAAAGATAAACACTGTCACAGGATATTAATGTAAAAGACATGACCTCTGATAACATAACCCTGCTGTCTATTAAGAGCAAGAGTGAGGATAGCTAAAGAAATTCTTGCAAAATTAAGCAAAGGAAAATATTATGCTTAAGCAAGTGCTATGCACATGCAATTTTAAAAAACAAACTTATTCAAATCTCTCAGCTTAGCAGCAATCTCTAACCTCTCCCAGGTTATTTCTCTTTCCACAAAATGCAGATCCCTTGCCCAAAATCTTGTTTTCATTTACCTTTCATCAACTGGATACTTCTGCACAGGTTTTGAAACAGCAGGGTTGGAAGGGAAGAGGAAAACAACAGCTTCCCTTTGAGCCTGCCCTGCTGGAGTGTATTGCTAGAGAAAGCCTGGAGTTAAAAAAACTATTAATATTTATCTTCTAAAAGTTTGGGCTCATTAGCAGACAATCTTTTCCTGAAAGCAATTTGATACCAACAGGAGACCAAACATGTAATCCCCTATAAACCATTACTCTATGGATCTGCATAGCAATTTTTTAAAAGCACAACTCAAGGGCATTTAAAAAAAGTTTAATATGTACTTATACAAGAGCTGTGAGAAACAGAATCAAAGACTGGAACGAAACGCTCTGTACATTATTTTCTCATCTACTCCAGTGAGATTCCAGTGAGTGCTTGTGCTGGTGTTTGTGTTGATAGCAGATTTAATGTCCTTAGCAACGTCATTGATTCAAATTGGTTTGAATCACAGCTAGAACTTTCACAATATTTAATAAAAAAAAAAGTGGAAGGATATTCTCGCTGCCTTATGTCAAAAGTAGCTTTGAATGCTCTTTTTTTTAAATGTCAGTTGGTATCTCCTGACCACAGCAACAGCTTTTTCCCCAAACTTACATTTGGGGCAAGCTGGCAGCATGTTTCCACAAGTTACAGTACTGAAAGTAGTTTCTATATAAGCCAAGAAGAGATGCAGAGTGCTAAGAGATAAACAGTGAAATAAATTAAAAAATAGTTGTCCAATAATAATGACAGAACCCCTACTGGCAGGGCAGTCTTAAATCTAAACTCTTCCAATTATTTGTTAATGCATAATATAATTCTACACTGTAAGAAATCAGACTATCACTCATTTCTGAACAATGATAATCTGGTAAACTATAATAAATGTTTAGGAAAATATACTATTTTCTTTGTCATTTTTTTATGTTCTTTCTGTTCTTCCTTCTAATAAAGTAGTTGAGTAGCAAGCATATTCAAAAAAATCCCTTGAGAAAAGATCTTTTCCATATTGGTCTCTGCCTCCCCCCATTTAAAGCTTGCAATTGCTAAGATTTATGCATCATCCCCTCATGGAGAAGAAATACTTCAGACTAATTTAGACAGCTCGGATTCTAAATGACAACTACTGTCAATGACTTATTTGCAAGCAGGTCATACAGAATTCGTTTGCCAAAATTATTCAGCAAATATTTTGTAAATAACTTTGAACAGTGCTTGGCTCAGACCTCCTAAGTTTTGTACACTGATGTCATTTTATTGAAATTGTATCATAAACACATCAGTATGTTTCCAGAAGAGATATATGTAGGAACACACTGTTCCAAACTTTACCACTGGTGACAGGTGGCAGAATACAGAATGTCTGAAGCCTGTTTGATAGATGGCTTCATCAGGAAAGGACAGCCTGGGAGGGGGTGGCAGAAAGGATGCTGATAACTCTATAACCATTAATCGTTTCTTCTGTCATGTTTTGCTGGCCACTTCCTCCTCCACATCCAAATCCGGTAGATTTAGGTCTCTCATTTGCCAATGGAAACACAACATCCAGACCTACCCTGAAAGCCCAGCTGAGACTGAACATAAAATCAGATGGATATATTACTGTTTTGATTCATTTAATCTTCATCAGCTACTCTTTGACAAGACCAAGAGCATGTTTGGAAGAAAGTACAGGCCCTGCTTGAGTATCCTATTAGATCCTGGAAACCAGGTGTTTGGAAGCTTCCTGGATCCCCAGATGACTATGGTATTAAATACCTCTGGCTCTCTTTTGCACAAGCACATCATTCTTCTCTGTACAAGCATGTCCTATTTTGCTTTGTGCAACAGTAAATGCCCAAATTTAATCATCTACTTTGAAAAAATAAAACCAAAATAAAAGTCAAAACCTTCAGACCATCTTTCTAAAAGTATTGCCCAAGAATTAATTTCACATTCCTATCTCCTGCACTGGAAGTTGTTTCCTAACCTTTTCCCCCACTCCCCGACTACTCTATCATTTAGGTGTCTAATATATGCCTCATCTTTTAATTGGTTTAAACAGTAAACTTCACTCGATCTTTATTTACATAAAGCCTTTCTGTATCTGCGGCCACCTCCAAAGTGTGCTTTGTTTCAAGGTAACCAGTGGAATAGTACCTTCCTGTTTGGGAACTAACCACTGAGGACAGCAGCCTTTCTTTCTTCTCGTGATTCAGTACACAGCATGTGTCATGGCAAAGGAAAGAACTGATACCAATATAAGGAAACCGAGGATTCTGCAAGCACAACTCTAGCATTTGAGTATTTATCATCCAGCAGAGCTGTACAACTTGTTTCCCACACAGCTACTACCAAGAACTCCAAAGGAATAGGTAAGACAAAGTATTTTTGCAAAGACTCTCTGTATTTTGAGGTCAATGCAGCTATCATACACTATTTCTTAAGCCCTCTTTTCCAGGAAGTCTGAGAGCATCCATTTATTTTTGGCCCAGGAACTGCCAAAAAAGAGAGAGTGAAGGAGAACAAGAGAGACAAATCACACAGTAATGGATAGCAACGCTAAAATCTCATGAACCTGATTTTTCTATCAATTTACATCACATTCCATCCACCACATACATAGGAAGGTTTCATTTTGATATAGAGCATATCTACAGTAACAAAAGATCCCACTTTACTCATAAAATAAAAAAATACTACAGGAGTACCAAAGCCTTTGAGATTTGACTCTCCAAAGGCTCTAACATTTGCTTACTTTTCTGTGCTTATTGAAAGTTGACCGATTTGCATATCAGAGGTGCTAGATGTCTTCTATCACATTCTAGCAGTGCACCGATTAGTTCTGGTCTAAAGAGAATCCAAGTAACACTTAATCTAATGACTTTGCCTGATAAATTAAAGATGATCACAAGCTTACCCAAACCAGGAGACTGCAGTTACACAGCTAAAATATCATTCACATTTATCACCTAGAAAATAGTGGAAGTTCTACACCCAGTTCACGTTTAGATTAACTTCAGTTGTATTCACCACAAGCACTTGGGGAAGTGAGCTCACCTGCAGTCCCCTGAGAAACCTTGCTTTGAGATACTCTTGGAAAAACTCTTGAAATGTGTTAGGCCCATCTAAGAAGTATCGCAGGTAAAACAAAGCTTTGCATTGAAAGCACATCATTGATTTCATCTAACCTTGTCTTCTGTACGTAATTCATAGTCATGTAGTAAATAGTAAAAAGTTCCAAGTTGCTACAAACTCTTAAAAATAAACTTTGTTAATAGAACAAGATATTTTCTTTTATTTATGAAATGCTTCCCACAGTTCTCTGAGGTAGGATAAAAATATTTTAAGCCAAGTTGCATTTAGTTTCTAACATTACTATGCATATTGGAAAAAAAATCATTAAAATACATCTATTTATAAATGAGATCCTCCACAAAGCAAAGATATCATGAGCAATAAAAGGCTAGCTTCAAGTAATTATGACTACCATAATAGCAAGTACCATAATGAAAATAGAGCCGCATTACAGAAGATTTATCTTCAACAGAAATCAAAATGACTTTTTCAATGCATATCTGTTATGGCATATTTTTGAATTCTATGATTAATTTTGTTTTTTTTAAATATAATCTAAATGCTCATATCGGTTCCCTAGACACAGACTGTAAGTAGAAGTGTTAGATGCAGGCACAGAAATGAGTTTTACTTGGAAATGAAGGAAGCGCAATTCACCTATAGCCAGGCAGATTTTGATATGAAAACTCAACTCCCTGTAGGGAGAGTCATCAAAGCTAAGAGTACAAACGGGACTAAAAAGCTGACAATACAAGTCAGCAAAATTTAATTTGTCTTTACCAAACCACTTTGATGTTGTTTTTCCTAGGGAAAAAATAGTCGTTTGCTCAATGCTAAATGACTAAAATGCTTTAGTAATAACTGAGAAGGACTATTCACGACTGATTTCTGTGGAAACAGAATTGAAACACAGAGAATTAGACATCCGATTTGGAAAGGGCAGCATCAAGCCAACACCGCGTGCTTTTTAATGGACCAGAGAGGGAAGGGAGGAAAACATTACTTCCTACAACAAGCTTTTCAAATTTCCATAAAGAAAAATCTAATTGGACACATGCATAAGTGCATTTACAACAGTTTATAAAGGGACTCCCATTTTTTCCTCCCCAACAAATTCTTATCACCAAAGAAAACACACAAACAATCCATACACCTCCCAGGTTTTTGGTCTTCCTTTCCCGATAGACCTGAAAAGACAGACTCCACCACAGTTCCTGTAAGTCTTGCACATAAGACTTCATCTTTAGAAACTTATTGCTGCCTTTTCTCTATAAGGAGGCTTAAGTTTCTATAGTCTTTAGTTGGCTGTGCAAGTCGCTGTCTTGCGATTTATTATTTACAAGCAGCAAACCAAACAGCAAACCATGTTACCCACATTTAATTATTTAATAATTATTTAATATAGTACAGACTTAGCCAATGTTAGATGTTTATCAAAGCTTTATGAGAAACATACATCATGATTAGTTATCCAAAAATGAAAGATCTCTGCTTCTGTAGTTCATTATTTCACTTTTGCTCAAGTCTAATATACTACCGTATCTGTCCTTAATTCAAGGAAAGTCAAATTCATACCTGTTTCAAACAAGAGATATGTATGTGAGATTTTCTTTGCCTCACAGCAGTCACTCAGTAAAACCTAAGTCTCTTTGATATGACAAATTGTTTTACTTATCTGGCTCATCTGTTGCCAACTTTGTTATGAGATAGTATTAAGTTGGCAATTTATAATATAAACATTATGCTGCATTGATCCTGATCATTCTTCTCATTAAGCCTCTCTCTCTCTCTCTCTCGCATGCATTACAAGGCTGTGGTACTGAGCAAGAAAAACTTTAAACATACACAAAGTGCAAAATAGACAGCAAATAAGTGGTTAGAGTCCTTCTGCAGTCATTCATGATACCACATATTATCACGAGGACTCCTGCCTTGCCCTGCAGCAGTTTGCAGCAGCAACCTGGCTTTCATAAGTAATCTCAAAATCTGTTGAAAACAATGTCTAGTACAACACATTGTTTTAAAAACAAAGTCAAAGAGCTCTGGCAAACCACTAGATTTTTGTGTCAGAGCCCCAGAAGCCCCTGGGCAAGACTTACATAGAGACCAAGTACCTTACTTCATATTTTTCTCTCAGATTATGATAAACTCTTGTCTTCCAGGAATATCAGGCTAACATTCAAAGAAAAGCAAGTCCCAGGAACAAGATGTTCCATTGTCTTTACAATATCTTGCCACCCTAATACATCCTGCCAGAAACATCACCCAAACCCCAACTTCTTTTTCTGATCTGCTGGTAGTTCAGTCACAGTTTCTAGCTTTACATCAGTTCACTCCACACAGAACCTACCAAAAGTTTGAAAAATTTGAGTCGCAAAAATCACTCTTCTATGGACAAACTGACAAGCTCTCCAGTGACAACAGCAGTTGGTTGGCATGGTGATTTTCCTGGCTAATCAGTTAAATTAGGAAAGAGTGGGAATGTTCCTGGGAGTAGTGTGCTCCGACTCCAAGCACTGCCCGTAGTATCCGAGAAAACAGCATGCAGTAGGTAGCCCAATATGAAATAGGAGGGTCGCACACATTTTGTATACTACCAGGGCAATTCTTCAAAACTAATTGTTCAGTAGCTTAGAAATTTGTAGCAGCCTTGGAGGCTAAGTTTTCCACAAGAGATAAAGTGGATTTAATTAACAGGCTATACTAAGTACAGAATTGTTATTAGCACTAGAGAAATGATCTGTCATTTGGACAGACTTAGCTCACAATAAAATGTAATATGCAAGCTGAAGACCATTTTAGAGTCCCATGGTATAGCATAAACATAGCCAGTGCTTTAAAATGGTACAGCACACTGCTAGCAATGAAAATACTTAGTAATATTCTCTATTTGGAGAAAAAGAATATGACTCTCTCCACAGAGATACATGTTAGGCAGTGATTTGTTCAAAAGAACATTTTTAGAATGTCTTCTTATGCAATTCTTCTGACCAATTCAAATTTGTATCACATTTTTGATTACTTAAATTTTCACCAACCAAAATGCATACCAATATGCTGCTCTGCTTAGTGTTAAAATTTGGTTTAGTCCTCCGAGAGGTGTAGTACCAAAGCAAACCTTATGGATTTACTCCAGAAGCAGAGGATAGGTGCTTAACTTGAGCTGCTTAACTCTTATTTCATGAGAAACAGACAGAGAAGAATCAAGGACTGATCGAAAGTGTTTCCATCCTCACCCCACTACTGTATTACACAGAAAAAATGTTATTGCCTTAGCCTACATAATAGCAGTTGTCATTTTATATTATCCAAGATGTCTACATATTAATTTATTATTGAAATCTATGGATGTAATGATAGCTATGGTCTTTTTACCTTTAACCATTAAAGATATGGGGAGGTAATATGGAAAGTGATAACTGGTTACTGAAAAAGAGCTTAATAACTTGCATAAGCAAGTAAAACAACGTCTCTTCTAGGAGGAGAGGCGCATTAAAGAAGGAGGAANCAGAGGATTTGTCCGTTTATAACACTACTACCACTCCTCTGGCAGGAAGAACTCTTACCAAGGGGTCATTATTACAGCCCATCCTGTTTCACATTAGTCTATTACTCGTTCTGAATAACCACATCAACCTGCATTAACTGAGTCACTCTAATATTTTCCTTGGATAGTCCACCAGAAGTAACCGAAAATGATTCATCCTGTAGCTTGCCAACAAGATGCAAACTCTTGCTCCACAGCAGCCAATGCAGACTGTATTAGCAATTGCCTTGGAACTTAGATCACACCAAACACTTGAATGTTCTAGGAAAAAAACAAAAAGTTGTTTCTAAGCAAAAAACCTCAGATGGCTACATCTGTCTGGTTGCTCCTTATCACGTTGCTTAGTAGTAGCCACCTGTCATGCGGGATCTAACTTTTAACAAAAATATGGCTCTTCTTTAATAGCTACTAAAATGATCCTGACATACAGCTACCAGACGCTTTGCACCTTCCCATGTTCATTCTCCTTGCAGGGCATCATTAGCATCTCCAAGGGAATAACATCTCCATGAGATGCATTATAAATGAGCTCTCCTGAAATGAGCTGCCTGAAGTTTGCTAAAAGGAACATATTCTTCAAGGTTCTTATTTAAAAATTCTTTCATAGAAATAATCTTGCACTGAGCAGAAAGCTGGACAAAACAGAGAAACTCATTGAACTGTCGGCGATATGAGGCTCAGGGAACACCGTGCTACGTTTGGATTTCTAATTAGAATGCAAGAAGCTTGAGGCAAACAGCCTGAGCCGCTCAATTAAGAAAGTCATTATTGTTCTTCCACTGCATGACCCGCTTTCTTTAGCGCAACACAGAAAAAACAGGAAAAAAAAAAAAAGTCTATCCAAAACAATTAATATCTTCATGTCTAGGTAGCCATTCTTCAGGAAAAATAAAACTGTTTATATCAAAATAGAGCAACAGATATAACTAGAGTAATTTTTATCTTCTGGTTTCCAAGGAGATGTCAGTGACCTGCATATGCTTCTCCTAAGAACTGTAAGAAAGTCAAGTCATACAAAGTAAAGCCACAAAAATATTAAAAAGCAACTCATCGCCACAGTGGGGTCTACCATAAGTTAGATTAGTTTACTAAAATGAAACTGTTGAAAATTTCCCCAAAACTGCATTTAGTCTGAAACATAAGAGCTTGGATGGTTCATCTACCTACATGGCTCCACTCCTGATGTTAGTTCACAGGCTTCCTTTTCAGGGGACACTCACTGTAATTAGATAAGACCAATCTTTATTTTCAAGAAGCAAAATATAAAGAAAAGGATTGCTCTAACATCAGAGCATAGATAATAAACCACAACTAACAAGTGATCAGGACAGTAATCTAACTTCTACACAGATGGGGCAAAAACTTGTGATCTAAACCCCATCCTTTTATACCCTACCAGCAATTCTTTGAAGTAAGTGTTTATGTTGAATAAGTAATTCCCTATTTTAGTCTTCCAGAATCTCATGAGGATTTTGCTTTCTTCTTTAGCTCAAGAAACTTAGTGGAGCCCATATGGAGTACATATAATCATATTTTCAACACCATCCTAATCTACAAAAAGCAGATTTTGTTTTGGCAAAGCCTGTAGTGGCAGGGATTCTGTCTTTACCTCCCATCAGGCATCGTTCACACACATACAACATACTAGGTAGAAGCCACACTTATTTTCTTGAAGAAATGACTTCAAGTTTTTCCAGTTACAGTTTACCATCCATTCCTATGGATCTGCAAAGCCAAGAAAAATGCAAGTCCATGGCTTGTCCAATAAGGTAAATATAAAGTACAAGAACACCCAAAAGCAGTCAATACCTATCTGCTTAACTCTTCAAAGATAGCTAACAAATCAGGTATTAAGCACAACTGAAAGGCAAAATAAAGGATGAATACAACTGTTTTTATTAAGAAAAAAATATTCTTAAATATATAAATATATATACCCAGAGGCTTAGTCATAACGTTATTCCTTGAGAGGTCTAGCTATTCCCCTGGATCACACAGCTGGAGCAACACTAGAGAAAAACAAATATACACAACAACAAAGTGGTCAAGTGGATGCTTGCAGCTCCTCTCCTATCAGGCAGGAGCTTTGATCTCACTGAGAACTCAACATCAGAACTGCCAGTGAAGTTCTTTTTCCCCACTACCTATTTAAGTCACGCACTTTGGGATATATTTCATGGACAGACAGCTGTAATTAAGTTTGCATTATACAGCAAGATATATAAAGATGTAGATTTCTATGTTATTTTACCTGGTAGGATGTGTTTGTTCCCCAGATTGCTCAAGCATGCATTACACTCTTATTTGCTTAACAGACATTTCCAGCTGTTTGCATAAAGAATATTCTTAAATTTATGCAAGACAGTTACTATTCATAGAGACTTGTTTTCAGATAAAAGTGCCCAAGTTCACATTTTTATATTTCTCTGCCCTCAAGGATCTCTCACGACCTTATACAGCTCATTCATAAGATACCACTCCGATAGTGTGAGCTCACTCCTTCCCAAATAAAAGGGAAAAATGGAGCAAATCAGGAGTCTGCTGCTGCATCTTCACAGTCTGGCTCTCTCCACACCTGCTTAGAAGTGCAGTCCCACCTGATCACAAGACCACAGTTTGCAACACTCTTGCAGAACTGCTGTAGGGACAAGTATTTCGATACAGACAAGCACATAAATAGACAGATATATCTAGCTAGGTAAGAGATGTGACACATTTTGGAGTTGAAGCCTTAGAGCACAGTCAGCAGAAAGCTCAAGGCAAAACAATATTTTATTAAGGTAAATCACATAGCACAGATCAAGCCTAGGCAAGATTTCTGAATGTTTCTGAATTTATAAAGATAACGAATTTTACTGAACACAGAGTTTAAAGAAAGGTCATCCTAGGGTGAACCATAGCTTCGGAACCTCTGCTAAAAAAAGCTGCTTTTCCAAATGGTCTTTCCCTTTCCTGTAAGCCAGCAACAAAGCTTCCACGTTCAAAGCTTCTCAAACAGAAGCAGGGTAACAGACCCAAAGACACAAGTAAAACAAAGGTATAAATTAAGGAACTGCAGAAAACCTTGCCTAAGAAAGTTTTATTCTTGAATATCAAAGCTCTTCAGCTTTGTCCTTCCAAAAAAATAAAAAAAACAAAACAAAAAATGCCTTGAACAGCTGCCTGGGAACATCCCCTCTGGAGAAGTACTTCTGAACATAGCAGCACAAGCATGCTGAATATCTGAGCATGACTATCCCCTATGTGAACAAAATACCACGTGCCTCCAGCTTTCCTAAGCTCACAATATGCCCACTGAGGAAAGCTGTCCCACATACACGTGCTGGTTCACTAGCATGATAAAAGCTACATATTCCCCCAGCACAGCTGCCTCTTAGAAAATGTAACAGGTTGACATTCTTCCAGAAAGCACAGCACACCAAGTACTCCCTGTGCTCCTCCTCCTAAAGAGAGGGGTTTCTTAGAAAAATCTAGATTTCTTGGTGGCAGAGGGTAAGTTAAACCATTTGTCTTATGTTCTGGGAAGGCAGCACAACAAGGATAAGCTATACAAATAGCCTGGTCTCTTTTCATTAGTCTTTTATTAGTGTTATTTCTTTTAAAGCAAACTATCACACATCTCCTATGAATACAAATGTGTGCTTTTAAACTAGAGTTGTTTGTGTAACTACATTTCTGTATGCTTTTAAATTAAAAGTTTAGTTACAATTTGTACTCCTTACTTATAAACTCAATTCCTATTTTGTGCCTCAAATCTATTGTCTCAAAAATAAATTTCTCTGAATCTTAAAATAAATGATTTGTATAAACAAATGCAAATATTTTTAAAAATAGGGGGTTTTACCCCCCCACAACATTCACTTAGAGTAAATACAGCACAGAATGCAAGAGCTAGGTGATGCTATGCTAGATAGCTAAGGAAGGGATTTTAGTTCCAAAAACCAAATTGCTGAGCTGTGCAAAGGCAAAGAACAGGAACCTGGATTGAGCAAAGAATAGCATAAGTCTCTAGATACGAAAAGGTTTCTAGTCTTCCTGCAGGCACCTGATAGATGCTAGAACAGGCCGAAATTCATCTCAACTTACTCTGGCCATGCTGCCTGCATGCAGATTGCTCGAAGCAGTGCACTTGGATCCTGAAGCTAAGCACCTCAGTGAAAGCAAGTCTTAACAAATTATATCAGAAGAGTCACACGGCCAAGGTAAAGGACTGGAGGAAAGAGGGAAACTTCAGCACATCTTTAAAAAAGCAGCATAGGAGGACAAAAAGACAAATAAGACTGTACAGCCATGGCTCAGCCTACAGCTAGCCATCTTTCAAGAAAGGAGAGTCTATTAAGCTCAAGTGAGTCTAAGGCCACAGCAGACAAATAAGACTCCAAATAAATGGAATAGAGAAGTGAATTAATGAGGCTGGAAGCTACATTGAATATGTCTTGTACTCCCCTCATTTTCGTCTCATAGGTCTTCTGAAATCAAAAAAGTGCTGGACTTTTTGAAATTTTCACCTCTGCTGTTTCCCCTCCTTTAAATCCTAACCCAAATTCCACGTAGCCGCCTCTCACTTTTCATAGCACGTAGCAGGCACTTTTCACTTTGGCTCTACCAACACTTAAAGATTCAGCACTAATTCAGATCTGCAATGTTCCTGAAATGAGAGCTGGAGGAAGCAGGGCTAAATGAGCTGTCATTCCATTTAAGGCAAGTACTAACTAGCCCTATGCCAATGTTTAGCACTAGTTTTCAGGAAAGCAGAGAGGCAGAGTTGAATAAATGCTGGAGGTTGAAAGCCTTCAGGATTTAAATAATGACTATGGGACAGAAGTGTATAACCCACTGCCACCAGCTGAAAAGTTCCACTGTGTTGCTTTAATGGGGAGCTTAGGTGAGGAATAGAGTTCAAGAAAGGAAAATATACACAGCTGAGTGACAGACCTTAAAATAAGGGCCTAAAGAAACAGGAGGAAGCAAGATATAATTGCTTCTAAGGGAAGTATGAATCGCATGGCAACAGCTTAGCTGTGACTGGGATCAGCGCTCAGGAAAGGATAAGCTCCAAAAAGTGAAACTAGTGATAGATCTTGAAAGATTTACAGTGGTAGAACAGTGAAGTAGTTAATATTGCTGCTAAAGCAGGTACAAAGCCCACAGCAACAATGCAGAGAGTTTAGGCAGGTCTGAAGATCTGAATGGAGAGCTGAAATGCTGGTGGCTCTTGAAAAAGCTCACAAGGCTAAAACAAGGGCTGGAGGAAGGCCAGGAAATTGAACTTTCACCCCGAGACTGATACCAGTTTATGCTAGGGATAAAGTTAGATTTAGAGAATAGGATTAAATCTTGGAAAATGAGAGCCTACAGAGCTGAAGTCTGAGTTTTAACAGATTTCGTGAGGTTGAAATAGTTACAGGAGCTCTAGAAGGGAGGAAGAGTATATCCTGCCTTAGAAGGAATATCGCCATCCACTCCCAGAACAGCTTTGAGCCCTTCAGGCAAAGGACAGTGCCAAAGATGGTTGGCATTAAGATGTGCAAATGCTTATATAATACAGGAGAATTGCCTGAAATCTCAGAATGCTGCAAACTCATGAAGATGACTGATGAATGCATTTGTACAGGTAGAAAGACCCAAGAGTAATTCAACTTCAATCTGGTTAAACTCATTTAATGATTACAGTTATATCCCTTATGATTGGGAAAATTTGATAGTAAGAAAATAGACTATAAAGACTCAGCTGCTCTTTGAAAATGAAGACTAGATCTTTTTAATACACTTTCCAATGAGAAGGAAGACTTAAAGCACATGCATTTCTAGCACCTTCCATTTCAGCAAGCAAATTTCTAATGTAAGTAATAGTTAAAGAATTCCTTTAGAAAGCATGAGTTAAGAAGCTTTTCAAAATCCATTATTTTCATCTACAGAATCAGACACAAGTTACAGTGTCTATGCTAAAGTTACATTCTTGCATCTGACCCCATAAGAGGATATTAGGAACATCACCCACCTTCCCCAAGCCTCTCAGCACATGCCCAGTGCTCACCTTAGTTTATAACGCAGTTCTGCTGGAGTTCAGTTACAAACACTTTGCTGCTCTCCCAGTTACACGGCAGCAGCCTTCTTTAATGCTTCCAAAAATCTTGGGCTTTTAATCCTTCCTCTTCATTGTTTTGTGTTGCCTTGTATACACTATTCTACTGATTTCATTCAGAATAAATTCTCAGGACCTCTCAGGATGTAAGCTTCATTTTTATAGACACTGGCTCTAATACTTCCCTTGAGTTTACTGGGTTATGGCTATACCCCCAGGCACTCTCAGGCCAAGATGAATGGATTTTAAACAGCAGCTATTGGGATCACATCTGACTTAGGTGAGAATTTCATGTCACAAACGTTGTGATCCCAAGTTAGGCTATTTCAGCAGCGGCATTTCTTTAATCCTAACCAAGCCCTGGTTTGAATGCCACCAAATCAGCCCTCTAACACATTTGCAGGCACATTTTTCCCCATAGCAAATTATTCTCACCAAAAAATCCCTTCCTGGTGAATTTGCTAATCATCACTTTCCAGAAGCACAGTTTCATAATTACAAATTAGGCAAAGCCAAAAAGACAGTAAGAAGAGTATCAGAAGCATCTTTCCCTTCTTGCAAGGGGCAGACAATGCTCAAATCATATCCTACTCTGGTAAATCAAATGACTTCTTTTAACCTTTTCCTACGTCTACAGACTTCAAACTCATAGGCCTTTCCTGAATCATTTCCAACTTCTTATAATGCTTTTTGAAGTGCCAGCCTCAGTTTGGTTAGTGACACCACCAGCAGCACTGTGCTTGCTCTCAGAGAGGGATCACATCCTCGCTGCTTGCTGTGTGACAGGGAAGCATTTCACTGGGAGCCTGTCCGTTGCTCAACATTATCTCCCAGGTCTGGGGACACTGCTTTCCAAGACATATAAAATATGCATGGAAAAAATGCACATCTTATGTTCACTGCTTCTCTTTAATACAAAGCCTTGCTTGCAGACTTAACACTTCCACATTGGTACCTGGTTTTGGTCTGACTTCCCAGGCAATTCTAACATTATACAAACAGATTAACCTTAAGAGGGAAGTATGTGTGCTACATACCTGACAACTCCATCAGTAATGATTCCCCCAGTTTGTATAACCTGTAAATGCTATCACTTGAATATTTGTGGATGTCTGGCTAAATTAACTGGCTAAATTGTTAAAGCAACAACCAACACCTCTCCCCGCCCAAGAAGCAGGTACAACACTTAAGTCATCTTGGTTATCGTCCAACATAGAACTATTTTATCCAGATAGACCAGTCTGTCACGGTCAGGTCTTGGTAACGTCACACAAGTCTTACGCTATTTTATTTCAGCCTGTTTTTTCAGTCACACACATAGCTACAGTCCTTATTAGGGATTACACACACAGAGGACTGAAAAAAGCTCTTCAGTTTAAAGCCAACTGCACAGTATTTATGTTGTTTTTATGTCTACCAGGTATTCCAAAAGGCATAAAATACCACAGGAAATTATCATCTAGGTTAACACAGATCACAGGAAGAGGCAAGTATGATGGATACTGAACTAGGTACCCAGTAGTATTTTCCAAAGTAAAATAAAGTGTATTGGTAGAGGCCAACCTGTTATTTTTTTGCTAGAGAAAGAGGTAAAACTTAACAAAGAGATTACTCTACCCATTTATGGAATTAAAAAGAACTGGTCTAGCTAGCGTTTATAATGTTTAATCCCTTTGCTGAAGTAAATGGATTCATAGGCAAAGAAAGAAAGAAAGCAGAGCAAATACTGTAATCTTTTTCTTTAAAAACGCAATTGGCACAGAAACTGTCCACTTTACCCAGGAGGATACAACTACATTTACCTGAAAGCTTAAAGTCGGCTTCATAAAATTTAAGGGCCTGTGTATGAACAGAAACATAACAGCAGGAAAATCCAAAGACCACAGCTGGATGTGGATCATTTCTCCTTCCCAGCATGGTTTCAAGGGAAAATAGGTGGATGCACTGATGGAAATCAATCTGTAACAAGAAGGCTTGCATCAGCCCTGCTGACCAAACAGCAACAGGGAGCTTAGGACTGAAGAGTTCTCAGAAAAGCAGATGATCGACCCCTCAGTGTGTTTAAAGAAAGACTTTTGGTCTTAAAAGAAGAATCTTGTTAGTCAACCAAAATCTAGTAGTTGGGACTAGATTAAAGAAGCCCTGCTCCTTAGTCTGCCAAAGCCTTTGGAAACCTGCACCTAAAATAGCCAGAAATGTTTTAATCAAACAAGTTTCTGTAGGGAAATGCCAAAAGCCAATCAGTCTTATTATTTGTCTGGTTGTAAGAATGTTAATAAGAACAACAAACTTGCTGAGGCAGGCAGAGAAAAAGCCCTTCCTCTTTTCTTCAGATAGAGATGTTGAAGAGAGGGAAACCAATTGCCCATCTTATCTAGATTTCAATATAACTGGGGAGCAGGACTCAAGAAAGCTTTCATACAAGCAAGTTTTATGTAAGGTGGGTGGTCAGGACCTATCAGACTTCATTAGCTTCATAGGAACATCTTCAGAGAGGCATGTTTAGAGAAGGTAAAAGCTCTGTTCAGGGGAAAATGACAAGAAGGCAGAAGAAAATCTGTTCTAAAGGTACAGCTTGTAGTTACTATAACCAGTAAAGCAAATTTGCAGTCTACTGTCCTCAGCATTACAAAGATGTGTTAAAAAAAGCCTACTCTTCTGATCAAAGTGTTTATCATTGTGTTGGCAGTAAGTCTGAGAAACTCGTTTAAACATGGGGCCTTAGTCACTTCAGCTTAAATTATGCCTGCTTCAAAGAAACAACTTACCTTTCTTCCCCTCAAAAGTATCTGATACAGGAGGACAGTTCGTTTATTCACCTGATGTTTCAGGTGCAACAGAAATTCTTTGTTAGTCTGCTGAGATGGGAGATGTTCAAGACACCTAGAAAACTCCTTTGCCTTTGGCAGACTTGTACCAGGCACTGGCTCTTGTCATTCTACACAGGAATGGAAGGCCAGCAGTTTTCTTTTATGATAGTTTAGGATGGGCCATGATTTTTTTATTATTATTTAAAAGAAAGCAATATTAATAGCCTCAACTGAGCAGCATGCTGCCCTTTGACAGAGCTTAAGAATGGCTCAGTACTCACACTCATAAGCTGATCACACATGATCTAGCAGCACATCGTCAAAAGCATTTCTACGTTAAACTACTTTCCAGAGAAGGCCAGCACTATAGAGGTACTAGTGACAGCTACAATTTCCACAGTATTAATTTAGTCAGATATCAAAAAGTATTTTTGTAAGTGGAAGGTTCTACAGCCTTTTAAGATTCAAAGACAAGGGACTACTTTTTCCTCATCGAAAGATCTCTTCTCTCTCAGCATTCTCTTAAAAGTTACTCAAGCTATAAAACACAAACCCACATTTTTTTCCCTCTCTTGATTAAAAAGTAGTAGTACATAGCTGTGAGCGGTTGAGTGGAAAGCATTAGTACAAGTTTCCTGCCATCTACATAATGACTGAGCTCTTACATATTTACTTATATAAACTGCACCACTGAGTGACACTATCAGTAAGAGTCAATTATATAAAGGCCCCTGTACACTAGACAGTATGATACCAATTTTAAAACCCATTTTGCCCTAGATGATTCTATTTTAAAAAAACAACCACCACCAAACACCTGCTTTAAAGGTAAGTATCTTGTAAGTACCTACTCTGTTGATTTTACACATATAAACCTGGTTCAGCCCTGAATATTATCATCCAGACTATTATCTTGTTTTTCCCTCCTGGGCAAGGCATTTTCACTAGTATTTATGATGCTATCATTACACCTTTCAAAAGGTGAACTCTACTTTTTAATGCATTTATAAGCATTCAAACAAAAATAGTGTCGATTATTTTTTAAACTGGAAGTGCATACAGCATCAGACCAACTCCTATATGGTTATCTTCTAATTCCCATGAGCATGTAAATGGAAATAACAAACTTCAGGTATAGATCTTGAATGATTAAGATCCCATTTCCAGGAGATCCATTTTCCGATATCAGGTTCTCTTTTTCCTTAAGTGCTTGGATGCTTCAGCACACTAGGGCAGGATGCGAGAAACAGTGCCTCAGAAAAGGACAGTATAGAGGTGGACCATGTTAAACAGTCTTTTCAGCATATTCCTTCTTAGTAAATAACAGTCTATCAAAGAGTTTAAAGGTCAAACTTTCCATCACTTCTGCCTTTTTGCTCTTTAGCTAATAACAACTAATATCAGAGAAGAACTAGCTGCTAAAAAAGGGATGATGAAAGTGATCCAGCATCTGAAATAGCTTGCATTCATGTTGTATCATCTACAATCTTCTATGCAATATCTTCTACTTGGAGCTTACATTACTTATTCTCCTGCCTGAGGCAGTGAAGCTTTATCCAATCACAAAATAGAAAAGAAAGGAGAGACACCCTGACTGATGAGCTGTTAGACTTGGAGCAGCTGGAAGCCTTTTCCTTATACCCTCAATCAGGCCACTCGTGTACTCATTATCAATCTCCTTTCGGCTCACTTTGTAAAGAGTAGCTGAGCCCCAACTGTATCAGGACATTGGCTATCATAGGCTAATACTGTGCTACCACACGGATTTTAGTGACACTTGATAGTATTTAATAAACTTTAGCACAGCTTTTCTTCTGCTCAGCACAGGCATTCTGCTCTTCCTTCAGGACCTGCTGTAAGGAAACAGCCTACCTATCACTCACTCAGAAAACTGTAATGTCATTTTACTAATCCTGGCACACCAGCAGCTTACAGGCCTCCCGGAGAGTGAAGAACAAAGCTTTGTCCTCTGCATTGCTAAACACCAATTTGGTGCATTGTGTTTTAAAACTCTACAGAAAAGCCAACAAGTGGCATGCGAATCCACGCAGCAGATGCCTTAAGCTTTTATAAATACCATAATGAAAATGTGCTACTGTCCCTTTTCATCTTTCTTCATTGCACTATTTAACACTGATCACAGGATTTCAAACAAATCTCAAAATCACTAAATCTCCTTCATCTTGTTAACAGCATCTAAGAACAGCTTTGCAAAACTTGTAAGACCATCTCAAAAGGTTGAGATCACCTTTCCCTTATTTAACACTAATGAGCTTCCAGATAACTTCCTGCAGCTGGTATCAAGTAAAAAGGCCAGGTGAAAGCAATTCTGTTTCCTAGTTACCTTCACCCTAAAAACACTAAGACCTCTTGCAAATAATAACTAACAAACCTCAAGAATGAGGCTACCTAGAAAAACCACCAGCTCACAGAAACTCAGCACCAGTTGCCCAGATTACCATTTCTTACATGTTCTTCTAAGCATTTTGCACTCTTAACTAGCATTTTAAAAAAAAAAAACAAACACACAAACGGAAAAACCCACAACACTATTCAAAACTAGAATTTGAAGAGTAAAAGCCCAGAATTTAAGAGATATACACCCACGAGGAAAAGTGAGGCAAGAAGTCTGTTAGAGCCAATAACAGGAAGATTTGGGAGCCACCTAAGCCCTTGATCCTAGAGCAGTATTTCCCTTATCCAGCCCAGAATCAAGGTGGCTGGAGACCATCAACCTCCTAGTGCAGTGGCACTATTTTACTGCTACAGCACACACATGGGTTATTGCTTCTTCTTCCTCTTCTTTATCCCCACTAGCCAAGTCAAGCATTGTCTTTCTAGTGGTTCCCCAATTATCACTCCCCATACACACTCCTCTAACATGCTCCCCATAGCTGTAGCCTAATATTCTTACAGATACTGCACAGAAAAGTGATACTAGACAAAAATCTCTTTACTTAAGCCCAGCAGCCCCACAGACCTTTAAGAACAGTACCATTCACTCCTGAAGCATTCAAGTCCACTCTTCTTTAACACACACTCAAGTACTTTCATCCCACACTCATTTTGGGCTCCTCTGCCTTATTTTAGGCATGAGATTTAATCCCACACTGTGAAGCTAAAGCACCTAATAGAGCAGACAGCTCTCACTTTACCCCCTCTTATAGCACACACAAGCCTCAGCTACCTATAAACCCAAAAGAAATCCCCACCAACCTCCCCCTTCTCAAATTAAATAGAGCTGAGAAAGGAAAAACTCCCCAACCACCTACCTCCTGCTACTATCTCACCTTTCCCATCTGCCTGTGAGCTCTGCTTTCCCCCCTCACCTTCCTCTTCCCCCCACCCCAGCCTACTCCAGGTGCAGCTCATTTCTCATTGGGGCTTTAACCCTTTCCTGTCCTAGGGGGCCAACCCCAGCTGAGCTGAAGGGCACCATTCTCTGCAGGAGGATAAAATTCCAGCACTTCCTCCTCCCCTGGGCTCCATGCATCAAGTCTATTATTTATAGAAAAAATAATTTCATGACAATTAGTTGAGTGAGTTAGTCATTTCTGAATAGCAGTAGGCAGCAAGACACAAAAAACATATGGTATTTAACAAACTGTTTATAAATACTAGATGCAGCCTCTAAAAGAGGGGGCTTGGGCCCGGCTGCTGGAGGAGAGGAGGAGGCGGAGGAATTTCCCGGCGGCTGCCGCTCTCCACGGCGTGCGCCCGAGCCTGACCTCTGCCTGGGGGCTCCCTCCCCCCGCCCCGGTTCCCCTCCGCTCGCGCAGCAGCCGAGCTATCCTGGGGACGGGGCCGCGCTCCGGGCTCCCGCTGCCCGCCCTCGGTTAAGCCCCTTCCCGGCGCTCCCGCGTTCAACTGGTGGGCGCCGCTCCGCCCCCGAGCAGCGGCGCGGAGGCGCCGCGGCCGCGCGGGAG
>VWPW01027323.1:196724-208421 GCA_013389825.1 Crypturellus undulatus | reverse complement strand
GCCAGAAAGCGCTGCAGCTGCTGGCCGAGCTCTGCTCCGCCGGGGCCGTGGAGAACGAGAACTGCCGCGATTTCATCTACTACCTGCGGGACAGAGCGCGGCCCCGCCTCAGCGACTCAGGTAGGGCCGCCGGGGCTCCCCGGCCGCGGCGGCGGGCTCGGCGGGACGGAGGCCGCCCCGCTCGGCGCTCGCCCTCGGCTCCCGGCGCTGCGCCGGCGGCCGGGATGCGCAGCCGGGGCTCCATAGGATGCCGCGGAGCACAACTTTCTGGGCTCGCGCCTCTAAGAAAGGGGCCATGGAGCTTGCACACGTATGAGGAGGAATTGAAAGAGCTCAACAGAAACCTCATGGATGCTCGTAATACTCATAAACCTGCTCCAGCCCTGTATTTCTTTCGTTAATGTTCTCGGCAGTAAATTAGTTTGTTTAGGACAGAGCAGCCCAATTGCAATAGGAAAGGTCTTCTTATAGTTGCAGCATCGAAAAGAGCGTTCAGAGAGTAACTTGCTGCCAAGCACACGGACATGCTGAAAGGCCTTGAGCAATCCAGTAAATGAAGGAAAACGGGGTGGGGGCAAAGCTTTCCCTTGCAATAAATAAAATCAGGAGTTTGCCCATATTTAGGTTGCTTGCATCCAGAGCTGCTTGTAGTCATTCTGCCTTCCTCTGTCTCTTAAAAATATTTGATTTAAAGTGAGTCATGAAATATTTAATAGGAATTTTCAAAAGGAAAGATTAGGCAGGTTTCATTGTTTTGGTTAATATAAGTCATAATTTTGTGATAGTCTGTAATTTTCACTTGCCAAGGGATCAATCACATACTTGGTACCAGTGATAATTCCCCAGATGTCTGTTTAAGTCAGGGCTCAGTTTGAATGCTACATTACTTGAAACAGAGCAGACTTAAAGCTCAGCTACTTGGGTAAGAGCTGCTGAGATTTCCTTCATTTCCTTCAGAGAGTGCTTTTATTTTATTTTATTTTTTATTTTTTTTTTTCATTAGTCTCAAGCAAAAAGGATCCCTGGCCTCTGTTTGGGAGCACTTTTAAAAAATAATTCTGTGTTTATTTCTACTTCTTTTGTTTAAACTGCTACCACACAGCAGACCTGTGGTACACTTGCAGTCCTGCTCCGTTACACAGAGCGGTGGTCGCTGACCTTGGCAGCCAACGTGCAGCAGCAGTGAGCAGCCCTGCTGCAGGCAGCATCTTTCCATTGGCCTCAATGTGAACGCTGCATTTTCTGCAGCTGCAAGCAGCCTCCGAGACTGAAACCACTCCTGTAGGGTGGCAATGTTATGTTAGGGATTAATAAATTTAACCTGTCTTGCATTTCTTTGACTAAAATACCTGTGTTGTTCTAAGTAAACTGGATGCTCATAAGGTTTGCTAGGCGGTCATTGGATTTGATGAGATAGGCTGTAAGAAGACAGTTTACTTGACTTTCCAAAAGAGGAAGTAATACAAATCACCATGACAGGATAGTATGTCGACCAAATCCAACTTAACTTACACAGCAAGTTTCACTAAGGGTAATTAATGGTGAAATGTCATTAATAAGCCCTGATGAGAGATCTATGCATTTTTTAGCACCTGGTGCTAAGCACAGGGAAGAAAAACTGTGGTGAAAGACAGAATCTGCTTGGTAGAATTAGGAAAAAGATGCTTTAATTTTTACAACTTCAGGTCTTTTTTTTTGCATGAAGATGACTTGTGTTGTTCAAACCAAGCAACTATCTCTTAGGCCAGGCAAAAAAGCTCTCTGCAAAGGCAAGCGATGTTGTTAGAAGTGAGAAGAGTGCAGCTAGCAAACGTATGTGAAACGTTCTGTACCAGTTTTTGCCAACGAAGCACAGAGCCACCTAAGCCCACCCGCATGGCAATAAAGACGGCACATGGCACGTTTGGTTTGGCCAGTCATACATGCAGGCTCTAGTATGTGAGCGGTAGCGGCGCTACGGAGGTGCAGCGGCTGCTAAAACTCACGAGCAAAGGGAAGAAGTGAACGGTGGTGGGTGCTTGAGCCAGATCCCAGAGTTTGTCCATGGACTCAGCCTCCTGCCCTCCTCAGTCCCAGTGCAGGGCAGTGAGGTCCCCCTGAGAATGGCTCTGTTCTTGCTTGACATCTGTGCTTCTCCGTGTAGCTCCTGCCATCTGTGTATTTGGTGTGGGGCACAGACTGGGGGAAAGACTGGATTCCTGTGATATGCACAGATTCTTTTGTTTTGTTTTGTTTTTTTCCATATAATTTGCCCTATTATGGGCAAAGGGCTTAGAGCATATGTTTAGGGCTAATCAGCTTCTGGTTTAATGCATAGGTCCACTGGATTTAAGGGGTGACATGATGTCAGGCGATAAAAGTGTTCAGAAAACTAAAAATGCCAATTAGGAACTTGGTGAAAATCTTCAACTACTTCACTGAGAACTTCATGTCAAAGCACCTAAAAAATCCAAGGAGGCCTCTGTTTGCATCCTTAAGCGTTTAGATATCTTAATAAGCTGGACTCTCATTTGTTCCATTCCTCCATTTACGTTTTGTAAAATGTTTATAGTGTATCTATTACCATAGAAGGGGTTTATGAGGATAAATTGCCATAGAAACTCGGAGCACTCTAGATAAATAGTATATTCATTGGGAAAATTCACATGGGCCTGACTGAGATATTCAGGTGGAAACCCTTAGTCATAAGGACATTGGGAAAGAGTCACTCAGAACAAATGATATTACCCTATGGTACTGGATAAAGGCCAAAGACAATTCTGCAGATGAAGAAAGGGAGTTGTTTTACTAGAAGAATTATACCAGTTTGCCATGAAGGATCTTAATGGAGAGGCCGTTGTTAAAACGGGAAGACAAAAAAGTCATTTCCTTATGGACTATGCCTGTAATGGATTCACCTTGCAACTTTTTAATAGAGGAGCTCGATGTGCGGGACAAAACAAAAGTACCAAAAAGGACATATACATTTTCATACTTATGACTTGGGACGGTTAGACAAATGGACATTTTGAAGAAAAATAATCAAGAATAATAATTACCTGCTTCTCATATAAGATAGCTACAAGTTTGGCATGGAAGAGAGCAAAGAGGTAAGTTAGCCCTCTGTTGCTCACTAACACCAGCACTGTGCTGTCGATGCACAAGCTGCTAAGTGGATTGTGGTGCCGTTCCAAATAATGTGGCTGCATCAGAGCTGAATGATACTTCAGAAATCGATCTTAAAGTTTTTGCGAGTATTTGTAGCGGTTAATTTTTATAAGGGTTCAGCAGAGAGCACTTTCCCAGAGGTGGCAGTGGTAGGTGCTACTGCTCTGTGTGGAGCTGCTGCATTTCTACACTAGCTCTTGTAGCGTCTCACCAACTTTGCCACTGTTTCTGCTGCCCGAGTATCTTATAGAGGATGCAAGACGTAGCAACAGTGCTCAGTGTATAGTTTCATGTTTGCTGAAATATTAGTGAAAGTAAGTTATGTAAAGCACAATCCTAAAGGAGAGCTGCATCTTGACAGGATGTTACGCATCCTTACCAGATTTTTTTTTTCCATTAGTTAAAGAGTAAAAGCATGCAACCCTCAGAAACTTCCATTAAAAATAATAGAAAGGACACAGGAAGCTTTTAGGAACCTGAAGAGTGGGTAAAAAGAAAGATGTTTATGGAGAGATGGGATATATAAGAAAGATAGAAAATTAAACATGATGAATTTTCATTACTGTCACAGTGAGCAGAATGATGAGAGTTGAAATAATAAGTAAAGTTCCTATTCTTGTCTGTTGTCTTGGGCTGAGCATTTTGAGGATAAGCCAATAGAGTATCATGTTATTCTTAAATATGGCACTTTAAAATTGACCAGTAATGTTGAAATTGAACCCATGATGAATACTGTGGATTTAACGATAGCTATTAGACATAAAATATGCTACAGGTCATTAGTAAGACATCAATACTATATAGTGATAGAAGGACAGATAATTAGTGTTTCATTAAAGATAGCTGACTGCAGTCAAGAAAACAAAAAGGTAGGTCCAGAAATGTGAGGGATATTAAAGAAACAATATGAGAAGGTAAAGCTACGTGCCTGCAGTAGAATTGATTTAAAACTCTTCTTTGTCATTGTTTTACAAAGTTTACCTTCAACTTTACTGATTTCTTAGGCACAAGAAGTAGTATGTATTATACTGTCAACAGGAAAGGCAGAACAAGCAAAAAGGCATTAAGTGGCCTAAATGCAGCCTTCCAGCTTACCCATGAGATGTCTACGTCATATTCTTGTGCTGAGAGTATAACTAAGATGGGCTGTTCACTCCATAGAGGCTAAAACTTTAGGAACTTTTCTGTATCCAATCTCAATTATGGTATTTCTCCAAGTGTGAAATTATTGAATTATGTAGATTAACTATATTAAATTATTCAATTGATAATTAGGTCTAGGCTTTTAAATGAATATATTATATAACATTATTTATAGATATAATATGTATTATATAATACTGAATTGCAATTTGTCAGAATCTGAAGTCTTAATTATTTTCAGTCTCTCTGAAAATCTCAGTTTAGGCTTCTTCAAATTTATCGTTCACCACCTGTCATTAAATAGTGTTCCAGCAGGCTTCTCTTTAATTTAGAATTGAGTTTAAAAACAAAACCTGTCTTCAGAAAAGTAGTTTAAGAGGATATCTTAACTCAAAAATAAATCACTTGATTTTTTTTCCCCCAACTTTGAAAGAACATATATCAACAGTTAAGCTGCAGAATTTAATCTAGATCCTAAATACATTTAGATTTATCTAGACAAATGTAAAAAGCATTTAGAAATGTAAAGGACATGAGAAAGATTTGAGAGGGTGAAATAAGTGCTGGTATGTTTTTATTTTGATTTTACTTTTGAGTTATTGCTTTTTTTTCCTGTAAAATGAATGTAAAATGGTACCTTTCAGAACTGACAGTATCCTACATGCTGTTAGAACAGAGCTCTCTGTAAGACAGACAAGTATAAATCATATTCACTGACATAATGTCAAGTGAATGGTGATATGTGAGGCCCAAATACTTTTGAGTTTCTTGAGTATTAAGAACCAAAGCGCTACTTGAGAAAAAGACAGTAACCTGAAAATAGGTTTCCTTTTTCTCTTGTATTGCTCAGGAACAAATTTGCAGAAAGTAAAAGATATACTTCCTATTACCTATATGGTAAGAGGCGCTCCCTGTTTCTTTCCCTGTAAAGAAATGGGTGCTCAGAACCTGTGACACTGCACAAGTTTAGTCTTTGGGTTTCTTGGGGAATCTGTTTTATAAGGGTAACTAAAATTTGAAGCAAAAAAGAACAAATTATGTTTAAAGAAAGGCAACTATGAGTGTGCTTAGTAACAGCTTGGAGACTACAGTTATTTCTCAGCAAAATCAAAAAACTAGATACAGGATGAATGAAAATGGGAAGTATCTAAACCATAATCTTTCTAGAGAAAGATTTTACTTTAATATTATTGTATAGAGATATGTTTTTCTGGAATAAAGTTTGTTCTTTTTACAGGTAACATAAATATGTATTGATGTTTCAGTTATAATTTATACTTCAGGAATAGTACAGTAAAGGCAGACAAGAAAGATTGTTCCAATTATGCAGCTGTGATGTTGAGCCCAAATCAGGCTGCAACAGTCAAATACTGTTCAAACAGGAAAGGCCAGATCTTTGCCCCACTGAAGTCACTGTACACTTTTTAGTTGACTGATGTTAACTACACTTGTTTGTATTTTAAAGAAAGAATGTTTACTAATATGTAGTATATATAGTAAATATATTTTATATAAATAATAATTATTTACTGAAGTCATTGCAAATAGGTTTGTGAAGTAAATCTAAAAGTTAGGGTAACATACCAATTAACTCACATGTCAGTTAAGCATGGATGTGTCAAAACTTCTGTCAGCTTCTTACAGACGTGCTGTAGGTTAAAGGTTATTTTGAATTGCCAGGAACAGATACATATACAATTGAAAACAGCCTGAAAAGTAATGCAACAACAACAACCTTTTAAACATTAAGATGGCTAAATAGCATATAGCCTTTCTTGCACATAAATTCTAAGGTTAAATGCTGGTTTTGCTGATGAAAGCCAGTAGGTTGAATTTAGTCCTCGCACATATATCTATCCTGGCTGCTAAAATGCTGTTGTCATCATTCTCTCACTTCAACAGGATCTGCATATTCCTTGTAGGTAGGTAGGACAGGGCAGAGAATTATACCTTTCTAAGAAATATAAATAAGTTGAATTTTTGCAGGCAACAACTTCAATCACTTAAGTAGAGTTGTTATTTGAATGGATTTATGATCCATTAATTCCTCCAAAATGTCTGAACTTTCATTCAAGTCCATTTTTGCATGGACTTGAGTGACCCTAGCACAACTAATGGCCACATTTTCCTCCAAAGACCTTTCTCCTCCAGAGAACATTTAATCTTGTTGACAATTAAGAGATCCAGAAATCTAACTTAAATATGACTGCTGTCATAACACACAGCTTTATGAAAGTAAGAACATGTTAAGTTCTTTTTTTCTTTTTTTTTTTGATGTTGCACCCCAGTATTTATCTTTAATATGTAGTAAGTAGAGGTGGGACATACACTGCAATTTTTCTGTTAATTGGGCATCAGTAGGATCTGCATCCTTGAACAGGCCACCTAGAATAAGCAAGAACTAAACTTCTTGGTAAGCACGACGTGTCACAGATGTCGTCATTGTTGGCCAACACATTCAGAAGTTCTATATAGGATTGAAAATGCATGTTAGCACTGAAGAGTACATTTCCATATATTTGTGAAATTTGTTTCTCCTTCCTTATCTTGATTAGCTTTTAAATTAGTTCATAAAAATGAAACATTTTGAGGCAGAGCTATGTGGACGCAGCAGACCTACAGGGTTCCCCTGATGCTTGGCAATTAAGGATTTGTTTTCTCAGAATTGCTTCTGGGTCGAGAGGAAGGGATGGAGCTCAAGCTCCTCCTGTTCCCCTTTCGTCTCCGTGACAGGAGGCGGCCAGGAGAGAAGCAGTTACGGCTCCTTCCCATCTTCCCTGTCATGTTCTGGCAACAATAATTCCTCGGGCAGGTGGCTGGTGCAGACTGAGCAATAGGGTCACGACCATATCCTTGCTACGCAGTCGAGACAACACCTAACTGAAAGCTATTACTTCTGGCCTTTTCCTTATTGGAATGTTACATTTAGTCTTTAGTTTATGTTTATATTTAAAACCCCATTTTGAGGTTTTCATTCGTCCACTACTGAAAATAATGATCACTGTTGGTTTAGTGCAAAGCTGTACTTAAGAGCTTCCTGTATTCGGCAGTTTTGCTGTGTTTTGTCATTAATTTAAGCTCTTTTATAGCTTTATGTAGACTGAAGAGATAAAGAGAGATTATTTTAGTCTAAAGCTTTATGCTCCTGTCAAATTGTTAACAAAATATGTGAGTTTACAAGGCAACAATTTTAGTTCAAGAGATCATCAGAATAATTAATTACAGATGGAAGAATTTTATATAAAGAACACTGTTGATTTCAACTTATAAAATCCTTAATTCCTAAAGTTCATATTATTACAAGATAAATCTTCCTTGCATATTCTGAGTACTGTTAAGTAATGAGTGTATGGTCCATTTATTAGGAAAGAACAAAAAAAATCTGTAACATTAAGAAAATGTTATGCATAATAGCGGATGGTTACTTGCATTAATTATTTAGTCACACTAAATCTTGTGCTTTTTAAGATGCTCACTAAGTTCAGCTGCATTTTTTGGATTTTAAACATTCTTTAATCAAGTAAAATCAGTTTGGTTTCTTGTAGTACACACACTACAGAAATTTATCTTATTTGCTATGATTAGTTAGAATTCAGAAATATAGTGGATGCAGTCAGAACTGACATATGGATGTGTGTGTCTTTAGCCAAGTTACAGCTGATGTTTGCATATTGAAGATAAATGTTGGAAGAGTACAAGAATATACAATCTGACAGAAAAAAATGAGATTACTAATGTAAATGCAACATAGTAACAAAAAAGTCAGACACTAATAATTTCAGAGTTAAAACTTTTAAGTGCATGTAAAATAATCAGAATTAGAATTTGGAATGGGATCATTCCTTTCACTATTCTTACACATCCAAAGTTAAAAAGTCTTCAAAATTTCCTTTGGGAATGTTTTTCCAATTCCCAAAATTCTAATCTTTTTGTACCTCTTTGTTGTAATGAAAGAACAAAAACTGTATTGTTATCTCCCCAAATTCAGTAAAATTTGAGAACATAATTGCATTGTTGTACAAACAATCAATCAATAATTTGACCAGTCTTACGTACCAATTATCTCAATCGGCATCTGGCCACAGTCACATCAAGTTCTCTTTTAAAACCATCTCTAGCTATTCTATAATTTGGAAGAGGTTCATGTCTATACAGTTAATGGTTTCATTAATAGATATTAAGATATAATTGAAAGCGCTTTTTACGTCGATCAAAAGGCATAACTAGTTATAATTTGCAAGTCAATATGAATTATCCTATACAAACAGGACCATTTAATGCTACTTATATTATGAGTGAGACCAACAGATTTATAATCGTGTATTTTGATTTGTAGCAGATGTTTTACTCATTTGAAAGAGAAGTTTCTTTTGTTTTTGTTTTCCCTGGAAAACATTACGGATAATATTAAGGACTAGTTATTCTACATTTCTTGGTGTGTCGGCCTTAAATAGGGTGATCTCAAGTATTCCTTAAGCTGAGGTCTCTGCACAGCTTAGGAGCAGGGTTTGAGTACAGAGGTACAGTGTAGGTATTGAGCAGGTTCTAGCTGAGTGCAATTCCAGTCACTTAATCTGGCCGAGGTCGGATACACAGCAACACTCTTATGACAACTCTGAAATACAGCTTTTAGGGCTGTTAGCAAATAAATACAACAAAACAGATCTCGTGCTGGTTCAAGATGCAACAAGCACTGACCAGAATATTTTTTTCCTCTTAGCAGTACTATTTCTTTAAACTTTAGCAATGCGCAAAACAAAACAAAAAGAGCTAAACTAGCAGCTTCGTGTGTATTGGGTTTGGTTTAATTCTATGACTGATCTCTCCATAGCTCCATAGCAGCAGAACATGCCATCAGAAAAGGCTCCTCTTTCTGCACATGTCTCTAAAGTGGTAGCAAAAGTCCAACTCAATCTTTTTAACGCTTTTTTGGGGCAGTATTGTGTAATTAACAAATGCTAATGGTAGATTAAATGAGTCAAAAGCTAAGGTTTCTCTATCCCAGTCAAGGACTGCAATGAGATGGTCTATGTAGTGAAGAGAATGAACCTGGAACTAGAAAACAGGGACCAGAAACTAGGTGTAAGTGCTCAATAGGGAGGTAGGAGGTTAAGCTATTTCTGTTTGATTTGTTTGTTCTCGGTTTATCTGTTCTAAGAAGAAGAGCTGAAGGACCTTGGAGGGGATGGGTGCTGGTAGTGGCAGAAACCCCGGGGTGCGGCTGGGAAGCAGGCTGTAGCGCAGGGCAGTGACCCGCCACTCGCGAGGCTGGCACGCGGGGCACAGCAGCAGCCAGGCCTCGGAAGGGACAGCGACCAGAGCACCAGCAGATTTGCTGTCAGTCCGAAATTGGAGTTAATGGAATTGAAGCCTGGGATTGATGACCTGCCTTTAGGGACATCTTAGGCAGGGAAGTCGTGCATAGATCTTTCCTTTTTTTTTTTTTTTCCCCGTTATCCCTTGTCACTTTACAGTGTCTTGTAAAATTATATTTCTGGTTTTATTATAGTGCAGCTTGCCTTTTTTTCTCAAAAGGCTTTTGCCTTTTGATCTTCTTTGGGGAGGTCACTGTAGAAAAAGGTACAGGCAGATCTGTCTAAAAGCTTTGGCTGTCTTGGGAGTCCCTTAGTTTGGCAAGCCTGCCTGAGAAGGTCTCATTTGACACTGACACTAGGGCTGTGGCAAAGCAGGAAAGACAGAGCTCTACCGTCACAGCTTCGTCTAATGAGGAAAAGCTGTCACCTCAGCTATTTCCTGCACAGCAACATCACTGCTCCTGCTAGCTTCTCCTAAGTGTAGAAGCTGTAACATTTTTATCTGCTCTCATTCTCAAGCTAATAGGTTTGTTCATACCTGCCTCATTCAATCTCTACCTATGTCTCTTGTGTTGTTGTTGTTTATGTTATAAAGAATGATTTGGCTAGTCAAGATGATTTCTTTCATACAGCTGCCATGAGGCAGTGACTATAAAATAGCTAACAGCAGTGCCCAAAATAGTATTGCACAGATAGAGGTTTGCCAGAGTGATTTGATGATAATTGCTGTATCTGTCCTTCTATGGTGGTAGTATTACAAGAGAGACTCAGCACTGTGACAAAAATTGCACTTTGTTCCTTTGAAGCATTTCTCCTTCTTCTGCATGTTTGTGGGGAGCTAGAAAGCAGGACAGACTTTAATAGCAACAGCAGAGCAGCAGCTGCTTCACCAACCTCAACTCCCCCAGACAAGGGGGAGGTGTTTTTTCACCTTCAGCAACACAATCTCAGGATTTACTACTACTTCTGACAGCTCTGTACCCTAAAAGAAGTTGGAACAGGAATTTTGTCAAAATATTTTACATTCTCAGTGTTTGGCTGCTTTTCTTCCTTTCCCTGTACCTGTCTCCTGAGGAAGATTTTGAGTGGTGGTTGTTGCCATGGTACTAAGCAGGACGAGGTCTCTACTCAGAATGATGTTAACTGTTCACGCCTGTCCAGCGACAGATTATTTCATCTTCCAAGGCAGGCTTGTTTACGCAGGCTGACCGCAGTGAGCGGGTACTTCAGAGTGGGTAGAGGCTCCCCAGGTCATTCCCCTCGTGTCAAGGCAAAGGGGAGCTGGAGGAGCCCTGGCGTTAGCGCTGTCCTTCCCCTTGCCAGCTAGCTGATCAGCCAGCGAGCGCTTCACGCGCTGCCGAGCAGCCCGTTGGCCTCGGAGGGAAGCAGCCTCTCAAGCAGGACTAATGCTGCATTCGAACCGCGAGAGCTGGCGCGGAGGGGAGGCCAGCGAGGGAATTCGCAGATACTCATTACATGCTGCCATGTACTTCAGCAAGCCCTTTCCTCTGGAGGAGCAGCCCTGTTTGCCTCCCACCTGGGCTTTCTCTCACAATGGTCTTACTGACTTGGTGAGATATTTCTGCCACGGATAAATGACAAATGCTTCGGACTCCAGCAGTGTAAAAGCTTTTAAGGTGCTGCAGCCAATTTTTTGCAATTCTGAATTCTTCTGTAGCAATCCCCAGCACTCAAGCACAGCTGCAGTATATAAACCTGAATACCATATATAACATCACTGCTGTTTTACAAGAAACATCACTGCAAAGTCTGTATCCACATAAGAACTTGGATTTGGTGTGAATAATATAGAGCAAAGTCCCAGCTAATCCCTTGTACGTAGCCAGGGAGAGAATGAGAATGTCTGAGCTGTGATGATGGTAAAGCAGCGAGCAGAAAACAGCCTAGCAAGCAGCCTGAGAAAGCACTGGGCCCAAGGACTTGGGCTGAAAGTCGTTTTCCTAAACAGGGTGCTCTATATTTCATCAGTGATCAGGCAGCAAGAGTCCGGGCTTGCTTGGGACATCTCAGCACTTTCCTCTTATAAATAATAAACAATCTTTTTTTTTTTTTTTTTTTTTTTTTTTTTTTT